>JAGSMT010000036.1:3600000-4200000 GCA_029286875.1 Lamproptera curius | reverse complement strand
AAAGTCCCTGCACTGCGTAGCAATCGATACGCCGTCCAATCTTATGCATTTAGAAGCCTCAATCTGTAGGTTAGCCATGACAGGTCACGCGCAAATCACAATCGCTTCGGACTTCGGAAGCTAGGGACCTCCCAATCACTCAAACCTAGTTCTTAAAACTAAAGTCGACTGACATATGCTAAAGTCACAGCTAGACTCTACTAGCTCACCCCATTTAGATTCCATTCCTAATGTCCTAAATTTCGCTAACGACGTGAATCGTTTATTAAACAATAATGTTATTAAAAATAAATTTTCTAATAAACAGTGTATGAACCTGGTACATCAAAATATTCAGGGAATAGCCAGTAAAGAACTTGAAATTGAACTCTTCTTGAATAGTTGTAAAATTGATGTATTATGTATTACTGAGCACTGGCTACAAGAATATCAGTTAATTTAAATCTTGATGTCACCAGGTTGCTAGCCTGTTCAGTAGAGATAAGCTATACGCGGTGGCTCTTTAATAATTATTAATAGTAATTTAAAATTTAAAATCGTAAAGATATTGTGAGCCTCTCTTGAACGGACTATTGAAATAGTCTGTGCAGAGCTTGAGCACTTCATTGTTGTAGTGTGTACAGACCTCCCACAGCGTTATATGAACCTTTGAAGTTGTTCTAGAAGAAATATTGGTAAAACTATCTGAATCTAATAAGTATATTATAATTTTGGTGACTTTAACATTAATTTATTAGATAATTGCAACACCACACTTAGATTCAGATCATTGTTAAGTTCATATAACCTTTAAATTTATTTATTGAGCAACAAGAATTACTGAGACTTCCAGACATGTATAGACAATATATATACTAATTATCAACCATTAAATAAATCAATAATTAAAATGTTAACTTCTGACCATTGTGGTCAATTTGCCTCCTTTCAAATAGATAAAATAAAATATAACAAAAGTTCACAAGAAACAAGAATGTTTGTTCCTATGTATAAAAAGCGTATTGAGAAGTTCAGAAGTAATATATTACAAAAAGTTAATTATTTACATTATGATGAAAATCCACAGTGTTTTTGAACGCATTATTCACTTTAATAAGAAAAGAATTTAATACTATATTTACTTCTAAAACGTTAAATCCAAAGGTTCTGCAGTGACATGTAATGCCTTGGAATATGTTCCAAATAATTTAAACTAAATTTTAAGACAACAGAGGCTGTCTCTAGCATATTTAATTGTATTAATAATAATCAATGTTTTAATGAAAAAACAATAAATTTACAAGACAAATTACAAAATAAAAATAAGAACCATTGTATTAGCCTGGTACATAAAAACATTCAAGGAATAGCTGGTAAGGAACTAGAAGTGAAACTTTTTTAAACAGTTGTAATATATTACAGAACACTCGCTATATGAGAACCAGATTATATTTAACCTTGGATGTTACCAGGTTGCTAGCCTGTTCAACAGAGAAAAGCTATACGCGTGGCTCAATAATATTTTTGAAAAAATAATTTAAAATATAAAAATCGTACAGATATAGTGAGCCTCTCAGTTGAGCAGACTATTGAAATAGCCTGTAGCAGAGCTTGAGCACTTCATAATTGTATGTGTATCAGACCTCCCAGTGCGTTATATGAATCTTTGAAATTATATTGGAACAAATTTTTATAAAACTATCTGAGTCTAATAAAAATATAATAGTCTGTGGTGATTTTAACATAAATGTACTAGATAGTTCAACCACCACTATTAGATTCAGATCATTGTTAAATTCATATAACCTTTTAAATATATTTCTTGAAGCAACAAGAATTACTTGTATCCCTATTAATAAATCCATCATTAATATGTTATTATCTGATCATTGTAGACAATTAGCTTCTTTTCTTTCTGATAATAGATCTCACAAAAATATTATGCAAAAAAAAATGTTATTCCTGTGTATAGAAAACGTATTGAGAAGTTTAGAAGTAAAATAATAAATAAAATTAGTTATCTGCATTATAATAGTAAGCCGGATATACTGTATAGTAAATTATATAAATCAATAACAACTGAATTTAAGAGTTTATTTACTTCTAAAACAGTCAAATCAAAAGATCTGCAGCTTTCAGTAAATGGAAACAGTTGGAATACATAAGAGCAGACAAAGATTATATGAACTATATATTGAAAAGACTTACAATCACAATTAATCCTGTGATGTTAATGTATACTCCAAAACATTCAGAAAAGTGCTGGACAGCGAAGTCACTCTACATCATCAGCCTGTGATAGTCCACTGCTGGACATAGGCCTCCCCTAATACACCTCCATCCATTAGGATTTTGGACCGTATCCCACCACGCTGGTCCAATGCGGTTGGTGGGTGGACCGACTTTACATGCCCATCCGACGCATGGATCATCTTACTTTTCAGACAATTGGGGATCGGCCCAAATTGTCCTAACCAACAGGAAGCAACAATGAATATTTGTTGAGTCCCCGCAGGATTCGAACCACGACCTCCAGTTTCAAGGCACTCGCCTATACCACTAGGCTACGGAGGCAGTTGGCACTCTACATAATAAACAAAATTAAAGGTGCATCCGACAAAATAAAATGACTTGAGAAAATAATTACTGATGTGCAACAGGAAGGGCTGTAAACAAGAACTTTGAAATTCGCTAAATATTAATAATAGTAAAATAAATTCTGATCAAGATGTTGCATCCTATTTTGAAAAAATTTTTTTAGATATTCCTGTCTTTACCACCAAGTCACTTGTTTCTTCTCCAACTGTTGCAGAGTACTTATTAAAAGAAAATATTGAAGAATGTAAAGATAATTTCTATTTTAGTTATGTAAGCGATAAAGATATTGTGTCCGCTTTTAAATCTCTGGACATTAAAAAAACTGTAGATCTGTGGGGGATCTCGGTTAAGGTGATAAATTCTATTATTGATGTTCCATGCAGCTATTTTTAATGATTGTATTACATGTGGTAAATTTCCTGACCTTATGAAGCACAGTAAAGTTATTCCAGGTATAAAATCAGGCAGTACTAGAGACCCCAATAACTTTAGACCTATTAGTATACTGCCTGCGCTTAGTAAAATTTTCGAGAAAATAATTCCTAACCAATTACAAATACATTTTAATTCTCATAATATGCTTAATAACAAACAGTATGGTTTTACACGGGGTCGTTCTACAACCGATGCAGGTGTCCATCTTATTAAGACTATATTTGAGGCATGGGAAGGGTCACACGATGCCTTAGGTGTCTTCTAGGACTAACAAAGCATTTGACTGTGTACAGCATGATACTTTGGTCAGGAAATTAAGCCACTATGGTATCAAAAATGCCGCACTCGACCTTCTGACTTCGTACTTGAGCCATCGAACTCAGAGAGTTGACGTGAACGGCAAGAGATCTCCCGGGGCGCAGGTAGGTATGGGAGTCCCACGGGATCTATTTGGGGCCTTTTCCTTCCTGGTCTATATTAATGACCTACACACCAGGTTGAGAACAATAACGAGATTGTATTATTTGTTGATGATACTTCTTTAATATTTAAAATAAAACAACGTTATTTTGCGAAATGACGATGTGATGTAATGAGGGTGTGATGTGGTCGTAGATGGAGAAGCGCTAGACCACGACATTGCACTGTATTTCTCGGCATCACAATAGATTCTAAACTGCAATGGGCCTCTTATTCATAGACTGGCGAGTAAACTTAGCTCAGCGGCTTATGCAGTCAAAAAATTAGACAATTAACCGATGTTGAGACAACCCGTTTAGTGTATTTTAGTTATTTCACAGTATAATGTCTTATGGCATTCTACTGTGGGAAACCGGCTGATATTAATACTATTTTATAATTCAAAAAGAGCGATTCGAGCAGTCTATAACCTGGGCCCCAAAGAATCGCTGAGAAAAATGTTTACAGAAATTAATGTTATGACTGTTTTTCTCAATACTATTTGAAAATATTATGTATGTTCATAAAAATAAAATGATTTTGTAAAACATTGTGACACACATAATATAAATACTAGGAATAAGCATAATTATGTTCTTTCAAAAACTAGGCTCGAAGAACAATGAAATCTTTCATGGGACAATGTATACTCTTCTACAATAAAATACCAAAAACGTTCAGCTTTTATCTGTAAATAAATTTAAAAAGAAATAAATTTAAAAAGTTGTAAAGGAACGTTTGTGTGTTAAAGGATATGATTGTTGTAATGACTACTTGATAGATAAACACCTGGTAATGAACTGTTCGCTCCAGGCTATTTCAAAGTAGTAAAATGTAAGGTTTTATGTAAAAGTTTTGTAAAATTTATTGAAGAAAAAGGAAAAGAAAAAGTCCCTGCTGAGTTTCTTACGCCGTTCTTCTCAGGTCAGAGGCTTCCATTTCCGAACCGGTGGTAGATTATTTGACAATCAATAAGAAAGTGTAATAGCTTCCATATTGAATAAAGATATTTGACTTTGACTTGATTTGACTTGAGTGTTTAGTGAATGGGCAACAGTTGGAATCCATAAAAGCAGGCGGAGATTATACGAGCTATATAGTCAAAAAACATATAAACAACTTTATTGCACATGTAAGCGCCTATTTTAAAATATTAAAAAAGTGTGTTATCTGACTAAATGTTTATACCTTAAAAATAAAATTAAAAATTCATCAGATAAAGTGAAAATGACTTGGAATATTATTAATAGCGAAACCGGAAGGGCCGCAAGGAGCAGCTCTAAAATAACTTTAAATGTTGATAACCATAGAATTGAAGCTAACATGGATGTTGCTACTTATTTCGAGAGATTTTTTTCGGATATTCCGGTTTCGACTACCAAGTCACTTTTGTCTTCTCCAACATTTGCCGAATCACTATTAAAGATAATGTTATTGAATGTACAAAAGACATTATAAAAATGCAAAGACATTATAAGTGCATGTAGACAATTAGATATTAAAAAACGCAGACCTTTGGGGAATCTCTTTAAGGTGATAGATTCAATTATTGATGTAATATCACTCATCTAGCAACAATATTTAATGTAAGATCCAGAGAGGAGTTTCCTGACCTAATGAAGCACAGTAGAGTTATACCGGTTTTTAAAGAGATGTAATATGGACCCTAATAATTTTAGACCTCATCTCCATTTTACCTACTTTTAGTAAAATATTTGAAAAACTGTTATTAAACCAATTAATGAAACATTTAACATTAACTATCTTATTAATAACAAACAGTACTGGTTTCACTAGGGGTCGCTCCACGATTGATGCTGGCGTTATGCTCATAAAGAGCATCTTTGAAGCTTGGACTCGTCGAAGGATGCCTTAGGCATTTTTTGCTCTGGTCAGGAAATAACGTCACTATGGTGAAACGCCGCACTCAATATTCTGTCTTCGTCTTGAGCCACCGAACTCAGAGGGTTGACGTAAACGGTAAAGATCTCCCGGGGCCCGGTAAATGGGTGTCCACAAGGGTGTATTCTTGGGCCTTTTCTCTTTCTCATCTATATAAATGATTTACCATATATGTTATTAATAAAAACGACGAGATAGTATTAATTGCTGATAATACTTCCTTAATTTTTAAAGTTAAACGACACACATCAATAAATGACGATGTAAATAATACTCTCACTAGAGTGGCGCACTGGTTTAGTGTCAATAATTTGCTACTGAACAGAAGGAACAAAATATATAAAATTTATGACTCCAAATGTAAGACCGAGTAATGAAGTGTTTCTAGATGAGGAAGAGATAGACGTTGTTGAGTCAACCGTGTTTCTAGGAATAACAATAGATACCATATTGCAGTGGGGCCCTCATATTAATAGACTGTCGAATAAACTCCAGCTCTCGTATGCTGTCACGAAAATCAGACAATTAACTGACGTGGAGACGGCCGGTTAGTATACTTTAGCTATTTCCACAGTGTAATGTCTTATGGCATTCTACTGTGAGGAAGTGCACGGATACTAATACGATCTTTGTCCTCAAAAACGAGCTATTCGAGCGGTTTATAACCTGGAGCTAAGGAATCCTGAAAAATTGTTCCCAGAGATTAAAATACTAACCGTTACTTCCCAATACATTTTCGAAAACCTAATGTATGTCAAAAAAATAGAAATTATTTTCTTAGACATTGTGATGCCAAACATAAATACTAGAAACAAACATAATTTAATTCTTCCAGCAACTAGACTGCGAAGAATAAGTAAATCTTTATGGGACAATGTATGCGCTTTTACAACAAAATCCCAGTAAACGTTCAGAATTTAACTGTTAATAAATTTAAAAAGTAGTAAAGGAACGTTTATGTGTTAAGGTTATTATGATATAAATCAATTTATAAATGATAACACAGCCTGGTAATGGAATCTCGCTCCAAGCTTTTCAAGTATAATATACCTATGATAGAACTGTAAATAGCTCATAAGAAAATTTATATGTATATATTTGATTATTTTAAAAGATGACAAAATAGGCCCGCTGAGTTCCTTTCCTTGGTTCCTCTCGGTCAGGCCTCCTTTTCCGAACGGGGTAGCGTCCTGACAATCAATAAGCGAGTGTTATACTCTAAATTAAATAAGATATTTGAATTTGAATTTGAATCTCGCTGCTCATGCGTTCACGAGACATGTCCAAAGTGACGTCAGGCCTCCTCGAGGCAAGTCCCTGGTGAGAAACCCCGCTGGGCCTTGCCAAACGATTAAAGACGTCTTGCGACGCAGAGTGCCGCGATTCGCGCCCACGATTGTATCCGACTGAGGTGGAACAAGGCGCTACGCGCCCTTGAACATCAGTCCAAGACGCGCATAGCTGAATTCAGGAATGATCGGTTGGTTAGCGATCTTGCTAAACTCATCCTTTCCATGTGGCCTTCTGGCGCATTCCTAAAAGCCTTAAAAGCGGTGGCAGCCAGCTACCTATGCCGCCACTCATCCAACCCGACAAGCCCACAGCGTTTCTCGATAAGAAGAAGCCGAATGTCTGACCGACAGTCTCGAGGCTCAATGCTCGCCCAGCTCACAACCGGTGAGCGCCGCTCATCTCCGCAAGGTAGAAAGCGAGGTTGACCGGTTGACACACTTACCACCACGCTACCTAATCTCACGCGCAACGGAAAACGAAGTCAAGTCGATTATCAAAAAGCTTAAACCACGGAAAGCCCTGGGCACCGATGGCATATCAAATCGCGTTATTGAGATTCTTCCGACTCATCTCATCAACCTCCTCGTCCTTATCTATATCGCAGCACTCTCCAAGGGTATTTTTCCAAACACTTGGAAGGATACGGAATTTATAGGCTTCCCCAAACCCGGTAAACCTCCCAACTAACCAACCTCCTACCAGTCCCATTAGCCTTCTCAAAGGCTTTGGAAAAATTTATAAAAGAATAGTTCTGACCCGCCTACTAGACTTTATGCAGTCTAAAGAGCTTCCCAACCCTGCCCAAATCGGCTTGCGGGCCAAACATTCATGTACAAACCAGGTGCACCGCATCACGGAGCGCTTATATACAAGTTATATAAGCTCGGCGTGCCAGACCGTCCCGTTCTCATCATACGAGACTTTCTCTGGAAGCGAACCACACCCGCTACTAGCCGGAGTTCCACAAGGCTCTGTATTAGGTCCTGTCCTATTTACCTTATACACCAATGACATCTCACACAATTACAAAGTAAGCACCACCTTGTTCGCAGACGATAACTGCATTTACTCATCCAGTACCTGTCCTTTTGTAATCCAAAGACGTCTCCAAACTGGAGCCAAGAACTCGGTGACTGGTTTCGAGCGTTGGAGAATCGAAATAACCCATCCAAAGAGCGTGGCAGCTCTTGTTTACCACAGAATGCCGACGATCCCTCCCATGATCCGACTCCTAGACTACCCAATTCCATGGGTAGATAAAATCAAATACCTCGGGTGAACCTCGACAAAGCTCAAGCTTCGGCCGCACATCGCAGGTCAAAACAGAGGCGGTCTACGTACTAGGTCGCCTGTTTCCTAATCAATCCCAAGATCAAGCTATCTCTGCGCAACAAGGTGTTGCTCTACAAACAGTAATCCGTCCATATTCCAGTCGACGCTCATGCTTCCCTTACCTCATCCACAAACTCCAAGCCTTGCAAAACAACAGTTCATTTGCAGAGCCACGGGTTTGCACTGGTGCGTGCGCAACCTTGACCTGCATGTGGACCTGGAATTGCCTTTAATTTACCAATACCTAAAACAAGCATCAATCAGATATTTCGACTCGGCTTCGCAACACCCTAACGAACTGATATGAAGCGCCGCCGCTTACGTTCCACGTAAAATAGTTCATCCAAAGCATTGAAAACACTCCCGATATAACGATCGTGCAAGCGCGTGTTAAATCGTACAAACGCAACACATTTTGCCCTCGCCGTCGAGGGCAAACACACACTCCGCACGTTAGACATCGGCACGTACCAAGCCGATTTTCACCTACTAGATAGAGCGGTTTAAAGCTAAAATTAAACATGTCCTAAAGCAACTGATCGATCCGAGGTTCGGCCCACCGGGGCGCCCTTGATACATGTTGCTAACGGGTTAGCCAGGGATCAAAAAGCGACTCGACTCCGCCGGGTTGTAATGGTTAACTCCACCAACGGAAGCCATCAAATAAACGATAAACGGACACAAAATAGATATAGATATGCACTTAATATTAATTTTTACATTTTGCTTATTATAAAATTGTTATTAGTAAATAATGTATATAAAAAAGTAATATAGTTATATTGTCTAATAAAATAACTATAGAAGAAACTAAATTTTTAAATTTATAACACTGAAGTTAAATAACTCGTAAGTAATTTATAAGAATAAAAAAAATAACACCAGATAATTAAAAAATTCTTAAATCTATTTAAACTGTTTAGGAGATTCAGGTAAGTTAAACTTGCTATGGACATAAGGTCAAATAATGTTTTTGCAATTTACTTTTCAAATTATTTTTGTTTAATATTTTTTTTAAGATATTTTTAGGAAGTTTGTTGATAATGACGGGCGTTATTCGTCGCCGTTCACGTTTAACATAATAACATTTAACTTTTGAAACAACTAACATAAAATTTTTCGCTAATCGGGTTGAATATAGAAAATAGTAAACTTCCTTTCTTTTTTAAATTTGCTAACATTAAACTGTTTGATTATTGTAGCACCTTTAACTTTTAACTCAACAGGTAATATTCCACGTATTTTAATAATTTTGCATAATTATATCGTACAGGTCTTACTACTTTATTTATTTTATTTTTTTACAGCATACGCAGGCAGACGAGCATTCGGGCCACCTGATGGGAAGTGGTCACCGACGCCCATAGACATTGGCAATACCAGTGGTATCGCCAACGCGCTGCCTCCGTGAGACATAGGGTGTTCAAGTCTCGTTTACCCAGTAAATATGCTGGCTACGGTGCCCTTCAAACCGGCACACAGCAGTGTTTTCCACACTACTGTTTTGCGGACGAAATAGGCACCGCTGGTAATTCCACCAGACGGTCCCCTTTACAATAGGGACCTACCATATTATATTTCTTTATTTTGTTAATGTCTACTGGAAAAGTTAGGCCATACACATGCAACTCTTACGAGATTATTGTGTCTGTTAAACTAAATATAACGTATCCAAATTTGCTTTGGTACCGAGTAGTGTAGTGTACTCAAATTCATCAACTTTAATGACATGGTAAATCTGAGTGGGTCGTTACAAAGGTTTTATTACTAAAAAATTCTCAGAGTATATAAAGTTATATCAAAAGAACAGTAATAGAGTCCTAATTCTTTATTCACATTTAAGTATGAAAAGTAACATAAAATATTTTTTTACAATTAATTTTTACCAAATAAATATACTTTTGCATAAAAATGCAATTTTTTTATAAATAGAATTCAAAAAATTAACATCGTTCTATAAACTTCAAACAAGCTTAATACTAAAGATCTGTTTTAGCTATATTTCTGCGGGAAATTTTTCAGATGAGGTTCATTAAATGTGTCAAGAACTTTTATTGTTTCGAGAAACCTGATTCCATGTTGGTGCTTTTCTTGTTTACAAATTTAGATTTAGAAAAGAATAATATTCGTTATTATTGTTTTCATACATGACAATGACTAAAGGTAAGCTTTTAAAAATATGAGTAGGTCACAGACAAAAGATTTATTAACTTTGGATGTTTTCTTGCGTTAAACATGATAAAGTTTTTCTATTTTTTTCTGTTTAATAACTAAAGGGAATGGTACTAATAAAAATTTAAGTGTATCTCCTGGTCATTACCCTGAACAATTAATGATATATTTTATAATCATTTGTAGAAACTGTTTATAGTTCTATATATTAACAAGGTTTATAGTTGTAAATAAATGACTACCTTAGTATCTATCAGAGATTTAACATAAATGACAAAGTTAGAAGATGTCGAGTGAAAAGCATTATGATTTTCATTTTAATTAAAAGAAATCATTGGAATGGTACATTATAATCACTCAGATCTACTATTAATATAAGTGTATTAGCTTTTGACCAACTTCCCAAAACAGGGTAAGGTACTCAATTCGGAGCGCGTTGTTGTTATTCATGTTACCTCGTTGCTCCGCTCCTGGTTCTCCGATTTTGATAATTTCTTATTTAATTGGCAGATAGTAGCTGTCATCTGGGAACATTTTTTTAAATAATTTTGCAATTAGTGGTTTCACAAAGTCCCCGCTAGCAATAGACCCTTCTATCCTACAGCTGGTCCAATGCGGGTTGGTGGTGACCGACTTTTACCGCCCATCCGACGCATGGATCATCTTACTTTCAATAAATTGGGTGATCGGCCCAGATTGTCCTATACTCAACTAGGAATCAACAATGAAAATTAATTTGAGTCCCACAGGATTCGAACCCACGACCTCCGGTTTCTTAAGCAAACGCCTATACCACTAGGCTACGGATGCAGCAATAATAAACGTGTAGATTGACCTCTTTTCTACCGTCTTTCGGCTGTATGCCAAGTAATATAATAGGTGGGATTTGTACTAGATTTCTCATATAAACTGTTTCGGCAAATAAGTACTAATTTGAAAAGTAGACTTCATTGTTTCTTTGGCTAAACACACTTATCTTAAAAAACTACGACATTTACGATAAAAATATAGTCTGAAAAAGTTAAAAAAAAAAAAGATGTTTTCAGTTTCAATATTAACAATGTAATATCTTAGAATAATCGTTCAGAAAGAACATATAAAGTGATAAAATTACGATTAGTTGTGCATGTGCGTAAAGTTCCTTTGTGTAATTGCGTTGTACGTGTAAGATCGCTAATGGTAACTTAGTATTAAGGGCTTTTGCTTTAGAAATCCAGAGTAAAAAGATTCTCGTTCAATGTGAATTTAACTACTTTTCATTAACTCTATCCTAGTTGTTCAATGCAGCACATTTTGCCTAAACAACTAGGAATCACCTGATTATTTGTAAAGTAAGATGATCCATGCGTCTGATGTACATAAAAAAGGCCCTGCACCTGATATCTCACCAGTCGTGTCGGTTATCCGTCCTCTCCGACTATAATGGTAAAGAAAGAGGAAAGGCACCGTGTTTATGTTAAGGTAATAAAATTAAGTATTTCCTGCTGTTCACAAAAACGTGTTAATTATCGACATTATTACATCACTAATCGCATGCGCTGTTTTTATTAAATGATATTTTTTGCATAAAAAGAAATTCAGAAATATATTTTTACAACAGCTAAAAAGGCTTTTTATAACCAGCGTTTTTCTTTATTAAATAATATTTTCTGAACTAGATTTAAAAAATCGCTGTTTAATATTGCCACGACAAATAATTTTTATACTAAACCAGTTTTGAATAAGATAATTTATAAAAAAAAGTGTTGCGTTGGAATTCACCCAGGGATAAAATTAGATTGAATATTGTTAGACACAGTCTAAATATATATTTTGATACGCTCAAATGCCGATAAACACGGCTTGCTGTTCGAAGGTCAATCCAAAAATATCCGCTATGCGTCTTCTAGTTAAAGCTTGTCAAAATAGAATATTAAATTTTAAATTGAAATAAGTTTTACTAAAAATACTTGAAAAAAAAATACGTGAAAAATATTGTATTTTCTATTCAATTGTATACAGACATAAATCATAATAAATTCTTACGAAGTTGTAGAAGAATAAACACAAAATCATTAAGAATGTATATCTTCTTTTGTTTTTAATTAAGAAAACATATGTAAAACTCTAACGGAAAGTGAAGTAAGGCTGAAGAGGCACCACAGACGTTGCGTATCTTAACTTAGCCTTTTCAAGAGCTACACGATTCTAGGTTAAAGTAAACTTATGTGAATTTACTGAAAAATATTACTTGTATCTTTTTTGTGTAATTTCTAGATTTATGTTCTGCTTGGTATTATTAGCTTTCTGCGTAACCAAGTGTCGTTGAATTGTGTGTTTTCTAACTTTTATTTTAAAACAAAATTCATAGCATTCAATTAATTACTACGAGCACTAACATACATTTACTACACCTAAAGCAATTGACTGATTTACATTTTATAATCCGAACATTATTATTATTCGACATGTTTGAGTTAATAACTATAAAATACGTGTTTCACAAAAGATATTGAAAATTCGACTACGTCCTTTCACCGAGCCATTATTCATCCATCCGGGTTTACCTAAATAACAGTTTTTACGCAGAGCGACTTGCATCTGACCTCCCAACCCAAAGGGTAAATTGCAATCTATGGATGAATTAGTTGTCAGCAAATTTGAAGGCACTGACTTCCTATAACAACCGCCAATGATGCTCTTGACAACCGAGACCAACTTTTTACGCTATCCGACGCATGAATGTTATCTCCTAATACTTATCTCCTACATTGGGTGATCGGCCATATTGTCCTAACCAACGTATAATTGAAACCAACAATAGCGATGAAATTAGACAATTTAAACATTTTTATCGTTGTTCTCCCGCGAGAAACGCATCTACGTCCTCCGGGTAATAAAGTTAGGGCCAATACCGCTAGTCCACGTCCATAAGTAAGGCCCAAATTCCCCTAACCAACTGAGAAACAACAATGAAAATTTGTTGAGTCCCCGCAGGATTTGAACCCACGACCTCCGGTTTCTAATGCACACGTCTATACCACTAGGCTACGGAGGCAGTTTGACTGCCTCTGAGCTCCGTAGCACCAGCGTGGTGGGATACGGTCCAAAACCCCCTAATTGATAGGGGTGTATTAGGGGAGGCCTATGTCTAGCAGTGGACTATCAAAGGCTGATGACGATAGATTTATATATTTGCATTAAAAATCAAATCAAATTAAGTGCATAAATACTCCAAAACATAACATGCTAAATGCTCAACGTAAAGAGCGGAAAGGCCAGTCTAATTATTTTGTTAAATTAGTTCACTAGTGGTTAGCCAATTAAACTATATACGAGAGGTACTCTCAGTGGACACCGCTTTAGAGTCCAGAGAAAGCCAATTAAAGTCGCACACAGTCGGTTGATTGCAGAAGCTTCTGACTACAATCAACTTTGTTAAAGGGATGTGACGAGCAAGATACTATTAAGCAAATCATGTTATTAAGAATAACATAAAATTGAAAATAGTAGGTATAGATAGTTTAAAAGAACCAAAAATATTTTCTTTGGAACGATTTTACACGTTACACGACTATAACATAAATATTTATTGTTAAAGTTTTGCCTTGTTTAAAATCACCAATACAGGTATAAACAAGTTAAAAACGTATAAATATTTACTGTTTCTTGTAAAAGAGGCGTTTTACACCTTACTTGTACAGTAGCCCTATCTCATTTTTTTACTTTAACGAATTTTCTTCTCACCTTGTTCGTAGGCAGTATAATTTTATAAGAGTTGTGATTTTAATTTCTTTATTGTCACGATATAAAAAACAGTTTAAGAGCACGTGTAAAGCAGAGTATTATACTTTTTAATCAATAGAATTTTGTTTAATGGATAATAAGGCTTTCTCTTTTATTTAATTTAGGGAGAATAAAATAAAATTTACTATCACAAATATTACTTTCAATAAAATAGTATTAACAAGTTTTGTGTAAAAAATGTGGTTTCATATAATCGTTAAAAAAAAGATTTTATAATTATCTTAACATAGATTTAAATCTCATCTGATAAAAATTGTTCGAAAGATGAAAGAACTCTCTGGGAGGAGAGTTCTTTGGCCTTTTCAAGAAATTTTCTTAGAATTTGATTAATATCTGTTTGACGCAAATTATCGTGTTGAAATTTTATTTAAATTTAAGTAATTACATATATTACAAATGTTACGTTCCATTAAAACAATATTTTCGCCAAGATAAACAATATTATGAAAACATGTTTAATTTACATTTGTTTAAGAAAAATAAAATAAAAAAGCAAACACAGTGACAATTGGACGTTGCTGAACTGTACTTTAGTAAAGCCCATACGGTGTTCAAAGAAAGGGAAATAATGAATACTACGAGACTCAAAACGAATTTTTATTCTACTAGTTTTTAGACGTACTTGTAATTAAGAAATTTTTTTTTTCATTATAATGAACAATGTAAATACCGATTTCATGTGAGTTCAGCCGTTTATATTACATAATTTAAAAGTTATTGTATACATGTTTTGTAGAATTAATTTTTTTTTACGAACTTGCAAATGTATTAATGTAAGAATAACGAGGCTTTGTTTTTTGCAGAAAATTTATTATACATACGGAGATAAAACAAATATTTCTTTTGAGCACAATATTCTCTATAGTACAATATTCTAAAGAGAAAATATTTCTTTGTTTGTTTTAAATAGGCTTGGAAATTATGGAATCAATTTGATTAATCTTTCACTTTTAGAAAGCTATATTTTCCTTGAGTAAGATGGGCTACTTTTTGACCCAGGAAAAAATCATTTTAAAAATCAGCAGCAAAATCGTGGACAGGCTGCTATTTAAAAATGAAACACTCTTTTATTATTAAAATATATACTTTTACGAATTTATGACCACCTACACGTCTTTTAACATTTTTCTTCACTATTTTACACTGCAACTGAAATTGATACGGAATATATATACCTGTTGTACAAGCAATGTAATTTCTGACACGTGGTGGTTGATTTTAATTCAGTGGTTAGTGTACAGAGAAATGCTATGGGCCTAAAGTTTACGTTTCGCATTAAAACGTATAATTTTATAGTCAAAAATTAGCCAATTTCTCATTTTTTTGCATTAAAATATCAGATTGTAATTTGTAAACTGTAATATTCGATATTAATCATTACATCTTTTATAATTAAAATTCGTTTAAATATGTTTTTATTATGATGCTGATTAATGTAATGGATACATTTCGTATAGACAGATTATTTTACTTAATTATTTCTCTTATTTACGCGATCATCATACATATCAAATCCATTAATTTACGGATTTTCCGCGTTACTTAAATTATATTTATTCCCGACGTTTCGGATTTTTTCCAGCATCCATGATCACGGGCAGATTAAGTTGGTCAGTTGGTAAATATTTTTGGTCCCAAAAATACTGGCTAATTAACATCGATTTATACGACGTACATACGAATACCGATAGAATTTTCCTATATCTTGGGAATCCTACTATTCCACGGCCGCTGGAAAGTGTTCGAAACGTCGGGAATTTAAAATGTAAAATAAACGCGATAAAATCCGTAGAGTAATTTTAAAAGAGTAGAGTAATTTTATTAATAATGTATAATATTCGCGCAAGCAATAGAAATAATTATAACCTTTTGAAAGATTAATTGAATGCCTAATTTCATAAAATTCCATTTATAAACATGCAATTAAATTTCTATGAGATTATTTCAACCATTAATCAAAATATAATTACTTTAAACTACTTTCACTAACTTTTGTATACAAATTATAAATTAATAAGCAGGCTACCTAAAGTCGCTTCCTATTGAATTGAAGATTTATGCTATTAATTTCTAAGTTATATTAATTTTGCACGTAAATTAATTGTATGAAACATTTAATATATTGCTTGCTATTGTTTAGTACCAATCGTGTTCAACTCTAGTTTCTTTTTTGATGTATACTTTACTTTTACAATGATAAGAAAATATCAATAAAAATGTAGAACATTACAAGAATTATTTTATACATAATGTTATATTATGAAAGGATGAGTACTTTCCATTCTAAGCCCGCATTATAGTTAAACTTTGGTGTGTTCATCATTGGATTGTAACATAAAGAGATAATTCTTAATATATTAATAATTCTAATCTTATATTAATTTATCTCTTCTTCGATAATTCTAATCTTAGCAATAAGATTTATTAATATTTTTACATATTAAGTAATATTTGATGCTTTTAAACCTGAACCAACAACAGAAAACTATAAGAATAAGTTAAACTTTATATTACCAAGAAATAGAATTTTTTTTAAATACGGCTTATTAATATTTCTATACTTATATGTAAAAGAACAATGTATCTTGATAGAAATAAATTTGTAAATTTAAAAAGTCATTCTGGCTCACGAGCAGACTAACCATAACCGTTTTATAAACGCGAAATAAATAGCCTCTTAACAACCAGTGGCTATAAAAACTGGTAAACGGGGACCGAAAAATCTTCGTTACTATGAGAGTGTTTCGTGAATAAATAAAATGTGGCAATGTAGGTATTGCTTTAAAAGTTGCTGATACGAACGATTCTACCTGAATCGCAAAAAGGGTTGCTCGTTTTTCGTCAACCCGTGAGAAATAAATAAATTGTCATAATCAAACACTTAACCTTTTTCCATAATAAAATAATTTTAGAAGGACATTTTATAAGGATAATTCAGTTTATCTTTATAGGTTAATATTTGATCAATATTTTTACGCATTTTGCGCGTTTGTTCTTTCTATTTTATTCCTGATGTTTTTTTAGGTCTCTTTCCGATATAAAACTTTCTTGAATATGTATAAAAAATATTAAAAGTATGAAGCACTAACTAATTTTTTTTATCAAGAACTAATGTATATAGAACATTACGTAGACACTCAAATTTTTTACAGATATTTTGTATTCATATTTAATAATTTTAGGCCTTTTTTTAAATAAATTAACCCTGACTGGATATTTGACATTGAATTTTTATCAACTTCATCTCCTGTATTGTAATCTAACTGCGAGCCTGGCCCTCTTTTAAACGAATTGGATCTCAGTCAGTTTTAACGGGGCTACTAAAACCAATATTTCAGAAATTTAAGCCGAGATCCAAGGTCCTTATATTGACTTGAATCTTTAACCTCTAGTTACTACATTAAAATTTCAAAAATGAAACCAGATTACATAGAACAAGGATAAATTATTATATAATCTTAATTAATTTAATTATCTTAATTAATGTATAAAATATTATTTTTCTTTAATAATTTCTGGTATAAGTAATATAGTATATTTTGTACCTTGTACAAATAAATACGTGAAAGTACTAGAAGGCAGACTAGGATGATATTGCAGCCTTTATACAGATTCTCTATTACCTCAAGGAATTAGTTTTGTTAAAATACCTACAATTATAACCGAAAATATTTATTATCCGTGTTACATCAAATTAAAGGTCCGAGGCTTTTAGTACTTATTATAGTTGTTGTGTGGAGGATGTTTATCCCTCTTCTCGATATAATTATTCTGCTCAGAAATTTGTACGAAGTCTTGTTATTAAATTTGCAAATCATGACGTTATCTTCAAATGTTATTAACAATCATGCATATAAAAACATTTATTCGAGCTAAGTTTAAAAAAAAAGTCTACGCTGTAATTTTTAAGAAATATATAAAATGAAGATGTTAATTGTAAAGAATCATGAATCTTTATCCACATTTCCAAAAAGCCAACTTTAAGTAACAGAGTAAAATAAAAAGTAGGCAGTTGGACAAAACAACAATGTATCAAGTATATCAAATTCCTTGAAATAAAACAAGAAACTGAACAGTTTCACAAGTTACATTAAAATGTCAAAAATATGATATTTTTGACATTTTATGCATTAAATGCCTTAAATTTAAACTTTTTAAAAGTAATAAGAGCATGATAATTAAAATGTAGTTGTGAAATAAGATAAATAATGAAAGCTATTTTCCAATGGTTTCAATTAACCGTCGTAGTTAAAAAAAAATCAAAGCACATTTAAACGACCATTTTAATACTAAAAAGATACTGCTACTCTATCTTTAGACTGTCTTTAAAAAAATTGAGCACGACCTTCGGTTATAATTGGTTTCTGGTCAGTTAAAAGAATATGGGCTGATCACCCAAACAGTCGACTTTAACTGAAGAAAATATTAAATGTTTTAAGAGCATACACAACAGATTACTATTTCCTAATTTTATTTACGTTTCCTTTGAAGTAATAATTTATTTCATTAAATTTGAAGTAAATATTATTAAGAAATAATTTATTTTTAAATAATCTATGTTATATTTATTTTTGTGTTGACAATCTTCATTTTTGGTTACCTCTCATTTATAAAGCGATTATAAGTTCAATAATTATACTATATTACTCTTAAACAATTATTAAACTTCATCATAATCATCATCATACTAGCCTAGAAAAGTCCACTGCTAGACATAGGCGTCCACCATAAGCCGCCAAGACGTACGATCCTGCGCCACCTGCATTCACCGACTTCCTGCACATTTGCACAAATCATCACTCCGTCGTGTGTGGGGTCGTCCCACACTGCGATGGTCAGTACCATGCTGCCACTCAAGAAACATTCGTCCCCTTCGGTTATTGGCTCTATAAGCTATGTGGCAGGCCCATTGCCACTTCAGCTTGCTACTTCTACGAGCTATGTCGGTCACAATCGTTCTGCTGTGGATGTCTGCATTACAAACACGATCACAGAGAAATTCCAAGCATAGCCCGCTTCAAAAGCTGAGCGACTTGCAGCTACCTTATTCGGCCAGCAGTGAAGGACCATGTCTCAGTGCCATAGGTCACCACTGGGAACACACACTGGTTATAGACCTTAGTCTTCAGACATTGAGGAATATCAGACTAGAGGATACGTGTAAGTCTCCCAAAAGCTACCCTTTCCACCTGGACTATTTTTCCCAGGTAAATAAATTCGTCAATAACTTCGAGCACAGCGCCCCCAACAACGAGCAGCGTAGGCATGACTTTTGTCTTGTCAGTTTTCATCCTAGGTCCCACGTGTTAGGAGACACGGTTAAGGTCCTATAGCGACTCCAAAATCATGACTGTATCGGTGGGTGGGTGATGCACTCACTATCGTTCTTTTGTACTCATCCTTTCCAATCCAAATGTTTGAATGCGTCTGCTAATGCAGCGGTGAAGAGTTAAGAGTATAACATCACCTGTCTTACACCACCCTTTTGCAATTGAATGGGCTGTGTACTGTAGTCGGATGGACATCCTTGTTTTACTGTACAAACACTTTAGCACCTCTTTATAGCGACTGTCAAATTGGCAACGCTAAAGGGCCTGCAACACAGCCCCAATTTCTACCGAATCAAAAGCTTTCTCATAGTCCACAAACGTCAAGAATAAAGGTAGATTACGATGTGAGTACAAAAAGTTTTGCGAATTTTGTGTTTTTTCTAAATATCTATTTTGTCCCCTTCAAAGTAATTGAGATATTATACCATTGAAATATTATACACATGTGCCAACGGTTTTTCCAATCTTCGAAGCTCTTCAAAAAATATTTTTTTATTTTGTTCAGCTCCTCCTTCGATGCCGTCTTTAGCGTAATGTCTTCCTTTCATGGACCTCTTCAGTTTAGGGAACAAGAAAAAGTCAACAGCGGGCCAGATCTGGGGAATACGGTGGCTGCGGCATCATTAGTATGTTGTTTTTGGCCAAAAAGTCACGCACAAGCAACGATGTGTGAGCAGGGGCGTTATCGTGGTGCAAAAGCCAATTTTTGTTCTTTCACAAATTCGAGCGTTTTTTGCGGATTGCTTAGCGCCAATTGCGTATAACTTGCAGGTAATATTCCTTAATGACCGTTCTTCCCTGCGGCAAGAACTCATGCCTCTGCAATCGAAGAAAACTGTCCGCAAAACTTTCACATTCGACCAATCTTGGCGCTTTTTTTTCGGTCTTGGTTTATGTGGCTACCATTGAGATGATTGGGCTTTGGTTTCCACGTCATAACCATAAACCCATGATTCGACACCAGTTATGACCCTCTGGAGCAAATTTGAGTCGTCGCGGACAGAGTTTATTATCTCATTAGCAATCCGATGCCGTTTTTGGTCGCAATTGAACAGTTTTCGTACTAATTTCGCGGCTACCCGTCTCATGTCCAAATCATTGATAAAAATCGAATGGCACGAGCCAATCAATATGTTTAGGTCCTCAACAACTTCTCTAACGGTGATTCGACGATAGGCCAATTCTATTTTCTCCAATTAATTAATTTTTTCGTCTGTTGTTGAAGTGCTCAGGCGTCCGGCACGCACTTCGTCGTTCACATCTTCTCGGCCTTCTGAGAACATTTTGTGCCACCAATATACTTCGGTCCAAGGTAGCTTCTCCTTATGCCTCAGTCAACATTCGGAATGCATCCGCGCACTTAATTTTGTTTTTCACACAAATTTGATATAGGTTCTTTGATCCATTTTTTTGAATAGGTAAACATCGGAGACGATCCTAAACACGTGCAAGCAAAGCAGCTGTCAACAATTAAGTGAACATTCAAAATGGTCGAGCTTGCCGGCAAGTGAGAGACATGATTACCAACATAACGCCACAAAAAAATCGAAATTCGAATATACGTAACCCGCGAAAATTCAAAATTCGCAATACTTTTTAAACACACCTCGTATACTACTCAGTCTTCTGTATTATTTGTTGCATCGTAAATATGTGGTCTATAGTACTAACACCTTTTCGGAATCCTGCTTGTTCTTTTTGTTATTTTTTTATTGAATTATAATAATAAATAAGAATGGTTATGAAATTCATTAGTGCATAGCTTAATATTTCTGTTATGCATAACTTAAACTTAGCATTTTTACTTTAGCATAGTAAATATTAGGCAATGTCAAAGTTAATTTAAAGCAATTGTTGTATGCAGTTCATAATAGCTTACAGCTATCAATAATACATGTTATAAAATGAATACAATATTTGATTAAGTTATTTAAATAAACTACGAAAGCGTTATAAATCTATCACCCTTATATAATCTAAATTACTTTTAAAAAGTTGCAGCAGTTTCTATTTCAGAAAATCATCATAAAATGTTACTTTTCTTAAAATCTTATTTTCCAATTCTCTGTTCACTTCAACCTTAAAAAAAATCCACAAAAAAGTTTTGCAGTTTAGAGCCTGAAATTAAACCATAAATTTTGTACCATGGTTTTGATAATAATTCAAACAATAAACGCAACGTCCAAAAATCTCACTAGATTTTTGATATTTAACTTTAAACCATACCTTTTTTATTTAATTTATTTTGAAAATAAATACAAGACAGTCTAGTTTGCTATAAAGTTAACAAAAGAAGTCTACGCTTAGTAAACAAATTAAAAGTGTACATATTTTATAAAAGTGTTACTTGCGTACATGCGTTAAAAGCTATCCTTCTTTGGGTCACAAGAAATAAATATTTACAATAATTTTTATCTTTCGCCTCATTGTACTTTTGTAGAAATAAATATCGTGAATACTCTATATCAGTTGACTATAGCTTAAGTTCAGGGGGTCAGTTTTAAGGGATGCTGTGCGCACGCGTCTTTAAAATTTACTCAGATGATTTTTTCCTAACGTGCCAAAAGAATTACAACTCGAAAATATTGCTTACATGAGTTATAACAATAACCTCGCTTTCAGTATATACGAGTAAGTATTTTAGGAAATTTCAAATGTGTTATTTTTATAACATCTGAGTGCATAAGCAAAACTTTCAAGAGAACAAGCTGCTATATATAAAAAATAAGAATATTTTTTTCTATCTTCGCAGTCTCGGAGCAGACAGCTTGTCTTATGACCACGACCACTGCAAAATAATTTAATAGACCATAAAGTTCGATAAAATATAGTCCTATAATTCAAGAACGTAAGAGGATTTTGGATATTATAATTGAGGCTATAAATTATTTTATCTTTATATGAGGTGACCTGTATATCGATACCGAATAAAACGCCTCAGGGAACAATAAGATATCCGCACAAACTCAGTTAATTAAAATCTGAGAAATTCTACATACGGGTTACAGGTTTAATACACTATAAAGCTATGAACTATGTAACTTTAACATAAATTCCCAAATTGCTTTAAGTGAAGAAAAATGTGGTAAAACATTGGTTTTAGATCCAACCAATTTAAATTTTAAATGTCTTTTTTAATTATGTTATATATTACAATTAAATACATTTAATAGCCACGTTTGTATTTTTAATTTGACAAACTCAAAAAGTAGAAAATATTTTTGCTAACTCAAAACAATTAAGAGTAATTGAAGTGAAACTTCTTTATCGGGTTTGGAAAAAAATCTTTACGGGTCACATTTTTCCGTTACGCGCCATCTTTTTCTTATCCCTACCACGCGTGATTCGAAGTATTCTTTCGACAACGACATCAATGATAGTAATAATTCTATTACATATAAATTCAATAATCTTGTATAATAAGCTAAAATGAAATAATTGTAGAATTTGTATTTAAGTCTATAATAATCAAAGCCTTTTATTAAAATTTAGCTAATTTAAATTTATTTAACCAATTTCTGTAAAGTTGCATGTAGTAAATTATATTTTGAAAAATAACGTCATAAAGAAGTTTCACTTCTAAGAGTGTACGCTAGTACACGCACACATTTTTTTTAACTGAGCTGTCTTCATTTTTATTCCTCATTAAAATATTTAATTACATTCTTCTAAGTGCCTTACATTAGGACCATTATTAGCTATTAATATAAGCACTTAAGTTGTTGAAAAACTTGTTCGAACTTACATCAAAATATTACAATAACCATATGTTGCTTTATAGAATAAAATTAAAAATTAATTAATCAAGTAAAAACTAAATTATACGAAATAAATAGACTCAGGTATGAATGCAGTGTGGGATCTCAACCGGAAAGCCGGTGTACTAAAAACTTGATAGCATTAGCTATTAAAGTTTACGAGAAGCACAAGGATATGTGAAAAACCGAATAAAACATGAAATGTAGATACGATATGTACTCTATTTATAGAGTAGATGCCCGGAAGAGTCGTTTTGTAAGTGACAGTGGTTTTGTTATACGTTATTAAAAAAATAACATCTGTGTATTGCCTTCGTAGACTAGTGTGCTTTAGAAACTGGAGGTCGTGGGTTCGAATCCTGCGGGGGACTCAACAAATTTTCATCATTGTTGTTTCCTTGTTGGTTAGGGCAATTTGGGCCGAAAAGTAAGATGATCCATGCGTCGGATGGGCATGTAAAAAGTCGGTCCACCCATCAACCCACATGAGACCAGCGTGGTGCGATACGGTCCATAATTCCCCTAACGGATAGGGGTGTATTAGAGGAGGCCTATGTCTAGCAGCGGCCTATTACAGGCTGATGATGATATGTTAATTGAAATCTTATGATCTCATTTGATTTTAGACCCGTATTGTTGCTTTATGGAAATAGTAAATAATTTTATTTGGTGTTAGACAAATAAGTGCTTTGAGAGATAAACGTTTAAAGAAAAAAAAATCTCTTTAAATAGTAATGTGGTACAGAAAAAGAAATGAAACAAATGGCTTTTCATTTATTTTTTTAATTACTCTTCTATATCATAGCACGCAGCAAATACTTATGATAAAACTATTCTGCGCGAATAATAATAAGTACTATGATGGTAGGTAAAACCATAAATGCAAGTCATAACTCTCTAGCTAGTGCCATCCTGTATGAGTTAAGATTACCGATTAGAGAAATATTTCAGGTACTAGTTTAAGCTATCAAACTTATTAAAATAATACTAATCAGTTTTTCTTCCATAAACTTTTTTTTTTTATTAAGTTAGTTTAATCTCAAAAGTGTATATTTTCTTGTTTGATTGTGGCAGCAGTTTTTTTGCCTTTTTACAATATTTAGTTTTTGAAACTGACTTACAATGAACAGCAGCAATAGTACCAAAATATGGGTATAACACTACTATGATATACTACCAAACTACCAAAATATGGCAATATACCGCCTCCATGGCCTAGTGTCATTGGCCATATTACATAATAAACCGATCACCTAATTGTCTGAATAGCGAGATGAATCATGCGTCGGATGGGCTTGTAAAAAGTAGGTCCCGGTTATCAAGACCATGTTTAGCAGTCATTATTTCAGTCATCTTTAAATTTAGACAACAATCATATCCCTGCAGTTTAGCCTTAGTTGTGGATGTTTGATGCCAGTCCTCTGGTAAAAACTGTTATTGTAATCATGGCCGAGCGACCCTATAAAATGTCATCTCCATGATATCTTTGGAAAATGGCTAGGTGAATAAAGAAATAATACTACGCGAAAATTTTCTTAGCTTAACAAAGTATGAAAATTCGGGTTTTTATGCAAATAAAAGAAATAACTTTTTATTAATCTTTTTATACACTTTAGGTAAAACTCATTTCCAGAATACATTGATATATATAATTTACGTCAAAATTTATATAAGACGTTTTAGACCGAATATCAACAAAAAATGTATTTTTATCCTACTGTTATTATAAGCTAATTTACAATAGCTCGCTTATTTGTATTTTTAAATGTCATAAAGTATGTTATACGTAATTGAGCTTCTTAAACTGGTACATAATAAAGTCCACGAGTGCATATATTTATGTTTTAAGAATAATGGGCAATAACCATTTTAATTATTTAAAAAAAACTGCAATTAGGCTTGTTCAAAACTCACATACAAGTTAAACATTTAAAATTGTTGATTCTATTAGCATGAAACATGTCATACACGACATTTTGGTTAAATGAATATCTTAAAATATATGATAGATTTAAAATGCAGAAATCACAGGGCAATATCACTTTGTTATCCGCTTGTATTGAGTAAAATGATTTTGTACTGTTTAAAGTCGGTCATATTTTTTTGTGCAAACTAAACCAATTATTGCATGAATGTACTAAATTTCAAATCTTGAATGCATATTAATCTTATTAATTTTGCTTAAAGAGCATTTTTATGTATATAACGTGAACTAGTATTTCAATTTAATTAATATTTACAAGAGTGTACACTAGAATGCTTGAAATTACCTTTAACGGAGCTTTATTGTATTTTTTAATACGGTTAAACCATTAAATGTGGTAGAGGTGGACCGATTAGACTCATCGCGGCGTCTGTTTCTGTCGCAAACTCGAGCGAACACTTCACTTCTTCTTTTAAGGTTAATTTATTTTATTATATGCCAATCCAATTTAATATTAAGGAAATACAATAAGCATATTTTATTCGTTACTTTTAAACAACCTATTTACGCTTAAAAAAGTAATATATTGCTTATAATATCATCATCATCGTCATGTGTTCTACTGTTGGACTTAGGCCGCCCCTAATGCACGCCATTTGGGGTATTTGGAACATATCCTACCACGGCACCACTCGTGCAATGCCGTTTGGCGGGAGGACCAGCTTTTTACATGCATATCCGATTTTATTTTGTATTATCTAAAATTATAAAATATAAAACCAAAATTTGTATTAACCACGACATTTCGATGCATTTATGCTTTCACTTAAGGCTTTCACCGTTTATACTAGTTTATTCAGATTTATCCTCTTTAAATGAAAAACGGTTAGTCTAATCATATTACCCATCATACGAGATTTTCCTAACGGCCGCTAAATGGAAATTCCATGTAAAATAGCAAATTGGCAGGATGCAATTTAAATTAAGATTTATTTTTGTTTGTGTATAGCCACCTCTTTTTTTCGTTAGAATACTTTAAACGCGATTTTATATTAAACCTCTTTTTATGTCATGTACACGGTGTTACAGTTAATATTTAATGAATATATTAGGTAGTTCACACTGAAAGAAAACTCAAAAAGTTATGAGAATGATTCCTTTTCTGTATTAATCACTTGAAAAGTTATTTTTATGTCGCATACTATATATTATAATTAATTAATAAACGGCTTATCAATAAAAAACCTGGTCTTCGCACAATATAACAGGTAAGCCTGATTTAGACCTAAATATCCGGTGTGTGTAAAGTTTTCAAGAATTTATTTTTCTTTTAACTTCCACTTTTAAGCGACTGTGTTCTTAAGACTCGTAAAGTTTTTATCATCTTATAAAAACTAAATATTTTTACCGATGCAAGCTTATACCTACCTTGTGATTAAATTTATATTTAAAACAATAAATATATCGTAATATTTAATTGAATGAAATTACTTTATGTTAATTAATCAGTTAGATGAAATATAAATGCTAGACTGAACGATGCGCGGTAAATTATAGGTCTTTTTACTTTTCTAGATGACTGCACTATGTAATTCCGTCCATTTCAACTCATTTCTGCGTTCGTTGAAAAACGTATTCTCGACTCTTATATCATCGTCGTCGTTGCTGAGTAAATCGTTGCATAAATGGTTTCTCAAAAAAAAATTAGTTCAGATTAACATTATTATGTGATAATATTTTCATTAACATACGATTATAGAAACAGCCAACAGACAATATGATTTGAAATACATTTTACAAAAAAAATTTAATTTGGAAAAGGACAAGTTAAACGTACATTTGTTTTAAACTGATTGTTTAAATTGTACGCATTAGGGAAACAATCATAAGTATATATAGAACATATTAAACCCGCAAAAGTATCAAGACTTCTGCGGATTTGAGAACAAATGGGAACTTTCGTTAAAACGAAGCTGACGAAATACTACGGCAATATTTTGATGACCCAAGCCGGTTATCAAAATAGCTAAATTAATAAAAATTTAAATTAAATGTCAATTCCTAATGATGAACCTATGGATCTCATGCCAACCATAAACATTTCTGTGCATGTACCAAACTTAAAGGCTAATAATTCAAGCCTTTAGTATCAACTACTTATTACTTAACTTCGTTAAATGATTTAGTGTGTGGCAACTTTAAATCCGATGAATATAGATGTGTTGTCACAAAGTTTCAAATAGTATAATAAAACATTTAGACTGTGCGTAACTGATATAAAAAACCCATAATAAATTAAGTGTATCGATAAAATTTAAAGTCTAATTTTGGAAAAACAGGTTTAAGGACTGCAACGTATAGAACGTGCAACGTATTAGAAATGGTAATTGATATTGTAAGATTTTTACATCAAAGTACACCGTTTATTTGCTCAATAGGCTTTTTATGTTGTTTTGAATTGTTTTCCTACTCAATAATTTTTTTATGAATGTGCAAAATGTTTTTTTCTCCTGGCGTATCGGAAAATTTCTTTTGGTGCTTTATAGTAAGACTGTAAATACTGAAGGCTGGTCGAGGGGTCAGCTTTTGATAAAGCAATTTATTACGAAAAATATGCACAAGGAAGTTTAAAAAAGTTAGAGCCACTTTTATTAACTTTTGGCCACCATATTTTTTTAAATAAATTTTATAATTTTTTAGATAAATATAGTTTTTTATGTTAAAACGCCGTTTGCTAACGTTCTCTGTGATAAGACCCATCATAACTGTTCTGCTCTGGTTATTAAAATTTTGTATGTTATTTATAAATCATATATTCATTAAAAATTTATGCCTAAAGTAAGTTTTGGTCTGCATAAAATGAATAATGTCAGAAATAATAAAAGTAATTTTTACGATGCGCGCGTACATCGTCACAAAAAACCGACACCCTGAAGTCTGTTATAATCAGATTTTGCGATTGGTGTGTTTACCGTCACGAAAAACAAACACCCTGAAGTTAGATATAGTCACCTGGCAATAGTATCCACGATATTTATTTAAATAAACGTGAAATAAGGCGAAGAGTGTAACTTTTAAAAATATTTTTGTCTTGTTGCGCCAAAGAACAATAATTTTTAACGCGTGTAAATTACACACAGTTTTGCTTTATTGTCTGGTTGGATGTTAAAATTGATTGATAATTAAATTACTACTTAGTGTACAAAAGAAATGGTGTTAATTATTTAAATATTTAATTCAAATTTGAATTGTTAACGTGATTAATATAGATGTTTGTATATTTTGCGTCTGTAGACAACTACTAGGTACTTATTGTTGTTATACTGTAAATGGCGATATTTTGATGCAGATATTTAATTGGTTTTAAAACGATACAGTTCCAAGTTAAAACACGGTAACATCAAAGTTTCAATTCAGAATAATGCATTTTCTTACCTGATTACAACGTGTAAAATCGTGCTTTTGATTTTTTTATAAATTTACGACAAGTTACGTTTGTTATTCACTTTTGGAGCTATAGTAAAGTAAATCGAGAAACAATCAATATAAAATGATGCAATACCTCCAATTCGGACAAATTTCTAACTACAACTAAAATAAAAAATTTAATAACATATTTTCAGAGGACTACTTGTGTCGACACATGTGACTGCTAAATGTTTTATTAGCTTCCAGGAGAAATAAACAACCTTTTCCGTAAGCTACTCGGTGTTAAAAATTTTTGAGTAGTATTTGTGTGAGGAAACTAGGATTCTCAATTTATATAGTAAATAAAACTACTTATTTCCAAAACAAATTTTCTTTTATATTCTATGTTTACATTGCAACCTGACAATGTCAGTATTAGTAAAATACCTTCAGTTTGTTTTTTGTGTTAAGTATTGCTGTTCAATGTATGAATCAATATGAATCACATATAATATGAAAAGTTTTTCAATCACCGAATAAGTGTATAATAATAACCTCATAAATAATCGTAATAAATAAAATCAAAGAGATAATATTATTTGCAGATGATACCTTCTTAATTATTATCCATACCGGCGGTAGCGTGTTTGGCAACAATGAGCAGGGTATACACCTGCTCATTGTATATATATTGTCTATATATTGTCTATATTGAATAAAGTTATTTGAATTTGAATTAAATATATTATTAAACCTTAATCAATTGGTTCTTTATTTTCTTAAAGTAATAATTTTACAGGAAATTGTATACTACGTTGTAGGGTAATTTTTATACCTTGACAGGCTTGACAGAATGACATCCACACAAAGCCTTTTTTTAAACTTTTTGCACGGCAGTTTAAAAAGCTTTACTACTTTTATTATAAAGTTATTCAACGTTTGCTTGTGACTTAAGATTTTTTTTTTATTTAAATTATTTGTTTTTTTTTTACAACCTGACTACTACTTACTTCCCAAATGAATGAATATTACCTGCTTAATTTGCCTTGGATGAACCAATTCTTTTTTCGTTTAACATATATTGCTTCTCATGTGGTCTCAGTTCTTTTTTTATATGTTTTCTGTAAAAGCTAAAAAGGTATTGAAATACTTAACTGACCAAAATTATGACTATGTGCTACTAAGATGCAAATGATCGCTTAAAAGATAGATTAACATTCATGCTTAGTCATCAATCTGCTTAATTGTAATTACTACTGTCTTTTATTAGTCGACTATAAAGTCCACCATAGTTTTTTAAATAATTTTATGCAAATTAATTCCTTTAAAAGTCCGCGATTTGTGTTAGTACAAAGTGTCTTTAATGGCATTGTAAATAGTTTAAAAGATATTAAAGATTTAAAAATTTGCTTTTTTTCCTTTCCTAAATTTAAATAAAGAACAAAAGCGTTAGTGATTTCAGTATATTACAATTATACGTGACAGAAACTAGGCCCTTATTTATTTACGTGAACCAAAATGTACGAGTAAATAAATGTCTTATATCAACTTAAGCTCGGAATTTATAAAATAGATTAAACGAAAGTTTGCCAAAACATTGGTTTAAATTTTACACAGGAGAATTTGATGTTTTTCACTTGCTTAGGGTAACTTGGGAAGATGTCAAATGGCCTGAAAAGTAAAATAATCTATATAAACGATCGATCACCGGTTGCCAAAACTATATATAGAACTTGTAAAATGCGTCAGTGTATTAAATCGCTCTCGTAAATTATTATTCAAATTAATCTAGATGGATTCGGAGCCCATGATATGTTGGGAAAGTGTCTAGGGGAAGGAAATACGTTAGTGTATTGATATGTCACATATTCAAGGAAAACAATTAAAAAGCCGTTACTTCTATAAGAAATAACATAAAAACGCAGCTAAAAAGCGAAGGTTATGGGTATAATAAGAATGGTAATGACATGCTTTATAACAAAAGCTATTACTAACAATCAAAAAAGGGTGTACTTATCACTATTTTATTTAAATATATACATTACAATTTTTTTATATGCACATCTTGTTTCCTTATTTCATATACATCGTCTGTTTATATTTTTTCTTTTATAAACATAAATTGTTTGTATATTCAGGGAACTACAATACCGCTTGAAGTAAAGGCGTAATGTAATGTTAAATTTACAAAAATAAAGTTTTACTTATTCTGCTTATAAATACATACAGTACATGTTAATATAATACTAATTTAACTAACAAAATACTTATAGTTTTTTATTAAACATAAAAAACTATAAGTAATGTAAAACACTAAAAAGTCCGTTTCAATAACGAGAAATAAGAGAACGATTACCATAAAAAAGGACTAGGGTCTACTAGGCCGCTAGAACGTCTATTTTATGATATTACACTGTATGTAAGAAGTAGTTTTTTTGTTGATATTGAAAGCCATTTTTAAGAATTTTTTTTTTATTTTGTATTTTGTATTCATACAGTGTTGCTTAATGTAATGCTTTTAAAAAAAACTATGCTTTTAAAAAAAACTATGAACGTTTGAGAAATAAAAGATTCCTTTAGGTATTTACAATTAATTTGTGGGTTTTTAAATTGACCGTAATAATTTATGTAACTTTTGTGAATGTTATTTGATGTGACTTTTATATTGACACGTAATATATTTACCACACAAAACTGCGAATGTGATGTGATTGGTCTCTAGTAAGTTTTCTCTAATTAAATTCTCTTACATTCTAATTTCCTATATCCTAGTTTAGAGAGTCCTTCCATATAGGGAGATAATAAGCTAACTTAAACAGTGCCTTTATAGGTGTAGAACCCTTGAGGCTATAAAATACAAAGAACTTACTCGCCGTCCCCGTCCCAAAGCGAATAAATGTGAAACGGAAATTATCTTATAGAGTTAGATATTTTTTAATATTTTGTTTCGTTTAGTTTTTCATTTTGTTTCAATTCTATTTAAATTTATTTCAATGTAAAAGTAGAAACGTTAAAAAAAATTTCGGTACCTTATCGTCGTCATAATTATCTATTTATTAACAATTATTAAAAAATAATGTATTGTCATTGTTTATTCGGAACTGAAACCATATACGTAAAAATACAAATAAATATAATATCTATAATAATATATGCAAGTCATAACATTTTTATACTACATGTTTTAAAATAAAAAATGTAACTAGACAGTAACTTAATTATTTTTCTTATCGACATATACCTGATACTTGTCCGGATGTGTGGTCAGCAGAAGAAACAACAGTGAAGGTATATGATCTGACACGTCGGTTTCATACGTCTGTTGCCATTTGGGCATGGTTCAGGTGTCGGTTTACTTTTAGTTTCTGTATCTCCACTATAAGACCTATCGAGATTAGAGGGTGGAGTTGCCCCCCCTTCCCCTTATAATACGTGGGCTAAGGGAAGTAGCGTTTGGGCGCGAAAGCACAGAGGGACTCTCTTCTCTGTGCTCCAGAACTTAAAGTCAGGGTACACTCCTAAGGTAGTTTGTTTTTGACTTCCGCTACCATTTGGAAAGGGGAGGAGTTGGGGTTAGATCCCCTCGAACCATTTCTCGCTTTGTCGTAGCGGTAGGGCACAGTACCTGCGCGCCAGGAAGCCAGGAGGATCCTGTAGGCATGCCTTTGCAGCCAAGGAGGAGTCGCAGGAAAGGTTTTTTACGGATGACTCGTTGGTGGGTTAACCGCTACAACCCGTCGGGTTCGAGGGCTGTGCAACTTTAGTGTGCACAGACTTCACTCTATTCTGTGGCTTAGCTCGGGACCCCTGAAGGGGACCTCGCTCGGCTCGCCTGTTATCCTGAAGCGGCTTGATCGAGGGTGCCCACGAGGCCAGAGCCTCTGCTCGATCAGCCCTGTCAGGTCCATGCCTATACCCGTTAGCAACATGTATCGAGGCGCTTCCCGGTGGGCCGAACCTCAGCTCGATAATTTGCTTTAGGACTTATTAGTGGAAGATTTTACCGCCCTATCTGGTTGGTGAGAATCGGCCTGGTACGTGCCGATATCGTTGTACGGTGTACTAGTTTGTCCTCTCGACGGCGAGGACAAGTTGTGTTGCGTAATGAGTTTAAACGTGCTTAACGATTGTAGTCTCATCGTCCGGATCCGTTATCGCGTTTCGCGCCTTCGATGGACGTCGTTTTAGCGAGTGAAATTGTTGGTTCGCAAGGCGGCGCTCCGAACTAGATCGTTTGGGTGTTGCGAAGCCGAGTCGAAATATCGGATAGATGCTTGTTTTAGATATTGTTTGATAGTGGGCAATTTCAGATCCAGGTGCAGGTCAATGTTGCGCAGGAATAGCAGCACCAGTGTCCTGCGCATGAATCTTTTTGCAGGCTTGAAGCTTGTCAATGTGATTGTTTTGCATGTGCAAAGACGGGACTGTATATGTTAAAATTGGACGTATGACTGTCTTGTATAACTAACACCTTATTGCGCAGAGATAACTTGCTTTAGGAATTATTAGTGAAATAGTCGACCTAAGACGTAGTGCTTCTGTTTTTGACCCGCGTATGTGCGCCAAATGTCAAGGATTTGTCTAAGATTACCCGAGGTATTTGATCTGTTTGACCCAAGGGATAGGGCAATCTAGAGTCGGACATTGAAGGAAAGCACGGATCTCGTCGCGTGAACAAAATAGCCGCGCTTTTGGAAGGATTTATTTCATATTCTCCATTTCGGAACCATTCCCAGGATATTGGCCGCGGATTGGAGTCTTTGACTAACTAGGATAGGACATCTACTGGTTGAGTATATGCAGGTGTCGTCTGCAATAACGCGGCGTCTACAAGACGGTGTTGTGGGATGTCGTTAGTGTATAATGTGAGGGATTGGTCCTAATACGGAGCCTTGGGTACGCCGCGGCACGACCGGTCGAGGTAGTGATTTGGTTCCCTCACGCGGTATCGGAACGTTCGATTCCTGAGGAAGTCTCGTATGATGAGTACGAGACGGTCTGCACGCCGAGCTTATATAAGCCCTTCGTGCCATACTTCATCGAACGCCTTCGCCACGTCGAGGAAAAGCGCCCCTGTGATGGCCCTCGTATTAAGTTGACTTTAATTTTCTCGTGATGCGGTGAATTTGGTGAGTGCAAGAATGTTTGGATCGAAAGCCGAATTGAATAGGGGTAGGAGCCCTTTAGATTTCATAAAATCTAATAAGCGGGCTTGGACAAGTCGTTCATATTTTCCGAAACCCTTTAGAGGCTAAGGGACGATAAGAACTGGGAAGTGCGGGTGGTTTGCTGAGTTTGAGGAACCTTATAACTTCAGCGTCCTTCCAAGTGTTTGGAAAATACCCTTGAAAGAGCTGCGTTATAAATTAGGACTAGGGATGTTAATTATATGTTCCGGTAGGATTTTAATGACGCGGTTGTTTATTCCGTCGGTGCCGGGGCTTCGAGGTTTGAGATTTTGATAATCGACTTGACTTCGCTTCCGGTCACCGGTGAAGTTACATCCGAGGAGGAAGTTGAGACAACGCTGACTCGCTCTCCACCGTTGAGCGGCGTCGATCGGTTGAGTGCTAGGCGTGCATTGTGCCTCGAGGCTGTCAGCTAGACATTCGGCTTTTTCTTCGTCGAGAAACGCTAGAGGAGCATCAGGAAGGTTAGGATGGGATAAAGGTGGCATCGAGGGTTCCGATTCGCCTTTAGGCTTTTGGGAGGCCAGAAGGCTTGATGGGATGGGTGCATGTTGTTAGATTCTATCCCACCGATCGTTCCTGAATCAGCTATGCGCCGTCTTGGACTGATGTTCAAGGGCGCGCAACTGTCTCCGGTTCCGTTCCGGTTGGATACCAATCGTAGGCACGAATCGCAGCCCTCTTGCGTCGTAAGAGGTCCTTAATGTCGTTTGGCAGCCCAGAGGTTTCACCACTGGACTTGCTTGAGAGCCTCTGACAACCTTTGACATGTCTTGTGAGCGCATGCAGCGAGATTAGCGTCATTCACTGTGCGGACTTTAGGAATGGCATCTAGGTGCGGTGAGCAAGTGCTGTCTAGTGACATTTCAGTTTGCGCCAGTCAATTAGTTTGGTTTGGATGTTTTGGGAGTCAGGTGGTCCTAGTTTGAGGATGACTGGGCGATGATCGGAGGTTAGATCTTCTATGACCTCTATACCCTCTAAAAGTGAGATTGACATTTTAAGGAGGGTAATATCAAGCACATCCGATCGTGCCTACGATTGCGGGTAATGCGTATGTTCAAGCGGAACAACGATACTGAAGTTAAGTAGTTCGGGTGCATCTAGTCTGCACCTCGCGAGTTGATTGTGTAACTGTTCCATCAGGGTTTTGCTATTGAAGTCCCTGCCATATTGACGGCGCTCCTAGGAGAATAGCGTCTCGAAGTCGGATTGAGTTATCTCGAAGAGCTTCTACATGGAAGTAGACGAGGCTATGGTGATTGGTGCGTGTCCTGTCAGTAACACAGACCGGGCTTCTAAGGCGTTAGCGTCGACGGCGTGTCGATTCTACACAGTGCAGGGACTTTTATAATATGACGTGCCGCCGTGTGAAGCGCCGGCCGATCATTCTTATGATATTATAGTTGCTATATTCGGACTCCTCTTCGGCTTTAGGAATCGTCCACCAGAGAATGATTCGACGTCGTTTCGCGTGAAATTCTGAGATTTCGGTCTTTTATCCGCGAGACCGTTTACGTGAAAAATGAAATGTTAACTGCGCGTGGCTTTAGACGGCCCGGGCTTTCTATTTAGTATGCGGCGTACTATTCATTACGTCCCGTAATTAAGTCGACTACTTGCTACCTTGGCGAAGCTGGCAAGACGGCTCGAAATTCCGACGACGGCGTCGGATTCTGCGGTAAGACGATCGAGCTCGAAGTCGATCTGTCCGCTAGGTGTTTCAGTTGCTGCCATTGCATGGCTAGAAGCTGTAGGCCTCGCGGGCTGGTTTTGGCGGCGCACGCGGGCGCCTCGGCATTACCTGCGGTTGTTGTTGCTGCACGCGGCATTGGAGGCTGCGCGAGCGCCTTGTTGCGGTTTCCACGCCGGAATAGGTCGGAGTGGCGGAAGGAGAGTAAGGAGGCACCTGGGGGCTTTGGGACCGGATGAAGGGGTGATGGTTTGCGCTTGGGTGCGCGGGCAGCCAGATAATTGCCGCGTGGCCAGCGCCGCAGTTAACGCATGCCGCGCGGTTTGTACGAGGAGTACTCCCTATCTCGGGTCTAGGGCAGTCAGAGTGCCTGGGTCACCAAGGCATTTGACGCAGCAGGGCATGCGTGACAGTTACGGCCGAGTGCCCGTACATTTAGCAGATGACCTGCGCGCAGGAGGCCATTTGAGTGTGGCGCGTGAATGTGATGCTGACATGTCGCATGGTATGTAATAGATCGTGCACTTTTGCCCTCGGTGGAGCGTTCTATAGTCAGAATATGTTATCACACGCACGCGCTCTTCCGGCGCGTAGTGTGATAATGAATCAGTTCTTAAAAGATACGACGTACAGCGGAACCCTCCCGGTGCTTCGTCCTCGGTGACTGGACGGATTGATCCAGCTCCATTTCGAGTCAGGTTATTGGGTGATGAGCGATAGGTGTCAGAGGTATAGTGGGACACTTTTCCGACGCGGGTGTGGTTGCTCGCGTTGAGGCATGGAGTACAGCTTGTAGTGGATTTGGCCTCTGCGGTGAGGGCCTCGCGGATGGCATGTACCGTGTCCGCTCGGCGGACGATTCTCTAAGGTCCTCAGGGGTCGAGGGCCCATGGGTCACTGAAGCGTGACTGAATCCATTTTACTGTTGTTAATATGATTTAGAAACGTTTTAGTCATGTGCAAGCACCCCGGTGAAGCTCGGGGGTTGTGTTCTACCTCCCGCCCCAGTGAGCAGGAGGGTGTAAACCTAACGCGTTTGAAAAACTCTAGCGCTTTAGGAGCGCTGGTGTATACTCACGCTGCTGCCTCAGGTGCAGCAAGCGACGTTAAATGCCTCTAATAAATACCACGTGAGTGGTGTGCGTTAATTTAATTAAATCACGGTGTGACGTGGCTTAAGTGAACAAACCTAAAGTTAATGGGGTCCCTACATCTCAACAGAAGGACATCGGACGCTGTAAAGGGAAAATTGAATTAATAGGCAAAATCGGAACAGACTCACCCGACCGGACGGCTACACAGCTTTTTGCGCTCAGGCGCGTACGCCTAACGCGTCGACACTTTACACCGGCACACACAGCACTGTACACAGTCACTGCACGGCACGGCGAACACGGCGAACACGGAGTCTTCTTGCTTCTTGCCACTTGTCGGCGTCGGGGAGGGCGGTGTGCACGGTGGGCTAAGCGGACGGCGCAGGTAGCAGGGGATCGAGCAGGCTTGTCCGGTCGATCCGAGAGCTGAGCGCACTGTGTGAGGGGAAGAGGAGTGTGACCCCACCCTTACGGCGTCAGGAAGGAACAACTTGGTGGTTTTAGTCGGTATGAGTCCAACATCCCGTCTTTGCCCCCACGAGGACGGGTATGCGTAGGCATTACCCCACGGTAAAAAAAAAAAAGGGAATTTCAGCTACCTCACTGACCGGACGAAACGTAATTTATTTGACGCCGATTTTCTGTAACGTCGCGGTACTGACCCGGTTTGAGCCTGTCAATTTTTGGTCGTAGTAATAACAACTTCGGGGCTCTATCACTGTAAAACTATGTGACTTAGAGTCTATAAAAAGATACTTTCTTACGTCTTAATGGACGCCGCATATGCAGCACATTTGTTTGCCTCTGTAGCTATCTATGACTGTCAGTCAAGCCGACTGTTTCTTTGCCGCTTCTCCAAATAGTAATTAGTTGAGTGACATCGAACTCAACGTGCCAATTAGACCATTAATTTAAATAAAAAAATAAAAAACATTCAAACTTTTTAATAAGCTTTTATGTTTTTTAAAAATTAAAATTAAAATTAAAAAATAAATTTTTCTACATCAAAGTCACTGTGCCCTTATTTTTCTTACGAAAAGCAATACGCATGTAGTTGATAGTCCTAATTTATATTTAGCGGAAGTTAAATTTATTTTGTGATGTGTATAGATTCACATATATTCATCCAGGTATATTTCTTTTTATTTATTTATTTAAACTCATTGTATAAATGTAATATATACAATTACGGGCTTAATGCTAAAAGCATTTTCTGCCAGTCAATCTTAAGATGGTGCTGAGAAATAGGAAACATTGGTAGGTGCAAATTAAGAAAGAATGTAGAAGGAAATATATATATATGTGTTTACATATGTATTGTTAATAATAACACATTAAATTATTACTGATAATTCAAAAACAGACTTCAAGATACATAAAAGGATGAAATATTTAAAAAATCCTTCAACGAATTAAAACCCATAAGACATTCTGATTCTCACAGGTCTTTAAAACAAATACGAACAAACTCACCTTTCATTGGTAGTCAAAGTATTGAACTTTTGAAATCAATTTGCTGCAGCAAAAGTTTTAATTGACCGCTACTGCTGTTTGGTGAAACTTCATCGTGGTGTAGAGGTAAAACCGTTAAACGTTTCTTAAATCTCTCCGTTGATTACAATACTACTGCGCAGGTACATGAAATAAATGCTTTTATTTCTTATTCTAAAAACATTCTTCTTTTACAGTAAAATTAATCAAACGATTGGTGCATCTAATTATTTTTTTTATGGCTAGCATTCTTCTAACTGCCTCCGTAGCCTAGTGGTATGGGCGTGTGCTTTAGAAACCGGAGGTCGTGGGTTCGAATCCTGCGGGTACTCAACAAATTTTCATTGTTGTTTCCTAGTTGGTTAGGGCAATTTGCACCAATCACCCAACTGTCTGAGAAGTAAGAAGATCCATGGGTCGGATGGTATGGTATGGATGGATGGTAAAAGTCGGTCCACCCACCAACCCGCATTGGACCAGCGTGGTGGGATACGGTCCAAAAACCCCCTAATGGATAGGGGCATATTAGGGGAGGCCTACGTCCAGCAGTGGACTATCTTAGGCTGATGATTTACGTGATTCTTCTAGCTTCTAGCATCCCTATTGCGTTCCTTGACAACTTTTTTAAGCGAATACTATACATTATGAAATAAAAATACTTTGTAAGGATTTTATCGGGGAACGTCAGGAATTTAAATATGTAAAATAAAGGCGATAAAATCCGTAAAAAGTCATTTTATTTAATAACTTATTAAGTTTAAAAATTGTAAAATTTATTTAAGGAATTTAGTCTCATTACAGTCTTATTTAAAATATTCTTTGGGGTAAAATTAAAATTATAAAAAAACCTTCATTTAGTAAGAAATTAAAAAAAAATAAACTACTTTTTAAAATACAGTCTATACATATAGTATTAAAATTGACTTAAAATAACTATTAATATAGCCTTTTTACTAATAATAGTCTACATGAAAAATGGGTGCGTGTCTTATGTACGCGCGTGAGAAGTTATACTCTTTGGCATCATTAAAAATAGTTTTAATTGCATGCAAATACTTAATTACAATACAATAAATAATACATACGGATGAGTTAACCTCAATTATATCGGAGCACTTGAAAAGTATATAAGCACAATTTTTTCATTAATATTCACAAATAGTAAGTAATATCAATCAAAAATAATTAAGACAATTAAAGATGATAGATTTACAAGAACTAATCATAAATAATTCGATTAAGAATTTATGGATTCACACGACGTACTTTTTGATATATCATATAACTGGTAGTTCAGCGCATCTGTCGCTTACAAATGTAGAATTCCTAAGAGATGTTGGCTTACTTGTACACGGTACTATAAATCAGAAGCTTTGATTATGTGTGACTAGATGGCGCTTATCTAAAACGTATTACATAGATAAATCACAATGTTGATATATTAAATGAATAAAAATATTACCATTATATCAAGTTGAATAAACATCATTACAAATATTAATATATTTATATAATAATATATTTAATATATATTTTAATATAAATTTAAATAATATAAAATATGTTATTAATAATAATATATATATATATATATATATATACCAAAACGAACCTTAATCCTAACTCATAGAGCACATTTGCAACAACTAGCGCAAATAAAACGACAACGCCATTATCACTACACAAAATCAACCTTATCACTATGTAATATGGACCTTATTACATTTTCACCGTTTTCATTATAAACTGTTAATTTTGTGTGACAAATCGTAAAATTTCATCTCATTTTTTCATAACGCGCCTAAAGAAGTATAACTTCAAAAATTCATGAACATTTCACCTTTAAACCTTTAAAACCTTTAAAACGTCTTAATAATAAACAGAGCCTATTCCATAAAACTATCATCATTAAAATCACTCAAAATTGTTATGGAGTTCGTAATTTATCGTCATTTTTAATGCTCTTTAAAGACCAGTGCTGGTATAAATGTCAGGCAGAACAATATAAATCGATCACCCAATTTTCTAAAAAAAAATATCCATGCATCGAATAGGCATGTATAAAATCGGCCCGGTTGAAGGTTAAGACCAAGAAGGACTATAACATCTTTGCCAGTCGTTATATACTGTCAGCGCCTTCAAATTAACTAATAATGAATTCATCCATCGAATTCAATTACACCCTTTGGGCTGCGGGGGTCAGACGCCAGCCGCTGCGTGTAATAACTGTCATTCTGGTAATCCTAGACGGATTAAAAGCCATAAAAACTTGTTATTTACACATTGCATATTTAAAATGTCAACTTTATTGATAATCATACACGTTATATGAAAATTGTGCGATGTTCAAACCTTAGCAATTAAATAAGGTATAATAACACTTCCTAGTTACATACTTGGCGAGTCATTAATCTTTGGCATGAAAAAAAAAGCTGCCAAGTGTATCGTCGCAAGTTTAATGATATGTTTATAAGCAGCTTCTTAAGTTCAAAGCTCATAAAATTATTTATTTTTGTTTTTAAACCAAATTACTACTAACTCAGCAAAAATGCGTAGTTATTAGTCATGCCAGTCACGTTTTATCTTTATTTCTTTCGCCTTGCTACTAGCCGGGAATGATCGACGAGCCCATTGGTCGCAAATGCGTAACTTTATTGGATTGTATAACTCATTTTGTATGATAAGTTAGCACAAAATTTGATGATTTATGTTGTTCACAAAATTGTTTTAATACATTTTATTGCCTAATGCGTGCATATGGTCGCTGACATACTGGATACAAAACTTCGGGAATAATTAAAAAAATGGTAATAATGGTTTAGGTAAATGTCCAGTAGTGGACTATTACAGGGTGATGATGATGATGAAATTAAAAATAATCAAAACACAGTTTTAATGATTAAAAAACCCTTAAAATATGATATCAAAAGTGACAGTCTCAATCAAAATTTACTAAATCAAGACACCTTTTGTAATTCTATTCAAAAAGTATGTCTTAAGAAAATATATAAGTTGCTTGTTGCTTTACAACCATATAACCCAAATGAAGGTTTAATTAGGTTTAACGGTACTTTAAACAATAAATATACTGTAACAGTAAAAACAATCTACGCTTACCAATATTTTAAGCACCTTTAATCATCATCATCTTCAAATAGAAAAGATAAAACAAAAAAGATATTGTTAAAAAATTATAAAATTTGTTTTTAACTTATTTTTATTCAATCCTAGTAGCAAGAAAGCCAAAATAATTGTAAATGTTAAATCATATTATTGTACTTTCGCTTTAACCCTCTGGCCAGAGAAATACAAGTGGGCTTTATGTTATGTATCTTCGTGTAACAAAAACTTGTAAGATTTAGTTAACCCGGAAATGGCTATTTTCTCACGGGTACATGTACTTACATATATAGAGTCGTTTTTATGAAGATTGCTAAGTTAAGAAGGAGTATCAGAAAAGTTATTTTGTTAATATAACGATGTCTCATTACCTACTATGGCAAATCTAAGCTTATATTCACATAAAAATTATCATAACCTAATATTTTCCTTAAGGACTACTTTAATCGCTATTGGATAGACTTAATTTCAGTGCAAGTGTTTTCACTAAAAAAGACTTTTGGGTTTTTACTTCCTTGCTCCGCTCCTAGTGCTCCGATTTTGTTAATATTCATTTTAAATGATATGTTAGCTGTCATTTGGTCCCATTTTTGTAAATAATTTTATGATAAGTAGTTTAACATTTAGACATTTTAAAAATAAAACTTACGGCATCAAAAGTCACAAGGTTTGGAGGACATAACATCTCATGTCTATGGGCAATGAGCTATGTGGCGTCTTACGTTGTTTTTTGTTACTTACAAAGAAAACGTCCTTATCTTTTAGTTACTTAGGGCAATGACAAAAAAAAAAATATTTATATCTTAAAGATGTATCTTATTTATTACATTTTGGGACTTAGCCTTGATGTTCGCTTGACGCTTAATCTATGGTTGTAATATTGTAATGAAGATAATTGAGACATAATCTTACTTTTCGCGAGTGAGTAAATTATTTTTACGGACTCAACAACCAGACTCCAAAGAAGATAATATATTTTTAACAAGTTTTTCTTCTTCTTCGTCTTGTATAATAAATAATTAAGCAATTGGGGTTTCCAGTAAAAATGCGTATAATATAATCCTGTAACCAAAAATAATATTTTTCGCTTAAACAATCTTATTACTTCATTATTAGATTGGATAATTAGGTCAGTAAATAAAAAAGCCTACACGTAAATTACAACCTACAAAAAAATTAATTAATAGCTTACGGATCGTATATTCTTGACAAACATATATCGATTTTGTACCATCTTTATCTGGATTTATTTTGATTAAAGCTTTATGTCTCCTTTTTATAACGTCCATTTTCGGTCCATCGTATTCGTTACCGCCGGCATGAACCCGTAATCCACTAGCGTTATAATAAACCTTTCTGGTAGGTTAATACAGACATAATATCATCAAATCCAATATACTACTTTCTTACTATAATGAAACGCCATATTATTTTACTGCAATTTATCATGTAATCTTCTGTTAAATTACAGTTTATACATTGTGTACAAAATATATAGTATAATATGTACTTTTTTTTTAAATACATATTTTTTTAATAATAAATATATATTTGAATCACTCATCAACAACTTCTACATCAACTGCCTCCGCTGCCTAATAATTGCCTTCGTAGCCTAGTGGTATGGGTGTGTGCTTTAGAAACCGGAGGTCATCACCGGTTTCTAAAGCCTACACGGGTTCGAGTTCTGCGGGGACTTAACAAGTTTTCATAGTTGTTTTTAGTTGATTATGGCAATTTGGACCGATTACCCAAATGTATGAAAAGTAAGATGATACATGCGTCGGATGGGCACGTAAAAAATCGGTCCACCCGCCATTGGACCAGCGTGGTGGGATACGGTCCAAAACCCCCTAATGGATAGTGGTATATTAGGGGAGGTCTATGTCCAGCAGTGGACTTTCACAGGCTGATGGTGATAATTGATGATAGGTTTTTTATTTATATGGTGGTTGTTTATTTGTATAGTTTTTTTATATATTGCTTTTTTTATATATTTTTTTAATTTATAAAGAACGAACATTTTTGTATAAACTTTAGTTGTATATGAATTATTATGTAAACTCTCACAGGCAATTTCATAGATAAAAAGCATACAAAAGTTACAATTTAAAAAAATTACTTCCAATAAAATCTTTTTTGTATGTTTAAATTTTATGGTAGGGAATAAAAGCCACTTTTAATTTACATTATATTGAGAATATCTCCTATAAAGGAGTTCACAATGTCTCAGATCTTTTGTCTGTTTTGTAATTTGTACGGTTTACGAGCAAAAGCCTTCGTTTGAAGGAGCTTTACAAGTAGCAGCAGACGTTACTGATCGTAAAAATTTCCTTGCATCGAATAATTCCTATCAGTACCCATTAATTAATATTATTCTTCAGTCTAACCAATTAAGTAATATAATATACGTCATCAATTAATAATGTCAAACTTATTAGATAAAACATAGTGTGGGTGTTGAAAATGGTTGCGGGTCCCCAATAAGAATGCGTTTGCTTCTAATGCCTATTTGTCATTAAATTTATTCCGTTAAGTTTAAATTTAAGTTTAAGTTAAGTCTAAATTGTCTAAGCTATTATATGGTAAATTTGTGTACATTTTAAAATAAAAATAATAGTCGGTAAGCTAAGAATCGAGAATATTTGCTAGTGCTGTTCAGATTTGCATTATATGTATGTTACAATTGATAATTAGGAGTGTAGTTTTAAACATATTTTGTATTTTAATAATGCGTCGTAATAATACGTTTAATCTAACTCTGTCGTATGCTTAAAATTTAAGCATCCAGCGTTTTTAAAAATAATACTATTTTTTGTTTAAATTACACCAAAAATTATGAAAAAAATATTTGATATTATTTAATACCAAAATATGCTAATTACACTTGATTTTGGCTACGTTTGCAATTTTTGTTTTAATTTCAATATTACTATCGAATATCGTGGAAAAGTAATAGAAAATGCCTATGAAATAAAATATATATGGTTTTTATAATTGAAGCAACTGTTTATTGTTACTAAATAGAATGTTCATATATTAATTAATCTCGAAACAGATAGGTGTTTTACGTTCTTAAGTAATTTAACTTTTAAAGAGCTGTCGTAAGCCGTATTACGTGGGAAAGATCCTACAGATCTATTGTTTTATTACACGAATTCATCCTTTTGTCTCTGTTAATTGAATCATATAAATTTACTTAAAATTGAATAACCGTTTTACATTTAAACTATGCACTGAAAGATATATATTTGTATCACCTTTAGTGAGAGAGAGAGCTCTAGGTGCGAAGTCTAAATTTATATAAACAGTGTGCAAACAAAAGGTATATTATACCCTTAGTAGACACGATGAGCTGGGTTTTAAAAACTAGTAGATTTGCGATTTTTATAGAAAAATCTGTCAACGGTATTAATTTAAAATTGTAGTGTAATATGTAAAAAATTATGCAAATCTCAACTTAACACCTACCATTACTCAACAGAATGGCAATTTGGTAACACTATTGTACTAATTCATACCATTGGCAAGTTTAATGGAGTGAAACGAGTCGACAATAGCACGGGCTCTTCACGATTTACCCTTTTTGCGGTCAAATTGATGATTTATAAAGTTGAATAATCGAATAATATAAAAGCGAGGTGCCTTTGTCCTCTTTGTAGAAAAATCTTTTACTTTATTAACTAGGGTTCCATACAATGTTTACAGAATATAGCATTTTATAAAGGCATTTCTATTGTTTACGAATATAATACTATATGGTACAATATTTTTAAATTCCCCTTCTACCCCTCTAATTTACCCCGAGACCACGGCGCTGGAAAGTGTTTGAAACGTCGGGAATTTAAAAATGTAAAATAAACGCAATAAAATCCGTAAAGTCATTTTATTTAATAATTTATAAAGGCAATTACTATTTTACTACTAAGTAATATTTTTTTTTTTTTTTAAAATAAAAGAGATTTAGACTAATTTTAGTTTAATAATTCAAAATCTGGACAGTATCAGGAGCGTAGTAATTTTACTCAAAAATATTTATAATAGCAGTTATAAAAATAACTGCAGAATTTGTTGACCGAAACGAGTTTATTTGTTAATTCACTGACCCCCCAGTCTAACAAAAATTATACTATATTTGTACGTGAGACCACGGAGATAAATTTGTGATAATTAAACAAAGACCAAATTTTTTTAATGAAATCAATGTATTAAATTTCATCAACCTAATAATAAAATGTCTCAATTTTGTAACTACCAGCCACGATGTCCCGGTAAAGTGTTTACCCCAAATGAAAATAAAATCAGATATACAAATGGAGTAACTTGTGAAAATTTATTAGCTTTATCTACCAATAAACATTGTTGTTTAAGGATAAAATGCTTTATTGTCATCTGTGGTAGGTCCCTGTTTACAGGAGACTCGTCTGGTGGAGTACCACCGCGGTGGCTATTTCTGCTGCGAAGCAGTAGTCTGAAAACACTGATGCGTTCCGGTTTGAAGGAACCTGCAAGCGTATTTACTGGATAAAAAGACTTAACACCCTATGTCTCACGGTAGGCAGCGCGTCGGCGATACCACTGGTATTGTCAACGTCTATGGGTGTCGGTGACCACTTCCCCATCAGGTGGCCTGACTGCTCGTCTGCCTGCGTATGCCATAAAACAAAAATCATCATCTTCATCAGCCCGTGTCAGTCTACTGCTGGACATAGGACTCCTCTAATGCACGCCACCGATTCCGATTTTAGGCTATTCTCATCCAGCCCACACCTTATTATATTGTATGTAAAATTTATACAAAGATGTAGAATTTTTTTAATATTTTAAAATCGAATTTTTTAAACAAAAAGAAAATTTCGTACTAATAAAATGAAAAGTCAAAGTAATTTAAAATAAGTTGTATTCAAAGTCAAACACTATTTTTTGTATTTTTTACAAACTATTAAGAGAATATTAATAATTTTAAAGTCAGATATATCTTAATAAGCTTAACCCTTTTTTACGTTTTAGGTAAAAATCGCCCGAACCAGCAAAATGTTTATCTCTGGTCCGGACGTAGTCCTTTCGGTACCCTCTTATAGATTTTTATAGTTATTAGATGTTTACAGGCCATTAAGTATGGCTTGATACGTGTAGGATTCGATTGCAGGTGAGTCTGACTCAATATATTCTTAATCTCTTAAAAGATTTCTCGTGAATATACCTTCATAACGTCATTTTCATGCACTTTCTTTTTATTTTTTATATACGCGACAGCAAATGCCAATCCATTTAATTTTTTATTTTATAGACCACACGATATGATTATATTATTTATGCTTTAAAATTATGTTTTTTCATGATTAATTAATAAACCATTACATAACAGTTATGAATCAACTTAAGATTACCAGCTTAATTGTAATATTGTCATTTCGTTTTTTTCCAAAAAAATACTATAAGCGTATTTAAATATTTTGTTTTATGTATGCAAGCATTTTCTTTTCTTCTAAAATGAATCTTAAATTCCATTTCAATTAACGATTTTAAATGTTTCTTTAAATCACAGCCATCTCTTAAACTTAAAAAAGTTATTATAATTATTTGCATGTAAAAACAATGTTATTATGATAATTTTAAGGATTAGTATTTTACTTCGTTAAATCATTTTGAAATACTGTTAAGCTTTGTTTTCCACAGCATATTAGGTACATTTATTCATTTTACAAGATTATTCGTTTACATCCAATTCATTATACCACCCTCTTTGCTGATTATTTCCTGAAGAACTACTTCTCAGAGTGGAGGAGGGCCGAAAACATTTTTTAAAAGAAAAGTATAAGAGCACGTCTTTAACTACTGATGGTGTTATAATGATATCGTCAAATTATCTTGTTGTTGTTTATACTCATTTATTCCTTCGTTATTTATTATAGTGTCATAATATTGTTGCGTTAACGTATACGCCTTACAGCATACGATGACGCTGTACGAGATGTCGGTTGTCGGAGCCTTTAACCAACAATATACTAACCGAAAACATTGTTATTAGGAATCACCGTTTTTATCTTATTGATTTTATCACGTTTAATATGTGTAATTTATTCGGAATGTTTTAATCGACCTGCGCTGTCCACGGTCATAACAATAGAAATATCGCGCATACTATCGATTTCATATTGATATCCTTATTAAAAAATTACGTTATAATGGAATTATTGGCAATATATTGCAATGGCTAGAATCCTACCTAACAAATCGGTTTTTTTGTGTTGTTGTAAATGGATTCACATTTCAGATATGTACCGTTACATCAGCGGTACCCCAGGGCTTTCATTTGCGTCCAATATTATTTAATATCTACATTAATGATCTCCCGGAAGTTTTTAATTATTCTTCAATATATTTGTATTCAGATGACTTAAAAGTAGTGTAGACACTTTTATTGACGTTTCAATGCTACAGAAGGATATTGATGACCTAAATGAGTGGTGTAAGAGAAATGATATGATGCTTAACATTGGTAAATGCGTGCATATAAAATTTACACGAAATGCAGATGTTATCTTGTCTTCATATTATTATTGAGAAAAACAAACTACAAGAAGTTGAAAACATTAAAGACTTAAGAGGTGTAATAATAGCCAAAACGCTTACTTTGTTCCTCATATTGACAATATAACTAAAAACGCATCAAAAAGTATTGGACTTGTCCTAAGAAACGGAAAGGTAATTAAGGAAATTAAAACGAAAATATTATTGTTCATTAGTTACGTACGATCAGTATCAGAATAACACATTAATTGAAAACAAAGTGAATTCAGAAAAGGTTTGTAAGACATTTAGAATATACCTCAAAATCGCTTCATTCTTATGAGAGTTATTCGTATACGTCTGCGATTAAGTCAACTTTACAAACACGTAGGACATGTTAGACCTAAATTTCTCATACAAAATAATAAGACCTAACCTACGCTCCCCTGGTCTTGCACGCAAACTACAATTTAGGGTGCCATTAAGAAAACTCGTAAGCCTATTCTTCCACTGACGGATCCTATTCGTAAAATGACGTTAGGTGCTAACTCCCCAATACTTAGAGTAAGCAAACTGTTTAATATATACAGCGATGAGTTAGATATTAATGGAACACCACTGCCGAACACGAATTTATACGGATGGTTAAGAAAATTTTATGACTATATTTATAAGTTTTAACTGTTGCTCTTATTTTTTTATTTTTTTATTTCTAATTTTTTGTGTTTTTTTTTACGTATAAGCTAGTATACTCATGATCGTTTTAATTTGTAATTGTACTTGAACTTAATTTGTAATTATAATAATTTTACGACATGTTTATATCTTTAGAAATTAATGTAAGGTGTGTCATGTTTTTCTCACCTCGACAATTGTATTTAAGTTGTGTTTATCGGTTAAATGTAATTTTTTTACTTTTCATAAAAGAATTTGTCAATGTGCTAAGCCACCATATTTTTGGTGTTATGTTTACCTGTAGTTGATCGTGCATTTAAGAATATTAATTTGTATTTGTCTATATTTATGTGTTTGTATTAAGTGTAAAGACTTAAAGTGTGTACTTTTTGAAGAATTATCGACAAATATCGCTCCTGAGTAATATCTTTAAGTGGTTTTCGAGGGTCATCTCGAATCGTCTTGCATGAAAACTCGACAAAGCGCAGCCTCGAAAACAGGCCGGGTTTCAGAGAGTTTACAGCACCATAGACTACATCCACACAGTAAGGCAGGTTATACAGAAGATTCATGAGTATAACTAGCCCCTGTGCATGGCATTTGTGGACTATGAGAAGGCTTTTGACTCCATCGAGACCTGGTCTTTCCTCGAGTCCTTACAGCGGTGCCAAATTGATTGGCGATATATCGAGGTGCTGAGATGTTTGTATAATGCCGCCACTATGTCTGTCGTAGTTCAAAGTGGGCAGACTGAGCCTATCCCCCTGCACCGCGGTGTGAGCCAAGGAGACGTCATGTCTTCGAAATTATTCTCCGCCGCACTGGAGGACATATTCAAGACGCTCATCTGGGAAGGATGGCATAAATGTGAACGGCGAGTACATCTGTCATCTGTCATTTGCGGACGATATGGTCATCATGGCTGAGACCACAAAGGACCTGCAGAAAATGGTGCAAAGCCTGGCTGAGTCTTCTGCACGCATCGGTCTCCGGATGAATTTGAAATTGATGAGCACGTTGATCCGGGACCGATCACAATTGATGGCACCTCTTTCGAAGTAGTTTTAGAGTACGTTTACCTAGGGCAAACGCTCAAACTAGGTAGAAACAACTTTGACGGGGAGGCCAACAGTAGGATTCAGCTGGGCTGGGCAGCTTTTCAAAAGCTTCGTCGAATTTTCTGGTCACCCATCCCACAGTGCATCAAATTGAAAGTCTTCGATCAGTGATCCTACCCGCTATGATGTACGGTGCCGAGACTTGGACACTTACGGTTCGACTAGTCCACAAATTTAAAGTCGCTCAGTGAGCTATGGAGAGGGCAATGCTCGGAGTATCTCTGAAGGACCGCATCAGAAAGGATGTGGTCCGCCAGGGAACCGGAGTCACCGATATAGCCCACCAAATTAGTAAGCTGAAGTGGCAGTGGGCCAGTCATTTAAGCCGCAGAACTGACGACCGCTGGAGTCGGAAAGTTCTGAAGTGGAGACTGAGGCTCGGCAAACGTAGTGTAGGACGCCCTGCGGCATAATGGAGTGACAACATGTGCAAAGTGGCCGGTGTGGGCTGAATGAGAATAGCCGAAGGTCGGAAGCGGTGGCGTGAATTAAATGAGGCCTATGTCCAGCAGTGGACTGACACAGGCTGATGATGATGAAGATGATGATGATGATGATTAAGTGAAACAATTGTTGGAAAACTAAATAAATAAATAAATCGTACATAATCTACTATATTTTTATCTTATAATGTTATTGCCTAATTCAAATTGCTTATGTTTTAAGAGAATTGAACTATATCAAATTTTTGTTAATTCACCAGAACTAATATACACAGGGTATGCACGTTAGTTCTGCTGAATTAATGATAAGACTATTGAATTACGTGTCAATAATCAAATTACTCTAAGAGATATAGTGTATATAGATTAAAATAACAATTTGAAATAATATAATAAACGAAATTTTGACTCTTCATTGCTCAGCCAAAAAATGGTAAGATTATTTAAAACTAAATGAACATTTATTTATCCCTTCTCTTTGCTAATACTAATAATAAAATATATTTCATTATAATGATAAAATGACTTTACGGATTTTATCACGTTTATTTTACATTTTAAATTCCCTACGTTTCAAACACTTTCCAGCGGCCGTGGTCACGGGGTAGACTGAGATGTCATGCGTCTTGTTGCCAGTGCTGATGCGGGGTTTCCAGGTCTTAATTTTAATTAATTATTTTTAGTCTGTACTTCGACCTATGCAAAATGAACTGGTTTTATCTTTACAGCCAGCAGTGGTATTATGCTTTGGTTTAAATTTTTATTTATTAAATGTGGTCTCCCAAGCAGGTGGTAGAACGCAACCATCTTTTCTATAAAAATTTGCATGTTTTCTAATCTCAATAGCCTCACGGATCATCCTTGGTAGGAATCGGTGTTCTTTAGCGAGGATTAGGTTGATCAACTTTTTGGGTCTTTTATGTTCAATGTCAGCTATATGTTCCTTCACGTGGGTTCTTATTGCAAGGCGGCATTGTGTGACCATACTTTAAATCACCCAAACCATTACATCAGATTTGATTGACCACAAATCCTCGCTAAAGAACACGGATTCCTACCAAGGTTGATCCGTCAGGCTATAGAGATTAGAAAAATGCAAATTTCAATAGAGAAGATGGTTTGGTTCTACCACCTGCTTCGGACCCCATAATTAATAAATTAACATTTAAATCCAAGCATAATACCACTGCTGGCTGTAAAGATAAAACTTATTACTATGTTTAAGAAGAATTATATTGTTTTATGATGTTTTATTTTAAACATAGTTATATTATTGAATGAAACTTTATTACTTATTTAATACTTGCTTATTTAATAAGCAATCACAGTAAAATAAATAACAAAGTTTGTCTTTATTCACGAAAGTTTTAATAATGAATGCGCAAATACAACGCCAAAAAAAGCGACTTCTTCGCACAGGCTATTCTTGTAATCAATATTTCCTACATTAATTCCAAAAATTTGCATTAAATGCAATTTGTTTAATACAGTATTTTATCCTGCAAAAAATCTGAACGTTCGGGATTACAATGAACTTTTATAACGTGATAAAATCCGTTAGCTAGTTTTATTAAATTAGAGTATGTCATACACGTCCTGCCAAATAAAGCAGTAAAATTATTGTCCGTTATAAATATTTAGCACTGGAAAGATATACGCGACAGTAATCATTACGTATTGTTTATAGTGACGATTATATACGTCTGCATGATTTTTAAGAAGCCTTATTTATAATAAACAACATAATATCCAAATTTACATTTGAAGCCTTTTAAACACACCAAGAAGTGTAAATAAGTTACACACACTCACATTTTATGTAATGTCATCCGCGAGTTATTATCTAGTAATAAAATGTATTTTAAAAGAAATTGTAATGTATAAACATAAAACCACTTGACTGTCTATAAAATAGAAATTATGCCTTATCGCTCTTGTGTCATGTCTTTGCAAATCCAAACGCAGCGAACATTCGTAATCGATTTGTCTTTTTGCAATCTTTTTGAACTTATAGTACTGCAAGCATCGGGATGGCATTTGTAGTTTTTTGATTAATGCAATCATTTAATTTTAAATCAGTAATTTTTTGTCTCTTTGGATGTATTTCATTTGAAGAGCACCGTAGCGTGGTGAAAGTATTGGGTATACGACGCGTACAAATTTATATCTCAAGGCGACTAATGAACTTGCAGCATCTAACTCTGCATTGATGATCGGCAATCACGTCATCTTATCGCTTTTATTTATTAAGAAATAGACAAAAAAATGCGTCACGGTAGCAGTAGAATAGATTGGATTATGTACTTTGTATTAAACAACTATTTAAAAATATTTTACTCTACAAATCTGTTACAATTACATATCTTATATGTTTTTCTTGGGTTGATCGTTTCTCAAGAAAAATAGTGCCAGAGCTTAAGCTAAAGAAATATATAATTATTTCTTTAGCTTAAGCTCTGGCATATTCCAAAATCACTATTTATAGAACAAATATAGGAAAATAACTGTTCTGATTTAAAATTCAGTAGATGACCCACTCGTTTCATGAGCGAGAACGCAGAGTTTTGTCAATAAAACTTGTTTGAAAGCTGTCAATGAAACAATGTTTATAATTTGAAGGTCTTGGTTTGTGTTCTAGTTGTTGTCTGGTAGGTTAGGAAAATTTCGGCCGATCACCCAATGGCCAGAAAAATAAGATGATTCATGCGCCGGATGAGCATGTAAAAAGTCTTTCCACCTACCTACCACCTACCGCATTGGACCAGTGTGATCGCTTTTGGACCGCGATCGGTCGCAGTCGAGCTAACACAGGCTGATGATGATAATTGAAAATTTGAGATAGAGTTTTTCTGTAAAATTCTAAAATAGCATCTGTTTTCTACGTTTAATTGAAGAATCGTATTGTTTATTTGTCACTAAGACTCCACGGTTAAGCCAAAAGGCGGTGTTGATTTTTGAATGAGAATTATTTATAAAAGCATAATACTCAATATTTTGCAATTGGTTATACGTACATGCACAAAAGTTTTTTTTATATTTCAAGTGCCTTCGATGGGCATGTAAAAATTCGGCCCACCCCGCCAAAAACCCCTAATACAGAAGGCGTGCATTACCATAGCACTATATTAAGCAGTGGTAGTACAGGCCTGTGCTAGTACAGGCTGATGATGTTGATGTTAATAATTTTTTAGATTCTACATTTTATGCATTAATGATTTTTAATTGATCTACTTATTATAGAGTTGACTTGCAGTCTGACCTCCATTGTCCAAAGGGTAATCTACATTTAATCTATAGATTAATTATATATCAGTTGATTTGATGGCGATAACATTTTGTAGGGATAAAAACCGAGGATGGTCTAGACAACCAGCTGTTTACTGTGCCCATTCAACGTATTTATTGTGTTAATTTTGAGGCAATTCGGTGATTGACTTTAAGACATAAAAGTAGTTTAAAGCTAGGCGCCCGAGGTGTTATAATTTACTCCGTGAGGCAGAAGTTCTTCGCAGTACCCCTCTCATTATCGCAATTTATTATAGTTTCAGTTTCTCCAAAAAAATGTTTATTATTATTAGATAAGATAGGATTATAAGATCCCATATCTCGCACAAAGCATCGTTGGCTGAAGAAGTTTGCAGTTAATGATTTTATCTTTTATTGCGTCAATTTTATTTACAGAAGAAGACTTAAAATTATTAAAACATTCATGTGTAAGAAAAATCGAAAACTTTTCGAAGGTAATATTAATAACTTTACAATTCTTAAAATGGTTTGAATAAAATAAAATATCTTCTTATGTTAGTTATAAACAGCTGGTTAATGTATTGACTAAGTGCCGTATATTTGTAAGTCGTATATATTTTAGAAATAAACAAAACTATAAAACCAAAAATATATATAGATTTACATTAAGTCGACATTTTTCTAAACACGTTTTCGTTTACACTACGCCATATTGCAGTTATAGCAATTACAAAAATAAAAAATAAAAAAAAATTGACGCCGAGGATTACACTTTACATTGAATACATATTCTATAACTGACTTAATTGCAGATCAATTACTCAGCATATCTTAATTTACAAAGAAAGACGACATTACTAGCATTTGTAAATAAAAGCAGTGGCTGTTACGAGTATGCGAGATACAAGCGAGTATTCACCAAATATTTTACAAAAATCATATGATTCGAACTGAGTAACTTCTACTTTTGAGAAGTTTGACGATAAAAAGCGAGTTCTTATCAACCTGTATTAAAAAAGACGCCAATTACAAACCTAAAGCCATTTTCAGTCAGCTTTCAAAACATCCCCTCGAATATTTTTCTAATTTATCGTATTAGTGGAACTATGCACCTGCCACCAGAAAACTAAGAGGAACCAGGTTGCTTCTAAAAAAGAGGTACGTCGGTAGTTTCTAGGCTGCTCTTGGTGTGGGGAGACCACACCGAGAGCAGCCAATGAAATGAGAAACTGGGCACGGTGTCATCGACCTTTCTTCTTTCTACAGCCGAAACAGTGCCAGAGACGGATTCAAACATGTAGACCGCCACTGCATGCAATGCATTGAATATTTGATATACAGATAATGTATATAAAATCTTTCAGAATTCGCAAGGTAAACATTCCTTAAAGCATAAAATGGTACATCAGTGGTACTACGCATATTACATGCATTAATTATGTCTATTATCTGACTGTCGTAAGTCGTTTCAATTAATTAGTCAGTTGACTTCTCTTTCCCGTAATAAAATGGCACAGCTGGGACGTTTGCATTTCGTCTCGTTAGTCTTGCCCTAAGAGTCATTTCATTAAAAATTACAATCAATCTCTTCACCTAAAGTTTCAATATTAAATTTCCATAGGTAATATACGTCAACATAAAAAAAGGTTAATTTGAATACTATCAGACACTTTTTTTTTAACTATAAGAGGATATAAAATAAATATAGAAATACGTTATTTCTGTGTATATTTTATGTATATTATATATTAGTGGTATATATATGTATATAAAATTTGTTTTAGAATTAGTACTTTGTTTAATTTTGTATACTAGATTTGTCCGCCCGCCTGTGCGCAAATAATTTTGTGCAAAAGATTAAATAAATAAATAAATATTCTATATGTATCTAACGTAAACGTAAACGTTCAGAATTTAACTGTTAATAAATTTAAAATAGTAAAGGAACATTTATGTTAAAGGTTATTATGACATAAATGAATTTATAATGATAAACAGCCTGGTAATGGAATGCTCGCTCCAGGCTTTTCAAGATAATATACGTATGATAGTACTGTATGTAGCTCATAAGAAAACTTATATGTATATATTTGATTATTTTAAAGGATGACAAAATAGGCCCGCTGAGTTTTTTCGCCGGTTCTTTCTCAGGTCGGAGGCGTCCTATTCCGAATCCGGTGTAGCGTCCCTTGACAATCAATAAGCGAGTGTTACACTTCTATATTGAATAAAGATATTTGAATTTGAATTAATCTAATACACTTTTAATGTAGCTGTTATCAGTTACAATGTATCAAGTTGCATTAGACTCATGTTTTCTTTATAATTATGTTTACCTATTTGTGTTTTTTGTTTTCATAAAATTTATTGTCGTCAACTTAAAGCTCACTGACACTAATATAGCTATTGAGTTAAACTAATTACGTTTCAATCAAATTCAACTTGACATAACAACAACTTAAAAATGAAAGTCAAAATTTGCTTTCAGTTCAACACAACAGACAGCTTACAAGTGACAGTATTTGACATACATTATAGTGCGAACGAGCATGTTGGTTCCTACATGATATTTCAAAACTCTTAAATTTTAGTAAATATTTTTTTTTTCTTTTTGAACCTAATCGAACCTATAAATATTAAAGAAATCCAGTAATTTTCATGCTATATCTATAACATAGTAATCAATTAAACAAACCAAATAGTCTACATCAATCTATAACGTTTTTCCTAAATAATTAAAATATAATCTCATATAAAAATTATTCGATTTCATAATTAATACAAGAATTTTTAACAAAATCCCTTTTAAGAAATTACAAGTAAGGAGGAAATGTGTTTTTTTTTATTTTCTAACAAAATTAAGTAAGCACTACTCAAAAGCGTTTAACAAAACCGTCGAAAAAGTACGGATAATTTATTTTGATCGCTCTATGCAAATTTCCAAATCAATTTCTTGGGTTTATTTGTTTCAGATACTTATAGGCAGTCAGATACCAATTTATCTTAAAAGATTTCAGTAAAACGACACGGCGCTTCCTTATCGACAGTACGCAGTCCACATCAAACAAGTTTAAAAAAATATACGCGACATAATATTATAAAACAACTGTATTTCATAATGGGCTTTTAAGGCGACTATTTATAAAATCATTATAATAGTCTTTATTTTCATCAACTTCGCAAAAGAAAAGATTAATTCGGAGCGTATGATTATTTTTATATTCATTCCTTATTTATTTTGCATAATTCGTCGTTGCTCCGCTGTTAATTGTTGTCATGTTGTCCCACTTTCTTAATTATTTTATGGTACGTAGTATAATAGTTTAATAGATTCTTTATAAATAAAAAAGTGGAATGCGCCTAGTTTTAAAGGTGTTTCACAAATAAAAGGAGTCTTGGATATATTGAATTCGCATATAAAACAATATGCTTATTAGTAATGGACAATCTCGGTGGAGAAATATGACTATCTCATTAGGCATGTTTCATTGCATCATGTGTAATTTCGGGCTTATAATGATTGCAAAAAAAGATTCAACTAAAAAAGTGCTCCTTAGTAAAAGCTATACGTTACCAGAACATTATGTTAATAATCAATTTTATTTGCGCTGTTTATTTAATAACAATAAACTTGTTTTACGATTTAGTAGACCAAATTAAAAAAAGGCTCAGTGTTACCCTATCTTTTAAATAAAATTACGATTGATTAAATTGGTCTCTGTTTAACAATCGAAAGCGCTGGTAAAGCATCAAACGAATAAACGAAAAAAGTCGAGTAGAAAACTGATGGATAATGTTGGGTGGTCGAGTGCGAGCATTATTCGTTATAGCTTAAAGGTAAGAAGTGCACTGTGAATAAAAATATTTACATGTGTAAGCGGACTCCCTGAATGGATTACGCTTGTCATACAAATTTATATCAAATTCGCAATTTCAATTTAAGAAAAATAAAATTACAGAATTTATAAATGATATTATTTTATACTACCTCCGTAGCCTAGTGGTATGGACGTATGCTCTAGAAACCGGAGGTCGTGGGTTCGAATCCTGCGGGGACTGCACAAATTTTCATTATTGTTTTACGTGGTTAGAGCAATTTGGGCTGATCACCAATTGTCTGGAAAAGTAAGATGATCCATGCGTCGGATGGGCATGTAAAAGTCGGTCCACCCACCAACCCGCATTGGACCAGCGTGGTGGGATACGGTCCAAAACCCCTAATGGATAGGGGTGTATTAGGGGAGGCCTATGTCCAGTAGTGGAACGTCACATGCTGATGACGATGATGATTATTATTTTATCTTTGCAATTTAAAAATGCTATAGCGAAACATGTCTTGAAACTGCTTATTGTTTTGTAATAGAAGAATGTTGTTTTATTCTAGAATAAACTAAACGCGTCAAAAATAAACTAAGAATACTTTAAAAAAACTATTAACTATATACATAATGATTATTTTGTTTTTTGTAAACGTTCAACTCTCTTTAACATGCATAAATATATAGTATATATATATATAGATAGTAGATACTATGGTCACAATGATTTACTTTCTACTCGATTACACTTTTTACAACTTTAAATAACCTGATTTATACAGGTTTACGTAAGGAGAGTAATTTAGAAAGTAAAAATTGCTATTGAATTGATAAAGTATCTAAAATCGAGAAAGTTTTTCTTTTATATTAATAAATATTATATTGCATTGAAAATTCTATATCGGGGTTGGAAAAAAATTTAGTGTAACATTTTTTCGTTACGCACCATCTTTTTTTCCGTTACGCGCCATCTTTTTTGATTGTAGGGTTATGAATTGTTTATATTTAGCTTAGTTAACATTTCAGTAACAAATAAATTTTATTTTAGGCATTTTTGGAGCGCATTATTAACACATTCATACAAAATTTTAAAAGCGTTTTGCTTAAGCGCCACCTAGTGGACGCATTAAACATCTATAGACATTCAGCATTGAGTATTCAGTTTCTTTGAATGTTACGTTACCACATGTTTTAGTTTCAAACCCAGATACAAAAATACATAACTAAAATATGTTTTTACGCGGTGCGAGAGGGTATTAAAACTGATATTCCCAGATTAAAGTGTTACTTTTGAATAATAAAGGTATTTTATATTTGTACAATAATTTTATTTTTTTAAAACTCAAAATGTTTCATTCGTATATTAAAAAAAACATTTTTTTTGCCATTGATTAATCCCTTTACGTCAAAATAGAATAAGATTACCATTTTACCATGTAATAAGGCCTAACAATAAAACTCACAACTAAATGTGCCCTTCGCTTACTTACACTGTTAAGCAGAATTTCAATAGAACTCATGTCGCCGTTAGTTCGTTATGCATTAATCGATATCTTTATCCCATTGAGTCGACCAACCTGTATGGGCTTCGATATAATGATCATAATCTTAATATCGAGACAAGTTTATTATATATTTAAATTTCAAACGGTCATGCTAATACCAGCCGTAACATTTTAAAAAGGAAACATTTAACGAAATAATCACCTAAATGTAATGTAAGTTTATGTTCTTTTTTAAACACAAATTGTTGTATTAATTTGTACAATTAACGTATGCACGATTTTAAATACTGAAGCAGGAAGATTGTTTGAATAAATGAAATATGTCACACATTTATTTTATTTTAATAAAAACCTAGAACATAGCAATTTTCATGTTCAGTGCCCTCAGATAAATAGAATTTTTTAAAGTTCCAGTTAAAACTTTTGGTCTTTCTCTTTTTTTTACTGCAAACGAAGGCGGACGAGCAGTCGGGCCACCTAAAAAAAAGTGGTCACCGATGCACATGGACATTGAGTATACCAGCGGTATCACTAATGCGCTGCATACGTGACATATAGGATGTTACGTCTCGTTTACCAGTAGATACGCTGGCTACGATGCCCTTCAAACCGGAACACAGCAGTCTTTTGCACACTACTGCTTCACGGCAGAAATAGGTACCACGGTGGTACAGCCCCAGGCGGCCCCCTGTAAAGAGGACGTACTCTATCTCGAAAACCTTAAAGTAATAGAAGCTATCTACGTAAAAATTTAAAATAATTAACCTGCCCAATCAGAAAATGGCTGATTAATTGACTTTCTAAGTTTTATTTGATAGATATTTAGAAAGTTTAAAGACGCAAAATAAATCAGGAGACACAAAACACGAGTTCTGTTAAAAATAATTTAAGATAATTGTTTAGATTTTTTTTAAGAACGGAAATAAAACAAATTAGTTTACAAATATAATATTCTACTTTTAATACTACATAATTGTTTAGGTAAATAGAATAAAAAAATAAGTAAATGTAAAAGAGATACGCCGCAAAGATATTTTGTCATTTCGCCTCGGAAACAGTTAAAAATAGGTTGAAAGAACGTTCTAGTCGTGCATATAAAATATATATTAAACTTTTTCCATCAAGTGCCTAACGGAATTTCAAAGTTATGAAAATTTTTTCTGGAGACATTTTTTAGGATAAGGTGTGAAATTGCTTTAAGTAATTTCACTTTAAGGGATTTTTGTAAGCAAAATTCTATCATCTATTTTCATTGTTATAGTTTCAGTGTTAAATTATAACTAAAAATTATAATCGGGCTCTAGTAATCGCGTTCTACATTTAAAATCATCATGCTTTGCTCTTGATTGTACAATGTATGAACACTGAGCATATGTATGTTGGATTATTTTTAAAACTTGCTGTAGCCCGCGACTTCATCCACGCGGTAATATATAAAAAAAATAACAAAAAACAAACCGATTTTAAATCGATTGGCGTGATATTGAGCTATCAATTGTCCATTTGTTGAGCATTAACACACCGTGTGTTAATGTAAATTTCAGACTTATTACATTTTTTCATGGATGCCACTGTCAGAATTCGACCAAATTGCTATGGGACTAAACGGGAAACAGCAGCTTTTAAATAAAAAAAACATCCAAATCGGTTCACCCAGGCGAAACTTCTAATAATCTAATAACCAGGTAACAAACAAAAAAAAAATACAGACAAATAGAGAACCTCCTCCTTTTTTTGAAGTTGGTTAAAAATTAAGATGCAAGGGACGGAATGACGATGGTATGCATACCGCGCTCCCTGTCCTCCGCACCCAAGGTTGAGGCCTCTTTCCCTATCCTCAATGACTAAGCAGGATGCGCCATGATTTAGTATGGAGGGGCCCTGGGCGGATGGGATATTCCGCATTGGGTCAAAATTGAAACCCCATAAGAACCAGCCTAAAGGCGCCAGGTAGGTACAAAGTGGTTGATTTTGTCGGCGCGATTAAGAGAAAAGAAATGTGGAGCAGCCATAAGGAATTTAAAAGGAAGCAGTGAGACCGGCCGTGAAGGCTGCTTTAGGCATGCTGCAGATGCCCAGCGGGAAAGTCCGAGCAGAAGAGTAGTTAGCTTAGTATATTTCTTCGTAGACTGTTCTCTTGAACCTTCGCGATTCAGCCATGTCCTCTGGTTAACAAAGTCAGGGGAGTCTGTTACCAGGGTACAGGGGCCAAGACGACGGACTGGGGCGGGTAATGCGTGATTATAACAAAAAATATGACCTACTTCAAACATTATAAAACTATTTTGCGCAAAATGAGACGGTTACAACGTACCCTTTGTAATAAATGACCGCAACTGCATTTTAAATCTTTAGTAGCTTTTAAGATATAAATTTAATCAAAATGTCATGTATCACACGTTTTATGCCCATAGACTGAAGAATTTTTAAATGCATTAACTTCTTTGTTATCTTAAATGACCTTTGAATATGCCTCATTGCAATTTTTAACAATGTTTTAAATAAAATTACTAAGTGGGTTAATCTTAAAGTAAAGATATGCTTTCGTTAATCGTGTAATTTTTGGAAAGTCTTATATGTTAAAATTTAAAAGTTGCTTCTAATGACCGTTGACTGATAAGAGGGCTTCTGCTGACGCTTCGGATTTTCCGCTCGGAAACTGTAAGTGTCATTAAAACTCACCACTTTTACTATTTGACCGACTTCCTACAAAAATAAAGTAATATATTCGATACGTAGTTTTGCAATTTTTATACGTTAGACGTTTTTAGTTGATCTTCGATTAGAATAGCTAGTACTGACAATATGATTGCAATTGTTATAATTTTTTTGTGGTTTAAAATTTTTATCTCCATGTTAATAACTGCCTCCGTAGCCTAGTGGTATGGGCGTGTGCTTTAGAAACCGGAGGTCATGGGTTCGAATCCTGCGGGGACTCAACAAATTTTCATTGTTGTTTCCTAATTGGTTAGAGCAAACTAGGGCGATCACCCATTGTCTGAAAGGTAAGATGATCCATGCATCGGATGGGCATGTAAAAAGTCGGTCCACCCACCAACCCGCCACGAGAAAACTTTTGAGCACATGTTGTCAAAGTCTAATATAAAATTTGTAAAATGCCTTCATTCAATGATGCGTTAAAAAGATAATTAGTTATTACTATAAATATTTTAAAATATTTTATCTACAACAACTCAACTAAGTACATCTATAAATTCTGTGCAATTATTAAAAGTAAAGTCAATCTAAACCAAAACCACTTCAATCTCTATCTGTCGCTTACAGCGTTTTGTCAGACTTATTATTTAAAAAAAACGAATAAGATAAAGTATATACATATTATTCCTCCGTTTTAAATTAAAAATCTACATGTGAACAATTTAAAATGTAGTGAAAATGTCATATATCAATAACTTCGCTAACGTAAATAAAATTTAGAAATTGTTAATTGAACTCCGCCGCTGGTACTTCACAACTTGAGCTTAAGATAACGTTATAAATACCGAGTACAGTTATAGATAATTTCATTATTGTCATAAAATTTTACAGTCAAAACTTTTTATGAACAAAAGCTTTATAGGGCTTGATGGAACTCCGAAGTTTAAACTAAACTATAACACATCACATCACATCATCAGCCTTTGTTAGTCCACTGCTGGACTAGGCCTCCCTAATACACCCTATCCATTAGGGTTTGGACCTATCCCACCAGCTGGTCCAATGCGGGTTGGTGGAACTATAAATAAAACTTAAAATAATAAAATTAGAAAGTAACCTGACTATTTTTCTAATGCATACAATTAAACAAAACAATTTTAAATTACTTGAAATCATACAATCATTCCGTTTGAATAATATTACTTTAGTTTCTAGAAACTTTTGTATCTGTTTGTTCGTTTTTCTACCTTTATGTGCACTATATATAATATTTAGTTAATCACCTTAATGCTTACTAAATTAGCTATCTTAAATTGTTAATATGTTATGAACAATATTTATCAAGACACTATAATCAAGCATTGCAATATGTAAGACGTATGAAAAACTTTAAAAATGAAATATATGATGAAAAGAATAACCCACAGTATTTTCAGAACTAATCATAAGCAATACAAAGTGAGTTGCAAAACCGAGTAAATTAAATCGATTTTTATAATTATAGAAAAAAAATGTGTTTAAACTATTATTTAGTATAAATCGTAATAAAATTGTTAATCGTAATAAGTTATTTATTTTGGCTCTTTGTTGTAAGTTTTTAAAAGACGTATAAATATTTTTTTTAAGTTTCAAACGGCAGCATTACTTTCTAACATAACAGATAACGTAGAGATCGATAAAATAAAATATTACTATATTTCATGACCATATGACTTTACCTTTAAAAAACAGAACCTACACGTTCCTAATAGGCTAATAACATATTTGTACCTCTTCTGCTGTTTCGATTATCCATACATGCTCTTGTTCACTTAACATCAGGTTATTTGCCTTTGACTTTTAATATATATTTAGAGTATATTAATACATAATTTAGTAAAGTTTAATAAGGCTATTTGTCAAGTAACGATACTGAACAATTTACATTTTAACAAATAAAATATAACCGACTTCAAACAACGTAGAACTATTTCTGTCGCCGCATTTTAAATCTTTGGTAACTTTGAAGGTCATCAAAATTTTATGTGAACTTAAAGTGTATTATCTTAAATAGCTTTAAAAGCGCCTGATTGCAATTTAAAAAATGGTCTACATTGAAATGATTATTGTGTGTTATTCTTAAAACTAAACAAATTCTAATTCCTTAAACCAATTCCAGTAGTATAATAATGTGAAACATACTTTATGATTATCTTTTATGGTTTTGGCAGCATTTGTGGTGAGTTTCCTGATCTTATGAAGCATAGTAAAGTAATACTAGTTTTTAAATCGGTAGTAAAACTGATTCAAATAATTTTTGACCTATATTCGTACTGCCTACTCTAAACATTTTTTTTTTTAAATTTCTAATGGATCAATCAGTTCAATACTTCTATGGAAAACCTTCTAAATAATCAGTAGCATGGCTTTACTACGGGCTGCTTCACAACTGATGCAGGTGTTCGGCTTTTTAAAAGTATATACAAGGCTTGGGCAGCATCGCAGGATGCCTTAAGTATTTTTGCGACCTTTCAAACACTTTTGATTGTGTTCAACATGTGACTCTGGCCAGGAAACTGTGCCACTATAGTGTTAAAATACCGCACTCGATCTTCAAACCTGAGCCATCGAACTCAGAAGTAAATGTCAGTAAAAGTCCCACAAGGATCTATTCTTGGACCTTTCCTCCCCCTTGTTTATATAAATCATATACCACATAAATGATTAATGACGATGTAAATATTACTTTCTCCAAAGTAGCGCACTGGTTCAGCGTGAATAATTTGCTATTACACAAAAACTAAATGTATTAAATTTGTGACCCCTAATGTAAAATGTAGTAATTTTCAAGGATCTTGGATGGGGAAGCGCTAAATCTTGTTAACTGTACTGTGTTTCTCAGCATAACAATACACGTTAAGTTGCAGTCCCCATATAAATGCTCTGGCGAATAAACTTGGATCGGCGGCATATGCTGTAGGGAGAATTAGACAAATAACTGACGTGGAGACAGCCCGCTAGGTAATTTTCATTTAATTCCACAGTATATGGTCTTATGACATTCAATTGTAGGGAAACACGGCCGATATTAACATAACCTGATATGATTTTTAAGCCATTGTAATGCACATCAAATAAATACTGGGAATAAGCATAGATTAATTCTTCCAGCAATTAGACTACGAAGAATACCTAAATCTTTTATGGGACAAAGCTTTTACAACAAAATCCCAGAAAACGTTTATAATTTAACCATTAATAAATTTAAAAAAGTTGTCAACTAACGTTTGTGTGTTAAAAGTTATTAAAATGTGTAAGATTTTTTAAATGATGACACACTCTGTCAATAGAATGGTCGCTCCAAGCTTTTTCAACTATAAGATAATTTTATGCTTCTAGTTGTTAAATTTTATTGTAAAAGATGAAAAAAGTCGTGCTGAGTTTCTTTCACCGGTTATTCTAAGGTCAGAGGCGTCCTTTTCCGAACTGGTGGTAGATTTTTCACAGTTAATAAGTGAATATATTGCTCCTATGTTGAATAAAAATATTTGATTTCGAGTTTTAATTTGATTGCAAGAGGTTGTATTTTTAGTGCCTTATTTTCTTTTATTTCTCAAATATTTCTTACAAGACTTATCACATTTTTTTTTAAGAAAATGGGACTAATGGGAAGCTAATATCTATCTTTAAAAAAATAACAAAATCGGAGCATTAGAAACGGAGCAAAGAGGTATCATATAAATAAAAAAAATATAAAAATAGTAAAGGAAAGTCGGTCAAAAAGGTGGTAAATATTTATTTTTAACTAACGAACGTTATTGGGTTGATTTCAATGAATTAAAACATTATTCCAGCTTTAGACGTTATTGACAATAGAGACAGTTTACATCAAAAATCTAGTACAAAACCCCACCTATGGTCTGGCACTTAGCCAAGATACTGTAGAAAAGGGGTCAATGTGCACTTTATTTATGTCAACGATGATGATGACATATTGCTAAAGACAAATCTTTTAAACTGGAAATTCTTAATTCGTTAAATAATGATATCATAACAATAAATAACGCAAAAAAGTATCATTGCTTGTTAGGTGATATTGTTTTTATATGGTGCATTATAAATTAAAGTAAGACGTAGAAGATATTGACTGTATTTCGCAGTTTTTTTCAACTCTGTATGGAATAATTCATGTTGCTTTTGTACATTAAAAAAACAAATGAAATTCCTCCTTTTTTGGATTTAAATGAAGTTATTCTGCAAAATTAAAGTTAATTATTTTTAAACCGTAAGATGGAACTAAGATTTTCCTGTGAATTTATGATTTTTTTTTATTTGGAATACACTTATAATATAACGGTATTTAAACGTTCATTTATAATTGTGTGTGATAAATATTATTTCTATACATTAAAACTTTGTCTGCAATGACTTAGTTTGTAACATTAAAATTATATTTTTTAATGAGTAAATTGTGATATATAACCGATACACATATTTTTTAAAATTTTTGTTTGTCTGTCTCTTTGTTCTAATTAATATTTGAAATGGATAGTCCGATTTTGACGGGACTTTCACTAAAAGATAGTTTATGTAACAGTAACTTAGGTAACAAAAAAAATACAGATTGTTTTACAATACCACGCGGGCTAGGCCGCGGGCATCAGCTAGTTTGAAAAAAAAATGCTTGGCAAGGCAATAATTATAAAGCAAATGCTAAACATTTTGAAATCAATGAATTACCGTAAAAATACAAAAAATGCCGTAATTGATAATGAGAAAGCCGAAATAAAAAATACCACAAAGCCCATAAGTCTTTTTAATAAAAAATTCATATAAATATATGTGTGTGTGTGTGTATGTGTGTATTAATACATATATAACATACATGCATAATAAGTATGTCTGACTATGCCAAGTATCTGGTGATATTTCGCTTAGCAGGTGAATTTATACTTTTCGTTTAAATATCCTAATACTCTCTGCCATTTTGATTTCGAGAGGTTGGACAAAAAAGGAGAAGTGTAGGATTTCAGAACGGTGAATAGGGCAATGGAGTAGACCAGTATTCGTCGAATGAAAATTCTTGTGGCTGACATCACATAAGTATTGAAAATTAGAAGATATGTGATACGGGGCAATAGGAGAATTAAAGATGGAATATAGATTGGTTAGGGCTCGTAAGGAGCGTCGCTAGCGAACAGGCAACAGCTTAAGTTGGAAACGTTGCGCAGAGACGTGGTCATATTTACGAAGATTAAAAACGAATCGAATAGTTTATTGAGGTGATCTGCACTCAGGTCAAGATAGCACACGTCACCATAGTCGATGACAGGAAAAATCAAGGCCTGCACAAGCGTCTTTTTCGTTTTAATAGGCAAAAACTTACTGAAACGATATAAGCACCGCAGAATACCTGTAACTCTCTCCACAACCAACCAATCCAACTTGCTCAGACTGCGTACACTGCCAATAATTATTGCTTGGCATTTGGATGGGTTTAAAGCTAAACCGAATTTATCACACCAAGCTTTTATTGTGGCTAAGTCGCTATTTATTTTGCTAATTGCAATTTCTAAATTATTGGTGAATGCTTCAGCGTACAATTGCAGGTCATCGGCATAAAGATAATACGCACATTGAAGATCAAGGGTGATAAAATTAATAAATATGGAAAACAAAAGATTTAAGGTTCACCCAGCAAGATGATAGTTTATCAACAATAACCGATTGCTGGCGCCCTCGAAATCCATTCCACTACTTCCTCCGAAATCAAAGACTGTAGTTCATTTTTCATTATATTGCATTTTTTTGCATTTTTTTTAGCTTTTTAAGACTCCTTTTTAATAGAGGTAGCTGAAAGAGTATATAAGAATCTCATAAAATATAAGGCTAATATTATAGACTAAGATAGAATAACCGGTATAGCCATTAAAACTATGGGTTATTTTTCCGTCGTGCCGCTTTTGCCTGAGTTCTAGCTATGAGTTGTTGATTTGAACTTTCATTCGTGCCCTTAAATTTCCACAAAATGAGTAGACAAGACCCCACAGCCGTTCGCTTTCCACTATCCCTAACAAGGTACCCACAAAAGATAGCCAAATGTCATACCCAAGATTAACGTATTTTTCACTTCTTATTGTGATAAAAAATACCTACGTAAATGTAAATAAAGACTATTAAATCATGCGTGGGATGGGCATGTAAAAAGTCAGTCTATCTACCAACCTGCATTGGACCAGCGTCATGGGTTACGGTCCAAAAACCCCCTAAACGAGAGGGCATGCATTAGAGGAGGCCTAGCAAGTGGACTAACATGGGCTGATGATGAAGGACTATCAAATTAATGTTTTTACAAATAAAACAAGTGATATGGTAGTATAAAAAATATATACTTTTTAATATTTATTTAATTAGTTTAGTGGCAAGTTAAGCAAAATGTTCAGCTGGTATGATGGTAATTGAAACGCCATTTAACGTATGAGGCCACTAGTCCGCTTGCTACCATGAGATATAAGGTGTTAAGTCTCATTTACCCAATAAATACAGTGCCCTCTAATCAGAAAATTGGTAGTATTTCACCTCGTAGGTATTGCCCCAGAACTAATAAAAGTGAACGTATTACATCTAAATAATCTCGAAAAATGTTCATACTGATTTTTTTATACATTGTGTATGACGTTTGTTATCATAATATAAAAAATATAAGAAGACAGAAAATGAAGCAAAGTGTTTTTAATTACATCATTCGAGCGATATTTTTAACCACCATTTTAATTTAGCATGTTACTGCTCAATTATGTAGACACGTTATCAATGTTTTATTATTATATTATGTCGCACGCGGTAGTCATTTAATGCTACTGTGTATACGTTTAATACATTATTTACAAAATAATCAGTTTTAGTCAAAACAAAGTCATTCTATATAATGAAATGAATAATTCTATCTCCTATTTTTTGTTGGCTTTCTAAAAAGTTTCGAGCACAAAAAAGACTGTGTGACTTTGTTTATCGGTATATGTAACAATTGGTTACAGAGATCTAAAATAAACAGCTGATTAATTACTTAACATATGTTAAAAGTTATTTTACTAATGTAAACGCACCAACCAACCTTGAACCAAATCTACAAAGGGATGCGAAGTGTGACATCGTGTCTAATCTGTTTACTCGAGGAAGTCCTCCGGGATGCAGACTAGAACATAAGATGTAATACAATATTATCACATACACATTTATCATAGTAAACTAATGCAAAAAGTGAGTAATAAGCAATATATTATTTTATTTTACAAATGTAACAGATAAAGCTTTTTAATATTTTCACTTCAAATTTTATAAAGGTATTCTACATTTTTTTTGGAATTGGTTTCAGTAAACTCAAATTTATTATAATCCCTGTTCCAAATTTAATATATGAAACTTAATTGCGTAAACATTAACCTAAAATCAATTTTACTTGACTACAATACTTTACTGTCATAACTTTGGATCTTCCGTAAATTAAAAAATATATTTAGATTTTCATTTAATTTTACAAAAGATTGCAAAACCGTTTTTTGTAACCGTTTTAATTATTGTTTCAGTCGGTTCAATTCCGTCCTAACCTATCGCAATCACCGCTAAGAAGAGTATGCTTTGGCAATTCCTTACATAAAAAGGCATATGACAGATTACAAATTGATAAATGTAGAAGAACGTTTTTTTATATTGATACTTAAAAGGTAAGCACGATCCATCGAAAGCCGTAAAAACCAACTAAAAAGCTAGTTTATGTTCAATAAGTGTTTGATATACAGACAAATTGTAAGTCCTTTTTAACTATGTAGTAATGATACTACTCTTTACACTACACACACACATTTTCACTTTTCACTCTTTACATTACACACTCCTGTACATGGACACTTAAAACAATGATATAAATGTGGGTTAACACCGGACACCAGATGGAGAGCGCCTCCAGCAGCGGTCCCGACCGCACGTGTTCCCTGCAAGTCTCAAGCTCGCCTCGCAGTCTCCATTGTCCCGCCGTGGAATCGTCTCGCTGCGCCATCTGCGTTTTATGAGTGCACCTGCGCTCATAGAGCCTTTTGCAACTCGTTTGCATAACACAATTGTGTTGCTAGCCGCTTGAGCTAAGCGCATAATCCTGTTTCTTAGGGTTAATTAATTCTGTTTCTTGGCCGAACAAGTTGTTTTTACGACTTTACTAGGCCCACCGAACGTTTTAATATTCTGTTTCGTGTTTCAGAAGCAAGTCAGACACACCTCCCTGCCGTAGCCGGCAGGGCGGTAAGGAAACTACGCCGGCAACCGCCGGGACCTAAGATTGCGTTGGACAGCGCAACCAATGTGTCGCTGCCACTAGACGTGACCTACCGGCATAATGGTCGACCGGGAGCTATCTACTCGCTTTGGTCTCGACACCAAGGCGATTAGAGAGAAGCTCGGCCGAAAAGTATACCTCAAACTGACAGACGCGATGCACATCCTGATCGCAGAACATTGCCCCACCGCTCCAACTCCCGCTGAAACGCCTGGACCTACTGAGCCATTCCCTGTAGATGATAGCGACGACAATTATGTCGACGTTAGCATCTACACGGAATCGGATATGGAGGTCGAGGCCATCCAAAACCGCAAACCCGACGACGGCTTCAAAACCGTCAAATCCAAGAGTAAGCGCAAGGTGCGCACCTCATCACCCACACCCGTCCTTCCCGTCAAGGCTGCAAAGCCTGACATTCCTACAACCTGCCCCCAGCAGGTTCCCATACCGTCGTCCTCCCAGGCGACAAAACCCCCTACCATGCACCCCGCCGATCCCAGGCGCCCCCCGGCCCCTCGCCCCGCCCAGCCGTCCCAGCCTTCCCAGGCACGGCTACCTGTAGGGAAACGCCCACCGCCGATATACCTCCGCGAGAAGGAAAAATGGGTTGACATACGCTCGGCCCTATCCAATAGATTTAAATTTGAGGCCTCTGATAGCAATCAGGGGATCAAATTACAATTAGAGACTCCCGACGATTTTAGAAAGGTGACCTCTTTCCTCCGGGAAAAGGAACACCAGTATCACACATTCGCGCTCCCGGATGAGCGCGTACTTAGGACAGTGGTCAAAGGGCTGCCTAAGGAGATCCCGTGCTCGGAGATAACTTCGGCACTAAAAGAGTTAGAGATTCCGGTCTTAGGGGTACAACGTATGTACCACCCACGCACCAAACGCCCTTACGGCATGGTGCTAGTCACACTCGAGCGCTCTAAGGAAGGTAAGCGCATCTACGACGTCGAGCATCGTGTGGGATCAGGCCGTCCTCACTTTGAGCGGCCTCATTCCTAACGGTTGCCAGGGCAGTGTCACAACTGCCAATATTCGGTCACGCTGCGCGGAACTGTTTCGCACGCCCCGTTGCGTTAAATGCCTCGGGGACCACGGTACCGCATCCTGTCCCAGACCAAGGACAAAAGTCCTCGCCACCTACGAACCTCCGCGTGCGTTAACTGCCGCGCTCCGGCCACGGCCTAACTACCTCGGCTGCCCTAAGACGCCAAAACGCAGAGTTCCTGCGATCCTAGGAACCTCTTCTAGGCGACCACCAATCCCATCCAACACCACCGCATTCCCACCCCTCCGTCCTTCAAACGCTTGGCAGTTCCGCCCCGCGTGGCAACAGCCAGCGCCGGAGCCGACTCCGAGCGCACAGCGGCCCGCCGCCGCCTCAAAGACCAGCATGCTAGCCTTGCAATGGCAGCACTGGCAATAACGCCGCGTCCTTCCTTCAATCACTAGATTTGTTTAATTTAGATGAATTTAATCAGGCAGCAGATGAGTTCGCCGCCGCCGCCGGCGACGCGATGGTTAGGTTTTCCCTTCTTGTTAAATACAAGAATTTAATTACTGCCCAAGGCTTAGGTAGCGACACCCTAGCGTAGCCAGACACCCCTACACTTAGAGTGTAGGACATACACACACCTCATGACATCGGCCCCACCGGTGAGGTCTTTCTCCCAGCGCCAACGCTTTAAGAAGTGGTAGTAACAATTTAGATAGAGCTCTTCTAGCTATTAAATGATCATTGCAAAGCGTCTGAATCGAGCCGAGGCGTCGGCCCACCTGGGCAGCCCTCGATTCAGCATGCTAACGGGAACCAGAAAAGTGACAACCCAAGCCTAGGCTCCCCTTCTGGGGGCCCTTGGTGAAGTTAAGTCACTTACGGGGAGACGCGCCTGTGGCAACGGGCCCCCCCGAACCCGGTTATGTTCTAATAGGTTTACTCCACAGAGCACGAGATCCAGCCAAAAAAAAAAAAAAGGACACCAGATGATTTGTTTACTTAAAAGAACTTGATTTTATTTATACTACCGAAGGATCATAAAAGGTTGATTAGTTTAACTAAATTATGGTTATTAAATAGCTTTGATAAAATAATTAGATTTCGTTTTATATCAATTTTCCTGAAACTTTTAAACCAAAATTTTCAGGAATTATTGGATTCGGAAATGGACAGTTTTAAGATTAATAGAACTAAAAATAGATTTTATACTATTGCAAACTTATACTTCATCGTTTTATAAGTAAAAATTCTAGTCTGCCATTGTTCATTTATATGTTTATTTATTTCATTTATATTGACTTCACGTATATGTTTTGTGCACATAGCTTTAATAAATAAAAAATCTTAAATTAAGACATCGCGATATTTCCCCGCACACAGAAAATGTTGTAACAAGAACAACTTTCACCTTACCACGTAATTGATTGGATTTGAATGGCCTATTTTCCATTAATTATTATTTTATGGCATAATTCGACATTTCATAACTTATCAATGGAAAGTAAAAATTGTATCTTTACAATTTAACGTTTTTGTTACTAAAAATTACCAAATTTGAGCTTGTGAGTCAAGATTGTTATATATGCTCATATATAATATTTATATTAAACTGCATTGAAATAAATTATAATAGCCTTGTCATTTCATTTATTTTGTCATATTCCCGAGGGTTATGTATGCTTGGCTTCACTAATGAATATTAAAATGTTGAACGTGTTTCTTAATAATTTCCTCTTGTTAAAAATAAATTATTTTAGTAAGAACATAGTATTTTCGTAGGGTAAGCAAAATCAACTTTTTAAATTATTTTATCGTTTTTTAGTCGTTATAAAAACAAAACAAGTGAAATTTTAACCTAAAAATATAACTATCTTCAAAGAAAATGTAATCGATTTGCGTAATTAAACTTTTCTGCGCCAAAGAAATGTTTTTATCTTTTCTTTCTAATATCAGCAGGTGACAACGTGCCGTCTCCAAGAAATTACCCCGCGATTTAAGGCTGATTATAAATAAATCACATAGTAACACAAGATTTTGACATTTTTGTGGTTGAGTCGAAGTGTAGTTCAAGACATTCGCTATAATTGTAAGTAATTTTGCAATAGGAGAGTCGTTGCCTAAAACATTTCATCGTATTGGAGGACAGAGGGTATAAATACCTCTTTAATATTTTTTAAGTTATATAATAAGTTATATATTTGCGAGTAAAATTTATATTAAGACATTTATCTGGAGTCTATAGTGATCATCTTGCCATTATGACGAGTACACATTTGCTTTAACAGTTTTTACAAATTTTATTTCATTGGCAAACATGAATACCTCTGAGTTTAAAAAAAATTGAATATCGTTAATAAAAAGTTAAAAAGTGTGGGACCCAAATGAGAGCCTTGGGACACTCCTTAAGAAATAGGATATAATTTAGACTTGAAACCATTTACGACAACATAAAATGATCTATTTTCTAAGTACAACGTTATTCATTTTGCTAAAGACTCTGATAGCCCAATAGCACGCAATTAGTAAATTTAAATTGTTATTGAAAAGCCGTGTCAAAAATCTTGTCTAGTCTAAAATGTGTATATATAACATAAGTCTGGTGTCCTGAATCACTAGATTTAATTAAGGTTTTAATAAAATGCACAAGGCTATTTGTTGTTAAGATCTTACGAATCCATGTTAAGAATTAGTTAAGAACAATTTAAAATTATTTTGTTAGTAGGGACAAATAAGGGATTCAAAAACTTTAGAAAAAGTGGAAAGAATGGAGATGGGCCTATAATTCGTAATCACTCCCTCGGATTCCAACTTATGAATTGAGACCACATTAGCAGTTCGAATGCTTTTTAAACTTGAATTCAACGATCTGCTAACATCTTCTTGTACTATGTAAAAAAATTCAATTATTCGCTATCCAGCTTATGTTTAGGATTTGTCTAGTTAAAGTTTATAACAGCTGCTAGTAAATAGTCCCGAATTCCCGGTTAAGCGAGATGGACGACAACAGATCTGGGACGCTTGTCATTAGGACTGATCTTCGCTGTTCGAGAAAAAAGTAAAAGTCAAATATCTTTATTCAATATAGAAGCATTACACTTTCTTATTGATTGTCAAAAACCGTACCGGTAGTAGGGTTCGGAAATGGAAGCCTCTCACCTGAGAAGAACCAGCGTATGAAACTCAACGAGACTTTTTTTTCTTTTTTTTAATAAATTCTTATCAAAATAAAAACAATACAACATATTTTTCTCACATTGAAATAGCCTGGAGCGAACATACCAGGGTGTGTTATGATTCATCATCAGCCTGTGATAATCCACTGCTGGACATAGGCCTCATTAGGCGGTTTTTGGACCGTATCCCACCACGCTGGTCCAATGTGGGTTGGTGGGTGGACGACTTTTTACATGCCCATCCGACGCATGGATCATCTTACTTTTCAGATAATTGGGTGATCGGCCCAAATTGTCCTAACCAACTAGAAAACAACAAAGAAAATTTGTTGAGTCCCGCAGGATTCGAACCCACGACCTCCAGTTTCTAAAGCACACGCCCATACCACTAGGCTACGGAGGCAGGCACCAGGGTGTGTTATGATTATTGTAGCCATTTCAGCAATAAAATGCTCAAACTTTACGGTGTTTCATTAGGTCACGAAATTTACCACGTCAAATACAATCGTTAAAGATAGCTGCCAGGTAAGGTGAGATTAACAGAAATCCCCCAAAATCTAGAGTATATTTTTAATATTCAAAGATTTAAAAACAGACATAATTCTGAGATATTTTTTTCAACAAGGTCTCGGCAACTATTGGAGATGAAAGTAGTGACTTGGTGGTTAAAACAGGAACATCAGAAAAATATTTATCAATAAAGATCAGACATTATTACTTTTTTGTTAACATTTAATTAAATATCAAAGTTCTTGTTATTAGCTTTTCCTGTTTGACCATTAATTATGTCTCAAGTCATTTTTGTTTTGCCAGATGCATTTTCAGGTTGGTAGTTGGACCAACTAATTACATGTAAGATGATCCATGCAACGGCCCATCCGTCATCTTACTTTTCAGACAATTGGGTGATCGACCCAAATTGCCCTAACCAACTAGGAAACAATAATTAAAATTTGTTGTTTCCCCGCAGGATTCGAACCCAGGACCTCCGGTTTCTAAAGCTCGCGCCCATACCACTAGGCAACGGAGGCTCTGCTTTATAAAAAGCCTTTTGTATTTTACCTACATGAAACTATTTTACTTATGAAATCCCTAATAAAAAACCTTGCAAAATAATCATAGCTTATTTTTAATCGTTAAAAAATATTTAAATCAAAAAATAAATATGTCGTGTTCCAAAAGCACTATTAAAAACGAAATGTAACCTAAATGTTCTGAATTAAACTTACGAACAGTAGCTGAAGCAACTGTCTCAATTAATATGTATGCAGAACTCCAGTAATTGAACCAGTGCGGATTGAAACGTTTACGTAAAAGATAAAAGGTAGTGAATTTTACTTTATAAAGGATATTTATAAGTAACGTCGATATAAAACTATTTTAGTGGGTTAAAAAGGTGAGCTGAAATACAGCACCGCAATAGGCTAACTTTCAACTACGTAGCGCTTAGAACTTATTATTTAAGTATTGTAAAGTTTATTTGAGGTAACTGTATGGTATATATTAACCACAAGAAAATAATGTGTTTGTAGCTAAAACGTAAAAACAGCATTAAAATACAGGACAATTAATTTATTCTATTTAACAGGCATGATGGAAAATCTTAGCTAACCGCAAGGATTAGAAAATTTAAAGCTCACCACTTCTCCTTTGTACACGTAAACTCCATTTCAAAGGAATTAGGAAAGCTTTTGTAATTTGATAACACATTTGTTTATGCACCAACCGAAACCTTTTCTTTACTACTAAGAGTATGTTGATTTTAACATAGAATTTAAATAAAACGCTCTTGTTTGTCAGTACATTTATGAAAGAAAATAAAAAGAAATTTTGTGATACACATTTTAACGCAATGTCTTAATATCTGTTACATGAAAAAACAATTATAAAAATTGGTACATCAAGAGCGAATAAATCAGGTAAAAAATAAATGTAGCACTCGCTCCAATTTAAGTAGCAACTTCATTTGGGAGGTCAGTCAGTAAGAAAAAAAAGACAAATAGTTAAAATATAAAAAAAGTTTAAAGTCGCAAGCAAAAGTTAAATAACCTAACAATAAAGGTCAGCTTATTAAAGTACCGTGCAAAAGTCAGCTTATTAAAGTACCGTGCAAAAGTTTAATAAAGAAAAGGCTTTATGGACAGATGCCATTACATAGTCTGTTAAAGTATAAAAATTACCCTACCATGTATTGTAAATCCTTAATAATATATTTATTTTATTGTTACTTAATCAGTGATTTAAAGACTTTAATATAATTATTAATAATCATTCATAATGATTTATTAAAAACAGCAAAACGAAAAAAAAATGTTTTATTTTGCAATGTATTATATAATAAAAAGACTAAATTTTCTAAAATTAGTTGTCTTTTATTACTCTTATAGATCTCTTCGAGTAACTTACAGCAGGCGTTGTTTTACTTCCCCTGGGATTATAAAAACAACATTAAGAAAATAATTCGTGTTGAAAATAAACGTAACGTAACTAAAAAAAAATATGTGATTAAAATTTTTACTTTGGTTGTACTCAAAAGTTTGTTAGAACTTGAGTTCCTGCATGTTGATGTGTTTCTGAAATTATTTTAACATAGCTCCAACTTAGAAAATCAAATGTAAGTTGTATTAGATTTATTAAATTTCTAAATAAATATTTTAATGTAACAAAAGTTGCACTTTTCAGAATAAAAAACTAATTTTAATTAAAGAGTATTTATCGTTTACCAAATCTTTAGCTTTTGTTTTGTTTCTTTCTGTTTTTTACAAAAAGAATAAGTGATGAAAATGACAAAAAGAAAAAGAACAAAAAGAAAAAGAATGTGCTTTAGACTAATTATTAAATAATTTATTCATGTGATAACTGGCGGATTATAAAATATTATAGAAATATGGCTAAAATATGAAGAAGACTTTAACTTGTGCATAATTTTAATTACTTAATGGACATTTCATGTTTTTTTAAATGCAAATCGGATAGCAAATGCGCATATCATGCAGTGTAATGTAATATGAGAAATTATTATAGAACATTTTAACCAAATGTAATAAATAGTTTATTAATTAATTTAACCTCCTAAAATAAAAAACATAATTTAAAATAATACATATTATTTGAAATACACACACATACACACACACACACAGAGAAAGAGAGAGAGAGACATCCACGTGCGCGCGTGCACATGCACACGCATCCCCTCCATGGCGTAATAGTGGCCCTTAGTCCCTTGCTTTCCACAGGGAGGTCGTGGGTTCAATCGTTGAACCATACGTTGGATGGACATGTAAACAGTACCGGCTGTCTTGGCCATCTTTAGTAGTTATAGCATGTGTCTTTAAATTTACTGCCAACTAATCCATTCATTCAATGTATATAATCCTTTGGGTTGCAGAAGTGATATTCTTGTCACTCTACATAAAAAACTCTTATTCAAATAAATCTATATGGAATCAAAGCCGACCCCATAACTTGGGAAAGTGGCCATGAATATGTCACATCTTCAAAAGAAACAATTTATTTTTATCAAATCCGACGAGGGTCAGCGTTGTCGTGAAAATACTGGATGGATTTGATTCATTCTTCAATCTTGACACATTTTGATTAAAATGCTATTACCACTATAAGAAACGGCACAAGAAAGAGCTTAGTTTCACAGCTAAACAGCGAAAATGATGTGTGTAGTTATGATGGTAATGCCATTCTTTTAAATAAAAGCTATCGCTTATTATTAAGTAATTGTGTACCTACCACTAAATGGTATATTTTATCCTTTAGTTACTTCGTTCATAAACATCTTCCTTTTGAGCTTTTTTTAACATAAAAACTATAAATTGTTTGAATAATTAGGCAATGCAGCTTGGAGTAACGGCGTAATGTATGGTTATATGTACAAAACCAAATTGTAATTGTATTTATTCACCTTACAAATAAATTTAAATACACATTTAAAACATATAACACTTATGTAATTTTCAAAATACTTATTACAAAATATCTATTTTTTCTGTTCTTTTCCTGTTTACGTCATTAGTAATATATTTACGTCCTGCACAAATATAGAGTGTTTTATATTTGGACGTGGTGCCTTAGTAAAACCATCGATTAATGAAAAAAATAGTTATTGGCTTAATATCAAACAAACGATCAAACAATACCAAAATTTGATTTAATAAATTCTTATACAACAGAGTCTTTGTGCCTTCTTTTATACAAAAAGTAAAACGCATGCAGTACATAGGTTACGTTTGACGCTAAATAATTTATTTTGTAAATATGGAGCCTTCACGTACCTATAAAGGTATATCTATTTACATTAACGTAAATAATAGAAAAAATAAATTATTACTAATAAATCTCAAAACAGGCTGCAGAGTACAAAGAGGAATAAACTATATTGAAAAGCCCTTAACCGAATTAATACCCATGAGATTACGTTCTGAATCTCACAGGTCTTTAAAACAAATACGAACAAACTCACCTTTTATTGGTAGTCAAAGTACTAAAGTTTTGAAATCAATTTGCAGCAGCTAAAGTTATAATTGACCGCTTCTGCTATTTGATGAAACTTCATCGCGATGTAGACGTTAAACCGTTTAACGTTTCTTCAATATCTTTGTTGATTACATTACTACTCTGCAAGTAAATGAAAAATGTTTTTATAACTTATAAAGCTGCTAAAATAGAAAAAAACAAACGCAATGGAACTATAATTCGAATCTTTATTCTGTATTTTACCTACGAAGTACTGGTAAAACTAACTCTACAAATGATTTTTTGTCGTCCCTTTCTATAAAATTAAGACTGTTAACTTCTTAATTTTATTGTAAGAGACGACGAGTTCGACGACGCAGTCAAATTTTTAATATGCCTTTTACCTGAGAAAAACTGGTGAAAGTAACTCAAAGGGACTATTTTTTGCCGACTCTTACAATAAAATTAAGACAGTTAACGAACAGTTTTGGCATCTAATTAAAAATCCTAGAGCGAGCACTCTTCAACCTTACTTCCTCCATTACTTAACAACTTTTTTAGTTTATAAAGTTTTAAATGTAATTAATGTATACAGTTCAATTCGAGTCTTATTTAAATTATTTTGGGTTTTGTCCTAAAAAGATGTAACATTAGAAAAGTTTAGCGGTTAAGCCTCGTCTGTCAAAATCTGTTTTTTGTCTTCTTAATCGTGGGTATTCCATTATATTCGTCAAAAAATGTATAATAGTGTTGGATTCTCTGTTACCTAGGAACTACTGTTATTACCTTATCACAAATGCACTAAACTGCAATCGATAAGATATCGATAAGTTCAAACTTACAACTTCCAGTTAGCTAGGCAATAGCCAAAACTATTGAAAAACAGAAAAAATGTAGTGACTAGAATTTGTAGAGTTATAACATATTAAATGTCTTTCCTATATTCATTATATTACGCATTATCGCGCTACGAATAGGCTATTTTTGTGGCTTTTAGCAATTTTAATTAACTAAAGCGGCAGGAAGACTAAAAATAACTCTCCTATATCCAAAAACATTTCGGTGGTTGTTTTTAGTGGACATATAGAAATTTAAAAAAAAAACTTAAAATATAGTCTCACTTTTATGAAAAAATTGTCATTAACATCATCATCAGCCAGTGATAGTCCACTGCTGGACACAGGCTCCCCTATCCATTAGGGGTTATGGATCTATCCCACCACCCTGGTCGAATACAGGTTGGTGGGTAGACCGAATTTCTACATGCCCATCCAGTATGGATCATCTTACTTTCAGACAATTGGGTGATCGTCCCAAATTGCCCTAGCCAACTAGAAAACAACAATGAAAATTTGTTGATTCTCTGCAGTATTCGAACCCATGATCTCTGGTTTCTAAAGCACACCTCCATAGCCTAGTGGTACGGGCCACTAGGCTACGGAGGCAGTTAAGATGGTGATGCCATTCTTTTAAATAAAAGCTATCACTCTCTATTAAGTAGTTGTGTACTAACCACTAATTGCATTGAAAATATATATTCCAAATGGTCCACTTTATACCTTTAATTAGTTATTTAATAAACACCTTCTTTTCGATCTTTTTTTACATAAAAACTATAAATTGTTTGAATAATTAGTCGATGCAGCTTGGAGAAAAGGCGTAACGTATTGTTGTATGTAACATTTACACCAATTAAAAATGTAACAAATTATTTAAAATGTTTCCACGCTGGAAATATCATATTCAATATTTAAAACAGAACGTAGGGAAAACTTTAAATTTTGGGAAAAATTTTGGTTTTTTAAAAAAATAAAATTTTGGCCAAAAATTTTTTTTTTAAATTAAAAAAAAAAACCCCCGGGATTTTTAAAAATTTAAAAAAAACCCCCAAAAAATTTTTAAATTTTTAAATTAAATTTTAAAAAACCCTTTTTTGGGTTTAAAAAATTTCCCCCAAAAAAAAGGGGAAAAAATTTTTTTTTAAAAAAAAATTTTTTAATTTTTGGAAAACCAAGGGTTTAAAAAATTTAAAATTTTTTTTAAAAAAAAAAAAAGGTTCCCCCCCAAAAAAAAAAAAAAAAAAATTTTTGGGCTTTTTTAAAAAAAAAAGGGGCCCCAAAAAAATTTTTTTGGAATTTTTTAAAAAAAAAAAGGGGAAAAAGGGGGGGTTTTGGAAATAAATTGGATCCCAAAAAAAAATTTTTTTAAAATTTTAAAAAAATTAAAAAGGAAAATTTTAAATTTTTAAAAAAAAAGGGAAAATTTTTTTAAGGCCCAAAAAAAAAAAAAAATTTTTAAACCCTTTTTTTTTTTTTAAAAAAGGGGAAAAAGGTTAAAACGACCAATGGATTAATATTTTAACCATTTTTAAAATTAAACCCCTTTTTGATCTTTCAAACCAAAAATTGCTTTAATAAGGGGCAGTTGAAAGCGCAATTTTTGATGAAAAATCCAATTTCTGTCAAACATTTAAATTTTCCAAGTTTCTACAATTCCATTCCAAAACCGGGAAGATTATGTGGCCTATTTGGGCCCCCCGGTCCAATTAAAACTTTGGGCTTATTACGCCCTTAGTTTATTTGTTTAAATCAATTAAATTGTTAAAGTAAAATGTTCCATTAATTTTAATATAAGGGTAATAAGAGTTAACAAAAACCCATAGGCGAAAAAAAAAGCCAAAATAAAACTTTAAAAATTATTAAAAACACCAAAAGCCCCAAAGTTTGCCAAATTTAACGGTCATTTAAAAACTTTGTTTGGAACCAAGTTTAATAAAATAATTTGTAAAAAGGGACCCCGATTTTAAATTTTTAGGCCCGGTGAGGAATTTCCACAAATACCAATTTTTCTTTAAATAATTTTAAACCTTTAATAAATTTTAAAGCGATAAAATTTAAAACGGAATACCTTCCAATTAAAAAAAAGGTGAAAAAATGGAAAGTATAATTTAATTTTTAATTAAAATTAAAGTTTCACGTATTTTTTAAAACCTAAAAAATAATTTGTTTTTTTAAAAGCTAAAAAATTAAACAAATTTAGGAAAAAAGTTTTTATAAAAAAAACTTAATTATATGAAACAGAAAATGGTTATAGAGAAAACCGACCAAATAAATTACCTGGAAAGTTAACAAGAGATTTAAAATGGGGGCAAAGTTTTTTGGATAATAAAGTTACCTTAAGAAATCGGCCTTTGTTTTTCTTGAAATAGGTGTTCCAAAATAAAATGGGGAAACCTTTCAAATGAAAATTAAGCAGTATGGAGACTAAAGGGTTAAAAGGTTTCTGGTTCTCCGGGGAGTATAAGATCTTTTGGTGAGGTAATATCAACCAAAATGTCCCTTACATATTTTATGATTTTTTGATGGTAAAGTTTTTAAATTTAAAAATTTTTGGATTTATTTAGAACCGAAATCAACTTACCTTCTGCCAACAAAATATGCGCAATTATTAGCCATCCAGTCACGTTTATCTTTTGGTCCTTTCGCCCTGTTGGTTGAGGAAGATCGACGAGCCAATTGCTCGCAAATGCGTTAATTTATTGGATTGTAAAACTCATTTTCTTTTTTAGATTAAAACAAATTTTATGGCCTTTTGTTGTTTACGCAAACTGTTGCGTGCTTATGAACTCTATGGTGGAATAAAACGTCGGTGAATAACTTAAAAAGAATTGGTAATTAAACGGATAAAAACCTTTAAAAATGCTGAATGGGTTTCCGGGAATTAAGATATGGCACAGGACCAAAGCTACGGCCCAGACGGGTCAGGGTAACATCAATTATTTAGTATTTTTAACCTTAATCCAATTTAATTTGTTTTAATTTTAATTTAATTATAACCAAATATTTTAAACTAAATGAAAATTAAAACTAATAAATATAATTTTTTGCCTTACGGTTAAAATAGTTTTAAAATTAAAATAATGTTCGGAGAAAAAGTAATTCCTTATTTTAATTTAATTGTAACTATAATAGAAAAAAACGATAAATAAAATTTATAAAAACCAAGGGGCCTGTGACCTTGCTTACATTCATTATTTCCAAATTTGGGGTTAACGTTTCCAAATAAGTTAACGTTTTAAGAGCATTCGTAAGCCGAATCACGAAGAATAGATCCTGACAGAATTTACGTGTAAATAACATTACCTGGTCGTTTACCTTTAGCAACGAAGACTAAAATATATATGAAATAAAAAATAAAAATAAATGTGTTAAACAAAAACTATATTTCAGGTTAGGAATCAAATGAACTCGTTCCTTTTGTCTTTGTTATACAATGATCACTACATAGACTAAAAATTTAAAAGCCTATTAATTAAAATAACGATCTATTCTTTACTTTTAAATTTCAAGAAAGAATTTCCTCTTGTTTTACCTTGTTTAATATTTAAACCATACATGTAAACAATATATATATTTTATAAAAAACCTTTTGGAAAGGTTGTTCTAAAGATCAAAGTTTAAGTATTTATACTAAACATAGGTATTTCCGGGCAAACGAAAGGTATATTGTATACTCAACAGTCACGATTAGTGGGCTTTAAAGAAGTGAAACTTTATCAAAAAAATATGATCTTTAAACAGATGAAAACGTGCCTCCTGCAGGACTGGTTTAAGATTTTTAAATCCTTTCCATTCTTTTCTTTCATTTTACTAAAATATTGTCTGTGACTTGTTTTGTACCTTTCTTGAAGATTTTTAAAACTTTAACCTTTACTAACCTTGCATTAATATTAACCATTAATTGAGCTAAAATACATCATTGCAACTTTTCAATGTTTTACCTTAAAAAATGTTTTACTGCGGATTATTCTTAGAACATAGATATCTGTTCTCGCGAACTTTATTATAGACTATTTAAAGGAACACAACTGGGGATTAGGTCCATTTTGATTGTTTTCCGGCCTTGCTGTTTAATCCATCAACCGGATTTTTGACGCCTTAAGTTTTCTTAACTTAATTTTTTATAGTACTCATCCAAAATTATTTTAAAAAATGGGCCAAATGGGCAAAAACATCATTGAAATGAAAAATGAAAAATTTCGAAAACATAAAAAAAAACTTAGCCCGGTTGATTATCCTTCTTTTGAAAAGGTTTCATCAAAAATGGTCGATTTGCGGAATTTTAACAAATCTGTCAACCGGTAATTTAATTTTGAGCATAATAAATTAAAAATTTTAACAAACCATAAACCGTAATAACGGCCAGTAACCGGCGGGAAATCAAATGATGACGCATGGTACAAATTCATACCATTTAACTTTAAGGGAAAGAGTTACAATATCCACGACTTTTTACAGTCAAATTATTGATTAATAAAGTTAGATAATCGAATAATAAACTACCAGCCCAGGTTTGGGGTGTTTAAGGAAACCGGAGGTCGGGGTTGAACCGCGGGGATACAACAAATTTTCATTCTTGTTTTAGTTGATTAAGGGCAAGGGCCCGATCACCCAAATTGTCTGAACAATGAATTGATCCAGCGTCGAATGGGCATGTAATAAAAACGGCCACCCCAACCCCGCACACCATGGTGGGATACGGTCCAAAAACCCTCTAATGAATAGGGGTCTTTTAGGGAGGTTGAATAATTCACAGGCTAAATGAGAATGATGATGATGATGATGATGATGATTCGAATAATACAAAAGCGTGGTTAGTTCTGTTCGTAAATAAATCTTTTACTTTACTATCTATAGTTTAAATCATTATTAACATAAATACTATATCTACTGAAAACATAGTTAAATCTTTCTCAAGTTTATCAAATACGGTTAATCAATATTATTTTACCACCTTCAGTATTTTAATAAATTTTAAAAAAAAAGGAAAAAGGAGAGTTTTGAAAAAACATAACCCGAAGTAAATTTCACTAAAAAATATATTGATAAATTTTGTTTAAACAAACCAAGAAAGAAGGGAAGAGGATGGAATTTGTTTGGAAAGACAATTTCCATATATCAAAACAAAGATTTAAGATTGGGGCGTTTAACCGAAATAAAAAATTAAAGGAATATTTATTGGGAACCATGACGATAAATTTGAAATGATTAAGTAATAGTTATTTTAAATAATTAAACCATCAAAAACGGCATTTTTTAACCAAAATTATCATTACATTCCATCTACATTGAGATAATAATAATAAAATATCTAAATGTTCTAACTAACAGCCACGATTCCGGGGTAACGATTTTGTTTGAAAATGGAAAAAAACCAGATATGTAAATGGGGAAAAAATTTATAATTCCATCTACTAATAAACATTATTGTTTTGGAAAAATAAAAAACGCCTTTGGTAACAAAGATTTGGAACATTTATTATTTTATTGTCCCTTGAGAATCAAAAAAAATTTCAAAAAAATGAACCCCCTAATGGAAAAGGGTATTAGGGGAGGCCTTCCAGCAGGGACTAACAAAGGCTGATGATGTGATGGAATAAAAGGAAAGGTTTAAGTGGTCCTTTCCAACCAAAAAAAGGGTTATTCTTTTAAAAATATTTAAAATAGATTTATTAGATGGCCGGTGGTACCACCAACCGATCCATTGTTAAAGTTTTGGAAAACTTTTAAGGACCTAATTTAAAATAAATTTTTGGGTAAAACAAAAAGATTATAACCAGTTTAAATTTTTTAAAAACACGGTTTCGGCTATTTTATCTTAGAAAAAAAAGGACCTTTATCAGACGCCACAATTCCAATTTAAATTTACATTATGTAAAGAATATAAAATCGATGAAATCAATTTAGACAATACCGGGGTGCCCTAGATGCTGGAAGACGGATCGCCTCAGAATGGTTATTCCCGACTTTCCAAACATTTTCCGGACCTGGTAGGGAATTTAAAATGTAAAAAAGGATAAATCCGAATAAAACCTTTTCATTCGATAATTTGTAATATTCGCAAACAAAAGAATTAAAGATTAGAAAAAAAATATTATTAATTTTATCCTGTCAAATAATTGAAACGCCGGACTATTCAAAATTAAATTGTTTTATAAGTAAAACAACCCAATTAAGTGTACCAATTAAAATATCAAACACATGTTTTAGAAAGTTTTAAAACAGTTTGAAATTTTATTTAATAAGAAAAAAGAGTTATTGGCTTGTTACAAAACTTCTTCCGTTTTTTATTTAAAAACGTTTAAAAAAAAAATTTAATTTGAGGAACAGGCAGGTAAAATTTTCTACAATTATCTAATGTTGCAGAAATTTAATTTAAAATTAATCAAAACTTTCAATTGTTTTTTTACCCCCTCTTTAATGTTTTTGGGAGAAAAGGGCCCATCTAAAATTGGGATATCTTTCCATTTTTAATTTTTGGAACGTTTCAAAAAAAGTATTTCCCTTTTTTGGTTTTATTTCCGGGTTTAATTTTTTAAAATTGGATCCCACGCAGGTGGCAAAGACCTTCCATATATCTAGCCCTTTATAAACATTCCGATAGATCGAAAACCTAACGGTTTTTTCTTTGCAAGTTTTTTTGGCCTTCAAATTTTAATTATTAAGTTAAATTCGTTCCCAGGTATGGTCTGATAAAATTGAACTTGGCGTTCTTTAATCTTGCCCACAGCCTTTTGTTTGTTAAAAAGTCTATGGGCACGTCTGGCCCCAACCACACCCGGGCCTGTGGAGGAATTTTTAATTTGTATGCAATTGAACCAAGAAGAAGAAATCTTAATTATTTTGTCATTTATTTATTTTTCTTAGGGCTTATAGTTTCCAAGTTTTCAAAGAAGGGGAAAGTTTTTCACGGTTTTCTTCTTGATCCAACCCAAATTATTATTCCGTTTAATTTTTGGATTTCCCTTTTAAACCAGGGTCTTATCCTACTATAATTATGTAATCTTATACCATTTTCAAAATTATCTACCTTTGTCTAATAGGCTCCACAGATTTGTGTACAACATTTGTCTGTACAAAAAAAAATATTTTAAACTTGTTACAAAATATAATTGCAAAATTAATAAGTTACTTTGCTGAATTTATTTTTTACTAAAAATTTAAATGTAACTAATTTTTTTCATATTATATCAGACAAATTTTAGCAAAGGTGGAGAAATATTTTTTTGTGATAAAAGTAAAGACAAATTTAATAATTAAAAATTAGTTCTTAGTTATCTTATTAAGCAAAATAATCTTAACGAGCCCAAAAATTTCTAATTTTTAAATTTTGTTGTCTAAAAGTTTAAAAATTTTTTCTACTTTTCAAATTAAAAAAAACACTAATCAACGTGGATTTTCCTGTACCAACTATTGTAACCTCTTTCTTACAGAATCTAAAATGACCCGACCCATTTAAATGTTAGCGGGCCAACTTTGGACAATATGAAATTTAATCAAAGAAGTTTAAAGGGTTTTAAACCACCTTTAATTTACTTTGAATTTCCGTTTAACCGTGCACCATTGTTTAAAATATTAATAAAATTTTAACCTAAGTTGGAAAGTCAAATTTCATGACCGTTTAAAACTTTTAAATGTTTGATTTTTTCTCAATATTATAAATAATAGGCATTTTAAATAACTTTATTAATGGTAAGATGAAAACAAAATATAGTTTAACCCAAGTTTAAATGGCAAGGTTGGCCTTTATTCAGATCAGATCCAAAAACTAGGAAACAATTTTTCGGTTTCATAATTTTTTTCATTTAAAGTTATTGCTTTTTTTTCATCTGATCAAACCCGGATTATCCATTTTACTTTAGACGTTTAAATACTTTATTCGACTTGGAGGAAAAAGGGTTTATGATTCTAATGAAACACCAACCGTTTCCACGAAATGGAGTTTTTTCTTCGAAGGAAAACAACTTTTGTTTTTCCTTGACATACATAGGGAAACCCATTTCTCCATCCAATTTTTACGTTAATGTAAATTTTTCTTGCAAAAGACTAATTTGATTAATATTTTGTAATTTTGGTCATATTGAAAGTAATGTGTAGGACCCTTAAAGACAAATCAAAACGTTATTCTTCCATTTTGATTTTAAAAATTTTAATGGCTTAAAGTCAAAAAAGAAAAGGATGGAACATAATACAAAGGCGGAACGGGAAAAATTTGAGGCCAAAAAATAAACTTACCCCATTATCTATGTATGGTATACCCCATCCAATATAGTGGTTCTGGGGTTATTAAGGTTTTCTAAAAAACCCAAATTAGGAAAAATTTGAAGGCTTTTTTCTTATTTTGGCACAATAAAATTTCCCAGGAAATTAAATTAAAGTAAATTAATAATTTTAAATTAGGGCTAAAACTTCTAAATTAGAAAGGTCTGATAGTAAAAAATAAAGGCTCCATTTCAATATAATCCTTAAAAAATAAATAAAAACAAATGTTAATAAAATTAACAAAAAATCAAATTTTGTTGGGGAAGAAGACGAAAAGAAAAAAATGCAAACCAATCGACTTTTTTCCTTGAGACTTTCAAATATTTAAAATTGAAAACGAACCATTGATTTTGATGGAATATTTTAGTGTATATAAAATTGAATAAGTTATCTTTTTCTCCAAATCTTTTTTTACACGGATTACCATTCCCGTATACAAAACCATTTAAAAAAACAACATCTCAAAATCAAATACATTTTTAAAAGAATTAAAGAGTACATTTTAAATTATTATTTGCTTATATCGTTAAATTTTAAAGATCAATTTTAAAACATTAAAGTGATGATTAGTTTATACAGTTTTCAATCTCGCTGCTAAATATCCTATAATCAGACAATTTCATTTACTGGACTTTTTTATTTGAATTTAAAGACTTTTTTAGAATTATTGGCAAATTCCTTATTGTACACTTTTCTTAGCAAACATATTCGTATGTTTAACTGTTAAAAAGTACTACAATTGTGATATTTTATTTGTGGAATAAAAAAGTAAAAGGCACCGAAAACCAAAGATAATTCCAATTAATCAGTTCCAAAAGGTTTGAAATTTTCAAAAACGAAAAAAAAGGGACAAAACGTACACTTTACATTTTCGACAATTAATGACCGTGCCGGTTTTACCACAGATCATTAATAATGTTTACTATAAGGTTCATTTTATATTTTAAAATATAACAGTTATAATTAAAAAATCGTCACTATCTATACCCAAATATAACGCTATTCATTCATACCTATAAAAATATTTTTAAAAAGGGTCATATTGTTTAGACTTTTTTTAACCCGTACCATTTTTCGGTTTATGCCAAGGGGAAAAGAAATTTCCAATTTTAACGGAAAAGGCCTTAAATCTCCTGGAAATATATTTTGCATTCTTTTGGAAAATTTTGGAAATAAGGTTTTATCTTCAAAAGCTTCATAAAGGGCAAAAGTTGTTACACTTAAAAATGATTTTAGGTTTAAATAAACCCTTAAAAAACAGTTTTTAAAACCAAAGGGGATAAACTTAAAAAGCTAAGGACAACGGAATAGGAATATTTAAGGTTATTTTTATTAAAACCCTTAAAAGAAACCCAATTTTCAAACCAAAAAGATTGAAATTTTTTATAAGACGAATGGAAATAATTTTTTTTAATCTTTTCCTTACATCTTCAAGTTTGCAATTGTTGAAAATTACAATTTTTATGAAAGGTCTTTCGCTTTAAACCATTCTTAAAAAATGTATTTTTAAAAGAAATTATAATGTTTAAATATACAAACCAGCCCACCAATGAAATAAGAAATTTTGCTTTTCGCTCAAGTGTTAGTTTTGAATTCCAAATGCTGCGATGCAGAGGGAATGATTTGTTTTTCGCAATTTTTCAAACTATAGGATTTCAAGCATCGTGAAGGCATTTAAAGTTTTATTCGGGTTGTTAGGTATCGTATAATTGTAAAATCTTTCGTATCTAAAGCGTAGGTAAGGAATTTATTTCAACATTGTATACAAAAATACATATTAAATGAGGTTTTTTTAAAGGTTTAAAGGCCTTGGCTGCCTAAATAATACTATGATATTGTTATAAAAATGTTATCATTCACACTTAAATGATGATTGATAGAGAGATTAATGTTTTTTAATCATATGCATGCAAATTAATTGATTTCAAAAAATAATTCAGAAAATATAACAAATAAAATACTTAGAAGCAATAGATTAAATTGTCATTCTATTATATTACAATAATTAAATATTATTTAATGTAAAATAACGCTTTTTGGGAAGTTATCATAAAAACGAGTTCGATCAACTTAAAAAAAGGACGCCCAAAGTTATTCAGTCCGTTTAAAACATTTCCCGAATAGGTCTATACTGTTTCCGTAGTGGTGGAGCTCAACACCTGCCGCCGGGAACCAAAGAGAAACCAGGCTGCTTCTAAAAAAAGAGGAATGTCGGAAGTTTGTTAGGCCGTTGTGTTTCGGAAAAAAGGAGGAAATTCGGCTGGTAGCGTTATTCTCTTTCCTTCTCGCCGAAAGGTGCTATCGACGTAACCAAACATGTAGGCCGCTGGGGCCTGGAAAACTTGTGCTTGCAAGGGATTAGACCTAGCGCCCATCGTTCCGGGGAAACACATTTGGAAAGTCCGTTTTCAAAATAGGGTTCAAAGACAAAGAGGCCCACTTTCGGCCGCCCAAAGGTCGAGGGACTTAAGGCCGAGCAACCCTGACCTCCAGGGGCCAGCTTGTTAACTACGAAGCAAAATTTATATGTATTTTTCACATTTATTATTATTATATAATTTTTTAAGTATACTTTTTTCATATCAAGATTATATTGTGACAAATTAATTTAAATTAATATGTAATTGAAAAAACCATCTGAACAATTAAATTAAGGATCCGTCGAACAAATATATTAAAATATAGTTTTTAAAAAGATTGAAAATCACGAAATTTTTATAAACAAAGAATTTTCACTTTTTAACAAAAATTAAAAAAGATTTATTTATTTTCAAACAAAATTGTGTAAGCACTACTTAAAAGCATTTGACGACATCAAAAAACTTTTTATTGGTCCATGCAAATTTCCAATATCAATTTCTTGGTTTGAATCGTTATGGATGTTTATAGACAGTCGATTTCCAATTTATTTTAATAGATTACAATGCAATTTCACAGCGTTTCCTTATCAACAGTTAGCAGTACACATCATAAACGTTTTGACAAAACCGCGAAGGAATTTTTAAAATACCGGTTTAAAAGGCGGCTTATAAAGGGACTATTTGCCACCAGGCGATTGAGCCCACGAGGATGCCAAATTGATTCATAGTCATTGTTTATTTTTTAAACCGTTTCTTTTGATCCTGGAGCTTGATTTTGGACTTTTAAAAGTTAGGAAGCTTCACGGTCCCATTTTTTAAATAATAAAAAATTGTTAAAGGTAGTTTAATAAAATATTGATAAAAATTTTAAACATTTGCAGGGTCAAAAATCACAACCTTGTGCGAATAAATTTCAAACGCTAAACAAGTCTGCTCCACTTACACTTTGGACCGTATCCCACCAGGTCCAATGGGGTTTGGATGGACCACTTTTACCCCATCAAACGCATGGATCATTTTTTTTCAACCAAGGGATCCCAAATTGCCTTAATCAACCAGGAAAAGACAATGGAAATTTGTTGAATCGCAAGGTTCGGAACCCCGACCTTCGGTTTTTCCTAAAAGCACACGCCCACCACTAGGCTACGAAGTACGATATGTTTGTTTGACTAAATTCCTTTACCACCGGGCCGGAAACTTGGATTAAAGTCTTAAAAGCAAAAAGGAATATCTTAAAAAAAACAGTCCGTATTTTATGATATATAGATATCAAACAAAATATGGTTTGAGGAAAAACCCTGTTCGAGAATTAATTATATCTTTTGGCAGTTTTATTACATCTGATGTTATTTCGTTCTTATAATATAACAAAAAAGCTGCTTTGTGGTTTCATTTATTTCTAAAAAAACCTTAAAGCCTTCGGCCAAAGATAAAATCCCCTTTAAAATTGGTTTGATTTCGCCAATCATTTTAAATTTAATTTTAAAGGGATTTAACAATGTTTTATAATAAATTGGTTACCGTGGGTTTATACTTAAAACATAGATATGAGCGCCATAGATGAACCATTTGAAAATGGCAAATTTGCAACATAGTTTACGTTTATTTTTACGGTTTTAACGTTTGCTTAAAATTTTCCTAGGAATTGATTTTTGATTTAGGAATTTTCCTAATTTTTAATATTATTAAACCTTTTAAAAATTATTTTAAAAACGGAAAACCAAAACGGTAAATCATCAAACCTATTATTCCTTAACAAACGGGGTACCAAGGGTGGAAAGGAGGTAAAAATTAAAAAATACTTCTAATTGAGTACTCTTAGGAAGTCGGTCAAAAAAATAAACAAATTGTAAGACTTGAAGAATGTAGAATTAGAAGACGAGACAGGAAAAAATGCTCAGTGTAACCCTAATTTTTGCGGGAAGGTGAGTTTTTTGTTTAATCCCGGAAAAAATTTTACCTTACCTCCTTCAAAGGCCCCTGAGGGTCCGCAAAAGCCAGTTTCGGGTTACCTCCCACCTGTTTTTTACGCCGGGGCAAAGGGAAGGTTGACAGAAAAAGTCCTTCGTTAAATTGTTGGACGATCGCCAGAGCAAACGCGTTTGCAGGGTGCCACCATTAAAATCCATTTCACAACCTTTCTTCTAAAAATGTGCTTTTAACTTTAAATCTATCAAGAAAACAGAAAAAAATTAATGGGCTTTTAATTCCAATTTCTATAACCTGTTTTGGCTACTTAGGGGTTCCAAAAATCATGAACAAAAATAACACTATTAAATTTTCCACAAAATTTTTTATTCCAATAATTAATATTCAACCAAAATATTTAAAGCCCACTATAATAATATGGCAAGTGGTAAAAGCATGAAAAATGACAAACCAATTTTGTTTGTGTTTCAAAAGATAATTTTATTAAAAACCACTGGAAGGTTGGATAAATAATAAGAAATCCATTAAAATTAAAGTACTTAAACCTCCCGTTATAATTATACTTTATTTTGTTACATTATTGAAAACCAAATGAAGGGGTTTACGAACCTATAATTGTACATATAAAATTTAGAATTAAATTATTCTTTATATTTAAATGTGGAACACTAGTTAATTTGGTTTCAAATACCAAAACAAAAAAACCTCAAAATTTTATTTTAATCTATAAGTAAATTGAAAGGTATTAATAAAAGTTTTACCGTATCAATAGTGGTTGGTGCTTTAGAAACCGGAAGTCGGGGTTCGAATCCCAGGGAAGTCAACAAATTTTTCATTTTGTTTTAGTTGGTTTAATTTCAATTTAAAAGTCTGAAAAGAGGATGATTCATGGTCGGATGGGCAAAAGTCGGTCCACCGCATTGGACCAGCGGGTGGGGAATGGGTCCAAAAATCCCAATAGAAGGGGAATTAGGAAAGGGCCTTGTCCAGCAGTGGACTTTCAAGGCTGATGTGGTGAATGAAAAACGTTTTAAAAATATTTATGGTCAAAATTTCCGAATAGATTACATTACAATTGATAAACCTAACCACCTTGAGCCCAAGGAAGAGGAAACAAACCCAAACCAAATCCAATAAAGTTTAGCCCGGGAAAATCCTGTTACAGAGAGTGGGAATCCGGCGAAACCCGGCTACTGAGCCAAAATGTTAAGCAAGGCCGCAGACACCGGGGTGAAGCCGCCACGGTCGAGCGCGCCACCTGTAACCAATTCGCCCTACTTGAGAGGTGTCAGAAGGATTGGCTTTATCTTGGAGAAGGCCTAAAAATATATTTCGCCACCCAGAAAAAAAACCATTTGTCTTGTAAATCCCTCCTGCAAAGACCCATGAATTTAAAGCAAGTCTGGTGAAAGGGCCAACATTGCCAGACAAAGGATCTGTCGAAAAAGGTAAACTTAGCTGAGGTGGGGAAATTGGAACAGGTCTTGGGATCCCGCAAGGTACCGCAAGACCCCATAATGCCGTCAGCTCAGTATGCCATTAATCGGATCAATAATTTAGGACCAAATTTACGGTAGCCAAATTAACAACACCGAATTTCAACGCTCAACATCTTAAGTAGGTCCCTGACCTTGGGAAGGGTTTGGAAAACAACGATAAATTTAAAAATTGGTAAATTGAACGCGATGAAACCTATTAAATAAAAATTTAATTATTTATCAACCAAATAGAAAATAAAATAAATTTTCCATTACATTACAATATTGTAAAGATATTTTTAGTTTTTTTTAATTAACTTTAACGTAACAATGTTTAGTAACGTTCCTTTTTTACAATTGCAAAATTACTTTTTTACAAATATAATAAACTTGGTTTCTTAAACAAAGTTCCAAAATTAGTTATAATTAAGGTTTTATTTGTACAAACCTTTTATTACGGACCAAATATAACCCAAACAGATTAACATTTTTTTTTAAAAACCTAGAAATTAAACCTATATAATTAGGTTGGAAATAATTGAAGGGAATTTTACAACCAGCTCGGATGGGCAAAGGTTCGGGAAGCTGCGAATATCCTCCGTCCAATTTTCCTTCAAGCCTAAAGACTGGTTTTGGCCCGGTAATGGCCGCCAGGATAAGGTTTTCGGAGACGGGTCCTTCCTGCCAGCCATGAAAGGTTCGTCACCAGGAGCTGGGAGCGGCCATGTCGGTATTTCCCGCGTGAAAAAGGCGTAACGCAAGCCATCCGAAGAAAACCATGTTAACCGGCATAGCCCGCAAAATTTTTGAAGTGGGGCCCCATTTAGCTCGGAGGCCGATAACCGTTGGGGAAGAAAGGTTCTCGAGGGGCAGCCTCAATTATCGAAAGTGTCCGGACGACCCCCAAAGATGGGTGAGACCTGCCCGGTTGCAGGAGGTCGGTGGAGCAGGTGGCCGGGTCGTACCTTTGGCGACTTATGGGGTTTGGCTCCATGGGCCGACATGAAACGACGACGACGACGAGAAGGGAATTTTTTGCTTGATAATTTTAATACTACTATCACGAAACTAAAAGTTATAATGAAAACCATAAGTATCAAAAATCAGGTTATTTTTCTTTTTTAATTAAAAAGAAATTTTGGAAAATTATATTTTTAAGCAAAAATAGTTCTGGGAAAATGTTTTTATTGTCCATGTCGCAAAACGCAAAAAATTTTTCAAAACCATTTCAGCAATTATAATTTGAATCTTAATTATATTTCCCTTACTATTTTTTTTTTTAGGATAACGACTAAAATGGGAAGAACCCATTTAGTCAAATTACAAAGAAAGGGTAAAAAAATCGGGATTAAGTCCCAAAAAGTTTACAACTTTTTTTATGTATAAATTTAATTTTATAAAAAAAGAAATGGGTGCCTGATTTAAAAACCAAGGATTTTGGTGCCTTACCAATTTTTGTTCATAATTATCATTTCATTCAAAAATTTTAAGATATTTGACCTAAATTAATTGTACCTATTGTACTATAATCAATCTATTTTTACTAATGAATCTTATTATTTTTATAAATCAATTTTATCAAAGTTAAATGGATTCGACAGATAAGAATTTCCAGTGGTACTTGATATAAAAGTATTTTTTTTTATTTTAATAATTTAAGTTTATAACACTTGGGATAAAACTTTGGGGATATGAAACATGTAGAAATTTAAAAACGAGATAGGAATAATACAAGAAAAATTAAATTAAAAAAACAATTTTGAAAAAATTATAAATCAAATTTTCAAAAGGAGGACTGACCCATTAAATTTTAATAATAAGAAATCATTTTAAATTCACGGATTAAAAAGATCCTAAATTTTAAATCACCAAAATTGTTTTATAAAAATAGGATGACATAACAATTTAAATAAAAATCGGATGGAAACCCATAAGGAACGGGCCTGAGGGTAACACACATAATAAAAACAAAGAGAGGGAAGAAGCAGGAACCATATAATTATATGAAATCTTACAAGTTCGTAAACTTTTGAAATTAAGAATCAATCCAAATTATAGTACTCACTAGGAATACCTGTTGAGTACTTTTATTAAAGTAAACGAAAAACTTTAAAATCTTACCGAACAAAATAGAATATCCTGGAAGGATGTTTAAATTAAATTAACATCATTTACTGAAAGAATTCAATCACAATTTCCTAAAAAAACCTTATATTTAGTTCAAACGCAATGCATCGCAATTTTCATTTAAAAAGGTTTTTTTGACCTTCGGAAATGTCTTAATCCAAGAAAATTAAAAACCCAGCAAAGAACCCTCAATGAGGCAAAGGGCCACAAATTGTCTGAAAAAGTAATATGATCCATGAGTCGGATGGGGCCTGTAAAATGGTGGGGTCCACCACCCAACCCCTTGGACCAATTTGGGACACAAAAAACCAAATGGGGGAAGCGGGAGCAAAGCGGGAGGCTTATGGATGAAATGATAATGATGATGAAACGCACAATAGGTATTCTAGAACCATTTAACTTTTGAAAGAAACTAGCAAAAGAGGAAAACAGTTTGAAACTTTGGCGATGCAAAAATTTCGCAATGGCAGCCTGGGATTTCTTAATTTGATACACATCAATAGATGTAATCCGTTAAATAATATCCATAATCCAAAAGTGCAGTTTCGCAAATTAAATTGAATTTTGGTTTGGGAAGTTGCTAAAACGCACGCATCGGATTAAAGTTTAGACGTTTTAAAGATTAGAACCCAAGTTATATATGTATCATCAACAAAATGCTATTCATATCAGGGATCGGTGAGCATTACATTTTTTTAATGACAAAATGCCTACTTATTTCTGCCAGGCATATTTGCAGTTTTTTACGATCCTTCCAACGCGGGAAGAAGAGTTGGCGGTAAATTGGGCCCTGTGTCACTTCAACCACTTGGCGCCTTATTAACAATTATGATTTATTGTATAACAAATATTGGTTGAAAGAAAAAATGTTAATTAATTTAATATACCATTTGGAGATAATAAAGACGTTACACTTGGGTTTATAGGGCGAAACCAAAAAGAAAATAATATGCTGGTTTAAAAATATATTAAAAACAAAAAGGGCCGATGGCCATTGGTCATAAAACTTTTGTTGACCATGTTTATTAAAAAAATTTGTTTAATGGGAGATTTTTAATTTTGAGGGGTAGGAAATAACACAGATACCAATAATAAATTTGCTTTAAATATATAAAACCTCAACCAATTAAAAAGCCTGAAAATTTATAAAGTATTCTTCCAAAAAAAAGGGAAAATATTTTTTAGTTAAAATGGGTACCCAATTTTTGTTTAATGTAAAATATGCAAGGTGTATCGTACGTACTTTTTTAGACACAGAAAAAAGGATAAGTGTTTGGTTGTCGATGAAAAGCTAAAAAGTAAACAAATAGGAAGTGGAGAAACGTAGTTTTCGACCAATGTTTATGCAGCAAAATAAAAATTAGAAGTACAGGAAAAAAAATCAACTAGCGCTATAAAGATTGCAGCTCAGTCGAAAAAAGGTTATCTTAAATTCCTGATATGCATTTTTATAGGCAATTTTTTATTCAAAATAATTGACATCCGCCCCCGGCCAGCCCAGTTGGTATGGGCGTGGAAAAGGGGTTGGGTTCCGAAATCCTGCGGGGACCAACAAATTTTCATTAAGTTTCCCTGGTTGGTTAGGGGCAATTTGGGGCCCGATCACCCTCGTCCGAAAAGAAAGATGATCCATGCTTTGATCATGGAAAGTCGGTCCACCCAACCCGATTGGACCGGCGTGGTGGGACATCCAAACCCCAATGGATAGGAGGAAATTAGGGGGCCCATGTCCAGGGTGGACTAATTGGGAGGTTGATGATGATGAATTGACATACCCGTTTGATGATTTTTTTGTAAAAGCTAAAATTGAATTAGTAAATTTTGTTTTTTTTTTAAACCAGATTACTTTTATTGATTACCTGACACAAGATCCAATTTTTTTTATCCTAAGTCGATAAAGGATAGCAAAAGAATCGGTGGCCTCTATCATTTATAATATCTCTAATGATCATGATAAAAAAGGAAACTTTAAAAGTATATGCTAACTTAATAACAAGCCTACGCAATTAAAAATCTGACTCCATTGGATTATTTGTTAAGTATTGATAAAAATAACATTTTTTATTCTTAAATATTGTATTTCTTAAAAGACTATGAAAGATATATTAGATCTAATTCATGTTGAAGCTTTCGCAAGAATTTAATAACGGTGATTTCACGAGAGTACCGTGTTGGCAAAGTGAAAGGCATTCCTCATAAGGCATTTTGTTTAAATTTCTTTGAAGCAAAGTCAACAAAATATTCCGATTATATGACAGGTATTTTTAGTCTTGACCAACTCCAAAACAGAAAGATGAAATAACCCAAACATAAAAGCGGTCTTAATCATTAAACTTATAAACCCAGGGTTGTTGGCTGAAAAATTTGGACATCCCGGATGCAAAGGCTTTGAGGAGATTCAAATGCCAATGCAAGAAGGTATTTCGTTCCTTTTTTTGATATTTTTTTAAAAAATGGGAAAAAACGTTTTAGGAGGAAAAATTTGTAAAACAAAATTTTAGGTTTGCGCTAAAAATGTTTGAGGAAATAAATCAATCAGCCTGTGTTGGTTTCACCGCCGGCCAAGGCCTTCAAAACCCAACCAACCCGCCCCCTCCAAGGGGTTTTTGGACCTATCCGCCCACGGCTGGTCCAAGCGGGGGGGGAACTCCTGTTACATGCTGATCCGATGCCTCATTTTCTGAAAAGATCTAGACGGCCTTATTGAAACTAACTAGGAAACGACAATAAAATTTGTTGAGGCCCGCAGGATTGAACCCCATGACCCCGGTTTCAAGGGCCTTTCCCACTGTTGATGAGTTCGGGGAGAATTCGAGGTCAGCCGAGCTTCTACCAGGTCTTGGAAATTAATAGATCCAGGTTTGGCCCCAGTTAAAGAAAAGAAAAATTTTAAATTTGGGTAATTATTTTTTGGAATTTGGTTTTTTAACGGATTGTATGAATTAAACGTAAATGAGGCACACAAATTTTTCCCATAAGGTTGCCTCGTTGCTGGGTTTTCTGGTTACTATCAATCACACATTTTGATAATTTTTTAAATAGGGAAGTAAACCGTCATGTGGTTCCATTTACCTTAAATAAATTTTTGTGAAAAGTTATTGGAAGGCTATCCACAACCTTACCTTTCTTATTACCGCTTTTTACAGAGAATATAATATAAAATGTACCAGGCATTATAAATATAAAAGGTCCAATAGGATTTTTAGAGTTCAACTTGAACAGGGCCTCATAACGGCACACAATGAAACAAAACCAACTGGTATTGAATTGATAATAAAAAAAAGTGAACCCTTTTAAATCAACCAAAATAACCTTTGCAACCCATAGGGAGAAATTAAAAAATACTCACCGAACAACAAGCCTCGCCGACAGCTCACACCGCAATGTGTCTTCACAACAAACCCAGCCCTCTTTATATGAAAGTTGTTGTTCAAATTAACTTTTATTAATGGTTTGAATAAGCATTAATTCTTGTTTAATTTATTTAGACAATTCCATAAATAAAATTACTAAAAATAGATTATTTTATTTGGGAAATTTCAACTCAAATTATTGTTCAAAATTTTTATTACAAAAGATTTATCCTGGAAAAATTGTTATTCTTTAAATAAATTTAGAAAATTTGTCACATTATGTTAACATTTTAAACCCAAAATAGGTTTTGGATTTACCAGAAAACATAAATTAATTAAGGGAAGGCCAACTTTCTTTATAATGTTTTTTAAGAAAAAAATTTTGAATAAAAAAGGGAAATAAAACATATTAAATTAAAAGAGCCAGTATTTATGGAGGCTTTTTAATTCCTTTTTCATATTCACCAAATCAAAGAAAGAAAAAAATAAACAAGCAAAACAGAATATGAAAACCGCAAAACCTTTTAACCCTAAATTAACAAACAAAAAAAGGCCTCGAACTCCGTGGCGAAAACAAAGATGACTTTATATAAACTTCTATAGAAGTCCAACAATAGAACACACTGCCTAAATATGCCTACATATGAGGTGTTATTCGGTCCCGCTGAAATTATTTATTCCACAAAAAGATTTAACTGAGGGTATAGGAAGTTACATATTTATTATAATTTTTTATCTAATTTTTTGATAAAAAGATGTAATTAAAATAATTAACCCTTATATTTAAAATCATATTTTTCCGACATTATATTCTTCTTTCTTAAATAATTGAAATTTAATAAAATTTTTAATTTAATAATATTTTCAAATCCAAAAGTATAAATTTTTAAAGATCAAAAGAAATGAGAAATTTAAGTTGCAGATGAAAACGAACTAAGAGATGGGGTATCCGGTACTGGCTACTACTATTAAAAGATAAAATTCTCTAATAATTAAACACAACAGCAGTCAATTGCCACAAAACATGAAATTATTTTTTTATTTCTTGTTTTCCTTTCTTTAAAGGTTTTTTCAACAAATAAATTAAACCAATTAATTTATTCAAGCACCTTTTGAAGTATCCAAATTATCTTGTTAGAAAAGGAAAATACTTTTACCGTTTTGGGTTTTTGATTATAATGACTAATACCCAGACTCTGGGTGACAACAAAATGGAAATGGAAGATTAAGTATTTTAATTTTTTGTGAGAAAAGCGCCCAAAAGGGTTGAATAATGACCATCGAGTTTATTTTTAAACAAAATATTCTTAATATCTTATTTACAATATATATTTGTTTTAAGAAGTTTAAAAATGTTTATAATTATTTTACTTTTAACATTTATATTATTATTAACGACCCGCCCCCTTGGAAGGTGAATACGACCCCTGTAAATGAATGGAAACATTTAAGGGTTTTTAAGGTTTCCCACAAGTTTATGAATTATAATATGCCTTCCTTAATTTAATACAATTTCCCGAACCACAAATTTGAGTGATGGTTCCAAGATAAATGTTGAATGGAAAGTAAAACCTGTATTATATTCTTATGAAAAAGATTTTGAATAAAAAAAAAATATAGTTCAAATAAAAGAAAAAGCGTTTATCTACTTTTTATTGAAAAGCAATAGCTTTTATTTAGTAAAATTTTTATAATTACACTTACATGGGAAACATTCTATTTAGATTAGTCGCCGAATGTTAAATTAAGGGATTTTATTCAATTATAATTATTATAATCCCAATAAAATTTTTAACATATTGCCGTTATTTAACATAAACTTTCTTACAACCAACCCTTTATGAAAAAAGAAAATAAATTATTATTTCATTTAATTGGCTTGCCATAAAGTTTGAATACATAAATAGACTGTTTGTTAGTTTATTGGTATATGAACCAAATGACTATAGATATCTTAAATAAAAAGGGATCAAATCTAAACTTAAATGGAAAAGTTTGTTAAAACATCAACCAAACCTTGAACCAAATTCCACAAAGGGATGCGGTAACGGCCCAATCTGTTTAATCGGAAGTCCCCGGGATGTAGACTGACTGATAATATAAATTACAATTAAGTTTTATCATAACAAACTTACTTAAAGGTACATAAAAATAAATATTATTTTATCTGAAAATTTAAAAAAAAGCTTTTAATATTTTACCAAATTTTAAAGGTTTACTTTTGGAAATAATTTCAAAATTAAAGAAATTAACCCCTGATCCAAATTAATATAATTTATCGCCAATTGTATAGATAGAACTTGATTCTTTTAAAAAACAAACCAAAAAATTGATATCACCTGACACACTGGTTTTAAATTTTGCATCCTTTTCGTAAAATTAGAATAGTAACAATTTTTATGCTAATTTTCGGAAAATGAAAAACTTCCGGATTTGAAAAAAGTTTGCAACAACATTTTCTGTGACCGTTTTTACTATTGTTTTTTATTCAATTCAATTCCACCAAACTTCAAACCCCAAGAAAAGAGTTGGCTTGGCAATTTCCCATAAGAAGGAATAACCCATTTTGAAAATCTAAGACACTACATTTCATGTTTTATGTCCCTGAGACGACTTTTTAAAAATTTTGTCCCCATTTCAACCATTACACCACTCTAATTGCAAAAATTAATAGCCTAATGTCCTTTTTGGAGTCTATTAGAATGTAAAAAATTATCAAAAATGGTTCAATGGACAGACAGGAAAAGCCGATATTCCTTTCGCATTTATAATATTAATTTGGGGATATTCCCGAGGATCTATTATCCGGGTTTCACTAATTAATACAAGAGTTGCGGTTCCTTAATTATTTTTCCATGGTTGAAAAAACTTATTTTATAAGTTCCAACCTTTTTTAATTATATTGGTTTTATGGGTTATATCAAAAAGAAAATAATATTTTAATAAAAATTACTTGTTTTATGCACAAAAAATTTTTTTTAACTTTTAATTAAACTTACGTCTTTAAGCATTTTCCCAATTTAGGGGATTCTGTCCATTTTTACCTGAATAACAGTTTTTATGCGGAGCGGACTGGTATTCCGACCTCCCACCCCTTTAAAGGGTAATGCTTCTAAGGATAAAAGTTTCCAGTAAATTTTTTTTTGGTTAATATCGACTGCCAAAGATGGTCGTGACCACCGAGACCGACCTTTTACATGCCCATCCGACGTTTAAATCATCTTACTTTTCAGACAATTAGGTCATCGGCAGATATTGTTCTGACCAACCAGAAAACAACAATAAAGGTTATAATTTAATAATAATAATTATATTTTTAATTTTATAATTACAATTATTACAAAATTCAAACATTTTAAAAGTTATTCCCCCGCGGGACTCGAACCCACTATCTCCGGTTAATAAATAATGACTGATACCACTAGGCCACCGGGTTAAGGTAAACCTTGATATGGGTTTTTAAAATGAGCAAAATGCATTTTGGAATTTTATAAAAAGTTTTGCCAAAACTCTTTTTTCCTTTAAAACCAAATAAATGCATTATTGAAGGCCCATTCAACGGTAGACTTATGGGAAAGTGTTTAATTCATAGTTTTCGGCCCATCTCTTTAATGTTAGTTGCCGTTTGGGATTTAATTAAAATATATATATATATATATATAAATATATATATATATATATATATATATATATATATATATTAATATTAATATATAATATATGAAAAACAACCCCAATTAAAATTCCTTATTTTGGAAAGTCAATCAAAAAGCACATTGTTGAAAATTACTGCCTTTTGCGATTATTTAGCTAAATCATAAGATATAGGCAAAATATGGGTTTTGAATTTTTTCGTTTTGTTCAAGGAATAAATTAAATATTCAAAGAGGTATTAAGGTAAATAAAACAAACAAGAAGAACAGAGGACTTCACATTAGCAAATTTTTAAAATTAATAACGATTTTTAAACCAAAAGTTAAAGAAGGAATTTTGGAAATTAATTAATGGAAACCCTATATTCAATAAAAAAACATAAAAATATTTTGTTTGGGAAAAAATTTATATTATATTTTATAACTAATTCAAAAAACCGAACGTTTTATGTGTTAAAAATTACAATATTAATGATTTTTTAAATAAAATTTTAAGACTTCAATTTATTAAGGGCATATTTTGAAGATATATTTTGGATGTGAATGAATCTAGTCTAGTCCTAGTCCATTTCGACAAAGGTGGTCGATCTTTTTAGTGATCAGCCAACTACGCAGGAGATATTATATATTCCCTACCCCTTTTTTTGTCATAGCCCAATAGAATGAAAAACCATTCGGAAAACCAATAAGAAATAAATAAATAACATTTTTTTTTCAAATTTAAATAACTTTATTCAATTTGGAAAACACACACCGCCGAAATTTCAAAGGCACACGTAAATAACACCGGTTCGGAATAGTATATACTAATAATAAAATACGCCATTTAATGTGAACAAAATTTTAACTTATAATTTACAATTTTAAGAACCAATTCAAATAAGAAATTTAAGAACTGACGACCAAAATTTAGGCCGTTATTTAAAATAAATTAAGTTTAAAATCTCAAAACTATTTTAAAAACCTACCCAATAGATAAAGAAAGGATGTAATATTTTTAAAATTTTGAAATTTTGTTTTGTTTTATATCATATTTTTTTCTTTTGTTCCTACAAGTCGTAAAATAAAAGAATAATAAACTATGTTATTTTGTATTTCAACAAAAACATTTTAAGTTATGAAAATGCCTTACTTTAAAAATATTTATTCTTTTTATTCGTTCAAAATTAATACCTTTGGTCTTTCCAAAAACAAGTTTTAAAAATGTAATATCAATTTTGAATTAAAACTTAAACAGGTTCCCGGAACCCGTCAATTCAAGGAATGCAGAGGTTCAACAAGAACCATATAGTTAATTATACAATTATATTAAATTTTCCTTTTAAGGGATATAGAATTTACCAACAAATATTTTAAACCAAGGAAATAAAACATATTTTTAAGGCTTTTGTTAATAAATATTGCTAATATTCCATCATTTCTTTTTAATTTTTTAAAAAGTTTGTTTATAATAGTAAACCAACCAAAAAATAAAGCAAAATTTTAAAAAATTTTACCACTTATTAAAAATTTTTAGTTTTTAATCAACCAATTTTTAAAACACCCAAAAGTCATTGAGCTTTAAAAAGTTCGCAGACTGAACTTTAATCCAAACAACAGACCTTCAAATTTACCAAGGAAAAATAAAAAATAAATTAAAGGCGTTAATTTTATCCGTTTATTTTACAGGAATATTTATATACAAACATGAATAAATACAAAATAAAAACGGCCCAAAAAAGTCCCTTGTTTGGTGTCCAAATTTTTTTAATGGGAACCATGTTTTAAGGCACGTCTACAAATTTTAAAAAAACAACAAATACAAGTGAAATTAAAAATAATGACGCGGTTAGCCACCAACATAAAGAAATTTTTATTCAAACTTTAAGCTCAAAGTTCTTTTAAACAAATTTAAACTTTAATCCCTTTTTATACAGGAGCACCGGGTAAAAAAGGTTTTGTTATCAAAAAGCGGAAAATAAAGCACCAAAGGATCCAAACCAACAACCAAATTAGAGTCCTTATTTTTATTCATTCCAAACAGGAAAAGTTTCATTGAAGCCAAATTTATAATTAATATGTTGATAACAAAAAATACTTTGGTATCATGTTTGGCTTTTTTTATTGATAGTTTTTATGACAGCACCAACATTTTAACGTATAAACAAGGAATGTCATGACAACAAAATTTATTTTTCTGTTCAACTGGTACCATGACAAATCTTTGAAAACGGAACCTCAAGGAAAGAAAAGGTTACCGATTCTCGTTTTGGAATTGGAAAAAGTTTCCGGTTTTTTTTGGAGGCAACAATTTAACCTTCTTTTTTCTTTGATCTAAGAATATACTGATATCAAAAAGAATTTATTTTGAAGTAGTGAAAAAATGTCATTAGCTACTACTAAGTTTTTCATTAATTTGGTTTTATAAAAACCACAAAACTTGCAAACTAAAACCAAAGTTTAAAGACCAATTTGTTATTATACCAGTCTCTAAAAAATAGTTAAATGATAAATTTTAAACATTTGGGAGTCAAAGATTTATTATTGGGGTTCACACAAAAACGCAAAAACTACCACATAACGAAAAAGAAACATGTTTTCCGGTACTTTTGGCGCGTAGGAAGTTGGGAAATTTATTTTAAAAAAGACGCAAGCGTAGCGTGGTATAAATATAGATATTTTTTAATCACTTAAATATACATATCCTCCTTGTCTTTTGTTTGTCCAATAAAAGAGACCAACAACGGTCCAGTTTGTCCACCCGGTACCGTTAATTTGAGTAAAAAGAACAATAGCTGATGAAGCACCGACGCTATAAGAAATCTGAATTTTAAATTATGTTCTGGAAAGCCCAAAATCATTATATTAGAAAAGTTGTTACCAGGGTGTTTTATTAATCAAGAGTCTTACAAACAATTTCCTTTAACAACAAAACGTTTCCTTTTAAACTTTTTTAAATTTATTTTAAGATAAAAGCTGAAACGTTTTCTGGTATTTTATTGTGAAAGGGTTACATTGTCCCATGAAAGATTTCATTGTTTTCGGAGCCTTTTTAAAGGAAATAATTATCTTTATTCCTAGTATTTATATTTATGTGTGTCACAATGTTTTACCAAAATCATTTTTTATTTTTTATGAACATACGTAATATTTTCAAATATGTATTGAGGAAAAACAGTCATTACAAATTTTCTTAAACACTCAATTCAGGGGCCAGGATGCTGCTGAATCGCCTTTTGAATTATAAAATAGAAATTATCAGCCGCGTTTCCCCACAGAGAATACCATAAGACATTATCTGTGAAAATCAAAATATACTAAACGGCTGTCCTAACATCGTTAACTAATTTTGACCCAAAACCGCTGGAGCCAAGTTTACTAGTCTATGAATATGAGGGCCCCATTGCAGTTTAAATCTAATTGTGATGCCAAAACAGTAATTGCTGGTCCTAGCGCTTCTCCATCTACGACCACATCACACCCAGCTTGGAGGAACATTGGGAGTTATAAAACCATACATTTAGTTTATTTTGTTTAACAAAAATTATTTACCAAACCAGTTTTATTTTTGGGGGTTATTTTTACACGTCATTTAAAATTACGCCCGTTTTTATTCCTAAATATTAAAGAAGTATCATCAACCAAATAATACAATCCGTTAATTGTTCTCAACCTTGTGGTGGCCAAAAAGACCAAGAAGGAAAAAGGCCCCCAAAATAGATCCCTTGGGACCCCATACCGCCGCCCAAGATCTTCGGTTCACGTCAACCTCTGAGTTCCGATGGTCAAGTGAAGTCAGAAGATCGAGTGGGCATTTTTTGATACCATAGTGGCTGTAATATTTAATTTAAAATATGATGTCACTGAAATTCTGCAAATTACATAAGTTGAGTAAGATCCTGGTAAAATGTTGGAAGATAATATTTTATTTCTCTTTTTTATTATAACTCTACTTTCATTGAGATTTAATTTTTACTGTACAGCACGTACATCTTTTACAAAATTTTTTTGATTTGATCTACTGAAAACATTTTCAATTTGAATACTCCAAATCCAAATAAAAACAAGAGCTTCATTCTTTTTTCAAACTTATGATAAACGTTGTAAATTTTTTTGCCTTAGATAGAGCATAAACCTATCTATGAACTGTCGAGTTACTCTAAACTCTAAAATTGAATGGGAAGGAAAAGGTAATTAATAAAACTTCTATTTCTGTTAAAAAAAAATAATGCAGCTTATTGGAAATTAATTGATTTCAATTGCGCATGTATGCAGAGCCCCTTAAGGTTAGTGCAAAAAAACAGGTGGAAGGAGGAAACGGGCAAAAAAAAGTCTCAACTTTGAAAAAGAAAGAAACCATTACATATGTAAAAATTAGATGTTGTTCTGCAATAAAAGAAACTTTTATTTTATTAAATTTTAATTTAAATTTACTCCCCGTACTTTTACGAATTTTAACATAGTTCAACCTTGAATTTAACGAGAAGATTTTAAATCAATTATTTATTTTATAAATTTTAATATTTAAAAATTTGAATTGAGTTAATTTTAAAAACAAAACAAATAGTTTATTACCAGTGTAATCTCGAACATTAAAGGGACCAACATTACGGAAACCCGGACGTATATATTGGTATCAGTCTTTCCAGGGGTGATTTAACAAATCGGTTTCATTTTGGTTTAATTGAAACCGACCATACCAATTTTATTGATTATTTTGAACTATGGAACCCATATTAATTAAAAAGTAGAGAAATTATATGTTCCATTGGAAGGATTTATGAAAGAGAAGGAATAATTATTTATTTCGTAACTAAAAAAATCATTATTATTCTTATATATGATTCACGAAAAAGTGTAATTTTTGTAGTAATTGAAAATTTTTTAAATTACCATTTGTTCTGTTTAAAAGGGAAGCCGACCCAGTCACCAAGTATTAAACAAACCAGACCAAGGGCTTTTAAATTAAATAATTTCGACTGCCCCGGTAGCCTTAGTGGTATGGTCGGGGTTCGAATCCCGGGGACTCCAAAAAATTTTCATTGTTGTTTTATTTGGTTACGGCAAGGGACCGCGCGGATGGGATGTAAAAAGGTGGTCCACCCACCAACCCCATTGGACCAACGTGGTGGGAACTCCATAAACCCCTTTTGAAAAAAAAAGGAAGCCTATGTCCAGCAGGAGTTAAAGGCTGATGATGATAATTTCTTTAGACTGTAATAATTTTTTGAAAATAGTTGATTTAGCATTTCAAGTTTGATTTTACTAGAATTTAAATAGCATTAATATTATATAAATTTACTTATAAACTAAAATGTTAACATTTTAAAAATATTTGAAAATTTTATTTTATATTTTGAAAAATAAAACAAAATATAGAATAAAATAAAACAAGTTAAAAAGAAGAAACAGCGCAATTTGATATACTTTTGTTAAACCAATCGTCGACCGAATACGTCATCACGGATATAACTCCGAAGATCACAGTTAGTGTTCCATGTGGCAAAAAGTTTGTTAACCAGAAATTGTTTTCTTTAATTATAAATAAGGTATAACATACATGTTAAAACACTTACTTACGACTATGGAATGAAATAATAAATATGGTCCAATAACCACCAAAATAGTTTTTTATTGGTTTTACTTTACTGTTAAATACAAAAAAACTCAATCATTAATTAAATTGTTTTATTTAACAAACAAGTTTGTTTATTCATTTAAAATTTCACTTATTTGAAACTTAACTTTTTAGTTTTATAAACGGCTAATACCAAAGGAATAATTATAAAATCCAAATCGTTAAACTTAAAATTAGAATTGTAACAATCAAAATATCCGGTTTAAAAACGACAAATTTCTTAAAGAAAAGCCAATTTATGAATGAATAAATTTATTATATTTTAAAGTAAAACATTGTATGAAATTAGAAAAATAAAAGTTAAAAACAATATAGTTACTTGTATTTAATCTATTTAGTTCTTTTAGTTCTCTAATACAACACAATGTTAATGAAACCAATAATACAAAACTGGAAATAAAAAGCCCGTAACCACAACCACTAAAATGTACAATATGAATATTCTAAGTATTTTAGTTAAGTATTTGATTTAAAACACTTCGATGTATACAATGAAAAATATATATATTATACATAACCATACAAGCGTCACTTGATAAATTTATTTATTTGGTAATAATTTACATACAATGTTTTTAATTACTTAATGGTTTCGGCAAACGGGAACAGAGAAGCAATAAAATTGTTTTCCGCCGTGAATTTTATTATAAAGAATTTAAATTTATAATGTTAGTCATATTAAAAAATTTTCTTTTTAATATTAAGTTTCTTAATTTTAGAACAAAAGCTAATAATTATATCCTTATTAGATTGCACATTTTTGTACATACATGACACTTATGGTATATTTTAATTCTTTCTTATTTTATTTTATCATAGTTGTCCTAGTATAAATGTTATTGTAAAGGTTCATTAAAACATCACATACTTTCATACATTTTTAAAAACATAAATGAATACTTGTAGGCTTAAATTTTCGAAAAAATTTAAAAATTTTTATTGTATCTATCTTTACCTTATTGGTTACTATTTTTCAAAGACAGAATTGATTTTAAGTAACTAATTATCAAATATTAAGAATTATTAAAAGTTGTTTCCACCGGAAATTTAGTTCCTTTCTTCCAAATCGCAGATAAATATTAAAAATGGGAACATAAATTTAAAAAAATTATACGTGTATAAATCCTTAGAAACAACATGAACCAGATCTTAAAATGAAATTATAAAATTTTTCGATATTGCCGGTTTACCTTAAATACCTTCCAACGGGAAATACTTTGAAAGGCAAAATTTTGTTAGACGCTTGATAAAAGTTTAATATATTTTTATATGCATGAAATAAAACCATTCAAACCAAAACAAAAACAATTTCTTACCGGCCATTGAGAGAGACAAAAAAGTTCGGATTGTTTCAAGTTTAACTGGTATGGGAATCGAAAAATAAAAAGCAAAACTATTCCGTTTTTTAGAATTTTAAAGGTAAAAAAAAAAATATGTTTATATCACCCAATGGTATGGATAATAAAAAAAAAAATGTATAAATGGTTTTTGTAATTGCTTTTTAAAATTCTTTCTAACTAACCAACAATTTCTTTTAAACTTAAATGATTTGGCAAAACAACCTATAAATTATAGGCCAAAAAAGTTAATCATAAAAGAATTGAAAAGGTTATTTTCTTCGTTATCACGCTGACAAGATCACCACGATTACTTCACTAGTAAGGGGGTATCCATTAAAATGGCAACCGGTTGGAAAATTAAATGTTAATATTTTTGTAGCCGGTCATTAAATGGGTTGATCCTTAAAATTTGGAATTCCCCCGTGCGCGGGACCGCGCTTTCCGTTTAAAATCAGTGCTGCTCGCATGCCCGGATTTAAGTAAATTCGCTTGACAATTTTTCTTAATTTTTCAACAGTTACATTTTTGGGAAGAAGAACCGGAACCAGCTTAGTATGTTTTAGTTGTATCATCATAAAGTTAATTGGTTTTCAACCAAAGCCGATCAAAGAAAATAATGCTTTTACTTAAAAATGATTACCAAAAAAAGTATGATTCACATAATTAAATTCATAATAATGTATTTTATAAAAAAAAATATGTAATGGTGATAAGCAAAAAAAATTGATAAACCACATATCCTTTTTTAGAACCTATTGGGGAAAATGTTTTTCGTAATAATGAATTGGACTTTAAATAGGTGTCGAGCAAAATCAACCGCCTGCCTTATGATATTATCCACCATACTTTTATAATATCATGGAAAAAGGCAGTCCTCTTACCAAACCCATTGAACCAGCGTTTGGGATAGGTCAAAACTCCCAAGGAGAAAGGCACATGTCCAGATAAACAAAATAGGCTGATGATGAAAAGGTATTTGATTTTTTTTCCATTATTTAAAAAAATAATTCAATGCTTTTTTAAAAAAAATTTATGAACGTGAAAAAATATAATTTTGTTATTTTAAAAAAATAATTTCCAAACGGTGTAATAGTCCAAACACATTCAATACAGTTATAAAGAAACAACTTAATATAAAACCCAATTTGATCAATTGCTACCAATTTGGTTCCGTACTTTTTAAAAAACCCACAAACAGAATTTTGCAACCGCACGCCCGAAAATAAAACCGGTTCGGTACTAAATAAACTAACAATTAATTAATCCCAAAAAATAATTGCTGCCAATCAAAAAAGTCATCTTATTCAAAGTGTCATGGAAGAAAATTTTACACGATACACTAACCACTATTTTGTTTTTGGCATCCATTCCAAAAATAAAAAAAACTTGAAAAAATAACTCCCGCTTTCGTTTGAGAATTGGCGGATAAAAAATATACCTACAAATTGGTTGTTGCCCTCCATAAACCTTTCCTTTTGAATCACTTTATTTATTAAAAAATGCATCAACCCTAGATTAAAATTTAAGAAAAGGGAACTTAAGGGACAGAGAAAGCGACTTTGTTTTATACTATGTAGTGATATATTTTACCAAGACTTTTTACATCATTTCCAACACCGTTTATTGATATAAAACACAATGCAAAACATATTTTATGGGTTTCGTTTCTTTCACTTATAATTTATTTTTCAAACATCAATTTCCTGTTGACTTTCCACTATAATGAATTGCTATTTTTAAAAACCCACCAGCGGATTCTCCAAAAACCACCCTCGTTTGGTTAATTACGGTGAAACTCGTGTCAAATTATACAAAGGATTTGTAAAATAATTTTTTTTACGTTTAAAATATATTATTTATGAGAGGGTATTATAACAAAATGGTATAAACATTATTTTTTTAATATAACTTTTTTTATCAATAACTAATTTTATAAAAGCTTTTAAATATATGTTTTGGCTTTTTTGCCCTTTTTCAACTTTTTTCAGTAGCCTAAAAGACGCGACAATGTTAAACAAAAATATAAAAGTTAATTTTTAATTATTTTTGAATTATAATCACAAAAATAAACTGATCCACTCAAAACAATTAATAGCTTTTAATAAGTTGCCAAATTACAATAAAAAGCCTGGTGAAAATTGGAAGTATCCAATTTCCGACGAAAAGATATAAATGGTTCTAAAAAAATGGGACTCACAAGGTGTTTCCCACATAAAAAGGAAATGAAAATTAATACCACTTTTTGGCTCTATCTCATTGGGGTAAGGATTGCCACATCCTTAATGAATGGCCGGGCTTTCCAGGGTTAAAAAGGCCAAAACCTAACCCGTTTTCCCGAATCATTGATTTTTGAAAAGAGTCTGAAACGTCGGGTAAAATATATAACTTTGCTAAAAACCGTAAAGTAGTGGATTTGAAGGTAAAATTAATTGCGCAAATAAAAGAAACAATGATAGCCTTATTAAATGCCTGATATATAAATCTGGGCGATAGGTTCCTACTTTGTCTGAGCATTCGGTTTTTAAATAAACATAACTTTGATCATTTTTATGTTCTAGGAAATGAAAACTAGCTAATTGAAAAAAATATTTAAGACCATTTATTAATTACCCCCAACACACCTACTAACGAATAGCCCTTTGGCTTTTTATTTACTTTTTTTGAAGCTACGATTATCAAATACATAATTACTATTAATTAATACATTAAACAGTAAATAAACTTATTTTAATACCCGGCGAATTATAAAATGTTTTCGCTTAATGCTTTTTAATTTTTTGGTTGGAAAAACCTTAATTTTTCGAAACCTTATTTTTGAAAAAATTTAAAATTAGAAGGAAGGAAAAAAAAAATAACTTTGGTTATTTAAAGTTTTTGCAAACAAATCAAAAAAATCCTTAAATTCCTAAAATGGCAACCAAGGAAATTTTTATTTAAAATTTAATTTGGACACCCAATGTTTCCTCCGGCTTTTCCCAGCCCTGTTGGTAGGGCGTTTCTTTAAAACCGGAAGGCTTTCCAATTTTCGGGCAAACAATTTTCTTAGTTTCCCGGTTGGTTAGGGCAATTTCCAATTTCAAACCCTCAAAATAAAATGATCCAAATGGTAATGGGCAAAGAAAAATAGTCCAAAGCAAACCCATTGGACCGGCCGTTTGGGGACATAAATTTTAATTTGGAAGGAGTTATTTACCCTTTTCCACGGGGATTTATAACTGAAATGAATGAAAAATTAAACATTACCATTTTAATTTGAAATTTCTTTTTCGGGTAAAACTTAAAATTGTTAGAAATTTTGTTCCCTTTTTTTTTTTTTTTTTTTTTTAAAAAAAAAAAAAAAAAATTTTTAAAAAAAGGAAAAAATTTAAAAAATTGGGGCCCTTTTTAAATTTAAACCTTTTTTTAAAAAAAAAAGGGGGGTTAGGGTTTAAAAAAAAAAAAAATCCCCCCCCTTTTTTTTTGGTTAAGGGGGGGTTTTTTTTTTTTTAAAAAAAAAATTTTAAAAAAAAATTTTTTGGGGGGAAAAAAGGAAAAAAAAGGGGGCCCCCCGGGGGGGAAAAAAGGGGGAAACCCCAAAAAAAATTTTTTAAAAATTTTTTTTTAAAAAAACCCAACAAAAAATTTTTTCCCAAAAAAAAATTTTGGTTTTAAAAAACCTTTAAAAAGAAAAAAGGAAAAAAAAAAAAATTTAATCAAATTTTAAATTAAAAAATTTTTTTTAAAAAAAAATTTTTTTCCTTTTTTAAAAAAAAAAAATTTTTTTTCCCCCAAAAAAATTTTGGTTTTTTAAAAAATTTTTTTAAAAAATTTTTTTTTTTAAAAAAAAAAAAAATTTTTAAAAATTTTTTTAAAAAGGGTTTTAAAAAAAAAAAAAAAAAATTTTTCCCTTTTTAAAAGGGGGGAAAAAATTTTAAAAAAACCCCCCCCTTTCTTTTTTTTAAAAGGGGGAAACCCCCCATGACGATTAGTTACTACAGATTAACTGTTTCGACGATCTCAGCCATATCAGACTTAATTCGTTTTCGTCTGTCATAACTTGTTGTCAGAGAGTTGTGATATATACAAAAGCAACGAACGAAATATGTTACATTTAATGAAAAGTTATAAATACCAATCGAAATGATTACGACCAGATCTGTTTACTTTCATAGCCTTACTTTTTTAATAGAGAACGATAAGTTAAATAGGTGAAACAGAATATTGATAGCCAATTCACGCGCACTGAAGCGTAAAGTATTCAATATATACAATATACTAGAGCGATTTTAGGTAAATAAAAAGTTATGTGATTTTACTTTCTTGTACTAACTTGAATACTACACATGATTTAATAAAAGACTACGAATTTTATCGCGTTTAATTTTGTTTACTTTTTTCCTGACGTTTCAGACACTTATCAAGATTCATGGTCACGGGCAGACTGAGGTGTTGTTCGTCTGTAAAAGTTATTTACGCAGCCACCGTTATTTCTGTATTTTATTTATTAATTCTTCGCCTTTCTAGATGTACTTGTTAAAAGAAATTCTAATAACACCTTGCGCCTACTGTATATAGAAATAATGGCTGTGACACGATAATTCTCAGATGGACAACGACTTTTATGAAAGTAACAACTTCTAGGGAAATCTTTAGTGCCATTGCTGTTATATTCCACTTCAGTACTTCTCGTCAAAGACTTAATAAATTCGTAAGTTTCTAAGCGTTAAACAAATTGCAAATAATTCCTACACAAAAAAACTAAATGATTCTAGCAGATAATAAAGAAAACCTACTACTGTATATAGGAAGCAAACCCATATAAATAAATATCTTAACGGAGCTTCCTATCACCATCCTTCACAGTTAGCTACTGTTGGTAAATGCCTGTTTCAGAGAGCACGAGGAATTTGTGACAAGGGACATCTGCCTGCTGAGCGTCAGAATGTCAAGCAAGTGGTGCGGGACAACACGCTCCAAATCCCACGCCTGCGTCACAGGGATCGCGTACAGCCAGCCAGAGTCAAGCGAGTTCCTGCTGTTCTGCCGTACCTAAGACGAGTTACTAACAAGATTGGCTATATCTTAAAGAAAGCTACTATCAAAATACTTTTACTACTACAAAAAAGCCACCAAAGAAGTCAGTCTGCCTTTGAAGTTTAATATCCCTCTGCAAGATCCAGGAGTGTACAAACTTGATTGTTTATGTGGTCTCTCCTATATAGGGAAAACTAAGCAATCTATTAGTACTAGGATAAAAGAACACATATCTGCATGATAGATTTATTAAACCCAAAAGGTACAACTTGCCTCAATATAACTATGTATCTAGCTATGTATAGAGCTTTGCCTGCCAGTATAAATTTTTTCTCTTACCCAGGAGTATTTTTGTCGGTTTCACCACTTTTTGATTGCTCCTCGTTTAACACAAATTCTCACATCGACAAAGTACCTAGCAAATGTAGAAATAATGTATTACCGTTGCGTAGAAGATGATAAGAATGGATAGAATTTTGCCTTCCTTCTTGAGAATATATATACAACTGTGTCACACCTATTTAAACATTACATCATATGATTTGACTACAGTGAGAAATGTCGATATTTATAAAACGGGTTGCCTCAAAAAATTAAAAAATTCCCTTTTTCTATGTCAGAATGAATATCGTAAAAGAAAATAGATTTATAAAACGGTGGCAGAAATCGTGGGGGCAGTTTTGTGCAGAGATGATGTTGTTTCCGCTTACATTACGCAAAATAGTTGTACGCAATTTGAAGTCGGTCATACATATATTTTTTTTAATTTAACATGTTCTATGCCAATCACATTACGTGTGTAAGATTTAATAAATGCTTAGATATATAAAATTTCTTTTAAATAAATAATTTATTTTTATTGTATATTGCCATGTCGACGTCAGTATTTTAAAGCAAGCTTTGTTTACAATTTATTAATTAATCTATCACACATACACACATCACCAGCCTGTAATAGTCCACTGCTGGACATAGGCCTCCCCTCAACCCTATCTATTAGGGGGTTTTGAACCGTATCCCACCACGCTGGTCCAATGCGGGTTGGTGGGTGGACTGACTTTTTACTTTTCAGACAATTGGGTGATCGGCCCAGATTACCCTAACCAACTAGGAAACAACAATGAAAATTTGTTAAGTCCCCGCAGGTTTCGATCCCACGAACTCCGGTTTCTAAAGCAAACGCCCATACCACTAGGCTACGGAGGCAGTTATTAATCTATCAGACTAATTTTTATTACTATCGAATCAAAGATTTATGCTTTTAATTACGAAAGTATACAAAGTTTAAACGTACATTAATTGTATAAAACCTTTTATATTGCTCAACAATCGTGATTTCTAATGTACAGTTTATTTACATAATGCTAAAAAACTATCAATTAAAAAAAATGATTCTACATTATTTTTTATTGACAGTTTTTGATAGTTAGAAGTGTTTTATACAGAATGTTATATTACGTAAGATAAGTACTTGCCTTTCTAAGACCGCATTTCAGTTAAACTCAGTTAAACTTCATGTTCATCAGTGAGTTCTTTCATAAATAGATAACTCAGATTTCCATTTAGTAATTAAAATATTTGATCTTTTAATAAATTTCGTAATTTCTAACGTTTTTAAACCCGAACCAAGGAGAGATACCTGAAAGAATAAATTAAAGTTAATAGTTTCAACATTTAGAAAAACAATTTGCCAAACATAGCGTATTAATATTTGTAGTGTTATAGGTATTAGAACAGTGTCTTTCTTGTATCGTTAATACCATTTTGTAAAAATTTATGTTTAATAGCGACGAACAACGAGCAGACGAATACGTAATAAATAGTCTGTTAACAATTGTTGGCTACAAAAACTGGTAAACTGGGGCCAAACTATGAAACTACGAAAGTGCTTCATGAATAAATAAAATGTGGCAATATAAGCGCTGTTTGAAAGTTACTGATACGAACTATTCTACCGAATCGCATAAAAGAGTTGCTTGTGTTTCGTTAAGCCGTGAGAAATAAATTGTGAGGTATTTTCATTATCAAAACCTTAACCCTTTTCTCATCATCATCATCATCATCATGTGATAGTCCACTGCTGGACATAGGCCTCCCCTAATACACCCCTATCCACAAGGGGTTTTTGGACCGTATCCCACCACGCTGGTCCAATGCGGGTTGGTGGGTGGACCGCCTTTTTACATGTCCATCCGACGCATGGATCATCTTACTTTTCAGACAATTGGGTGATCGGCCCAAATTGCCCTAACCAACTAGGAAACAACAATGAAAATTTTGTGTAGTCCCCGCAGGATTCGAACCCACGGCCTCCGGTTTCTAAGGCATACGCCCATACCACTAGGCTAAGGAGGCAGTTGTCCCCTTTTCTATAATAAAATAATTTAAGAAGGACATTTTATAAGGATAATTCATCTATATAGGTTTTATTTATTTGATCCACTTTTTACGGATTTTGCGCATAAAAAAATACTTTCTATTTTATTCCGGACGTTTACGTCTCTTTGTAATATAACATAAAACTCTTCTGATAATCTATAAAAAATATTAATAGTATGAAATACAAACTTATACTTTTTAATCGAGGAATTAAAGTTGTACAGCACCCTGAACATTATGTACATAGTAAAATCCTTTAACAGATATTCTTACTAAAATTTAACAATTTTAAGCCTTTTTTAAATACATTAACCATGACTGGCAATTTAACATAAAATATTTTTGAGCTTCACCTTTATTGTAATCTAATTGCGGGGCTAGCCTTTTTCAAGTGAATTGGATCTCAGTTCAGTTTTACGGGGACATTAAAACCAATATTTCAAAAATTTTGGCCGAGATCCTAGGTCCTTAAATTGACTTATAAATCTTATAACGTTTGAAACATAAAATGCAGATAACATAGAATAAGAATAAATTATTATTCGGTTTCTTTTTTAAGCATAACTATAATAATAAATAATATATTATTTTTGACCGACTTTCCAAAAGAAGGAGGCAATCAATTCGAAGCGTTGTTTTTTTTATGTATGTAACCTAGTTCCTTTGTTTCTAGTAGACCGATTTTGTTCATTGTCTCTTTAATAATAGTTTTTAGCTTACCATTGGTTTTAATCATTTTGTAATAACGAGTTTAATAGATATTGAGAAACACAAAAAGTACGGCACCAACAATCGCAACCGCGTGCGTTTGAATTACGCTGCCAAAACCGTAAAAGATAGACATAAAAGAAGTTTTACTGCTTGAGTTGGTCTATTAAGTCCGCAATAACATATATCTATTTTTAAGAATAAAGCACGATAAGCATTTCAACGTACACATTTTTAACAATTGCAATCAGACACATTCGACTCTTATTTAAGATAATACAATTTAAGTTCACATAAAAGTTACAGCTTTCAAAAAAGTTCATTCTTTGTACATAAAACGTGTTAAAGACGATATTTTAATGAAATGAATATCTTATAAGTTATCAGAGACTTAAATGCGGTGACAAAAACGCGACACAATTGCGTACGGAGAACACGTTGTTACCTGCTTTATTGCGTAAATAGTTATTCGCTGTTAGAAGTCGGTCATATTTTTGCTATTCATTAAGGAGTTCTTGTATGAATAATTTAGTATACTTTGAACTTTGTACAAATAAATACTTGAAAGTACTATAAAGCAATCTAGGACGATATTGCAGCCTCTATACACATTCTCGATTACTTATAGAAATGAGTTTTTTAAAAATATCTACGTTTATAACCGAGAATATTTTATTTCTGTGTAATATCAAATCAACGGTTGAAGAAGGGTTTTAGTAGTTATTATTAGTTGTTTTATTTATATGAAATATGTATGAAAGGCGTTTGTCGCTTTTCTAGATATGATAATTTAGCTCAGAAATTATAATTAAAATATTAATACGTTATCTTTAAGTGTTATTTTATGTGTATGTATTATATTATTATGCATATCTAAACATATTTCGTGATACACATTTGAGTTGAATTATAAAAACATTCTACACTGTAATTTTCAAGATATATATAAAATTAACATATTTATTCTAAAGAAACATGAATTTTCCTTCACTCTTCAAATATAGGCATTCAAAGTCAAAGTCAAAATCAAACATCTGTATTCAATATGGAAGCATTACACTTTCTAATTGATTGTCAAATAAACTACCACCGGTTCGGAAATGGAAGCCTCTGACCTGAGAAGAACCGGCTTTTTCTTTTCCTTCTTTCATTAAGTTTTACAATTTTTTTCAATAAACATCACACTTTTATAGTTTGAAATAGCTTGGAGCGAACAGTTAATTTCCAGGGTGTGTTATCTATTAAGTAGTCATTACAGCAATAATTTCCTTTAACACACAAACGTTCCTTTACAACTTTTTTAATTTGTTTACAGATAATAGCTGAACGTTTCCTGGGATTTTGCTTTGGAGCGTATACATTGTCCCATGAAAGATTTCATTGTTCTTTATATTATACTCTCTATATTACTAATACTATAAAAATACGGTAGTAACTAGGTAATTATTATACATTTTAAAACAAATAATTATGTATGCCTCTAATGTTGTTGGTCCTTGCTTTCCTCTGGCTCGATTATAATCCGTCTTTGAAACTACACTTGAAAAATTGCTAGAAGAATGAAAAGGAAAGGCAAGCTAATATATTTAGTTTATAATAATTTCACTGACCCCACTTAATGTTCTGTTTAATAACCGCTTAAAGTTACATCGACAATTTTAATTTGACTAAAGCTAGGTTATAAAATATTTTACTTTAGAAACTTGACCTAATATTAGCATAGTAAAAAATAAACTAACTTTATTTTTAACAAAACAACAGCCAACTTTAAGTAACAAAGCAAACTAAATAGTAAGCAGTTGGAGAAAACAACAATTGAATCAAGTATAACCCAATTCTTTGAAACAGAACAAGAAGCTGAACCGTTTCACAAGTTACAATATTTTATTTTTGACATTTTCTTCTAATCAAAATTATAATTAAAAAAAGGAGAAATAATGCCTTGAATTTAAAGTTAATAAAAGAAATAAGAACAAGAAAAATAAAATATAGTAATGGAATAAGATAAATCATTATTTATATAACTTTTTTCATTAAAGAAAATATTTCGATGGTTTTCTATTAACTGAATTTTTCTACTTTTAAAAAAAATTTAATCATTTTGCATCTTTGCCTTAAAAATTAAACTAATTTATTTAAATTTAATTCCTTAAAGCATTACATTTTATACAATTTCTTTTACCATACCATACACATTTCTTTTACATTCCATATTTAAAAAAATCAGTTCTTTAAACTCGATAAATAAAAAAAGTACACGGTTTATACAAATAAAAGTTGGATAAATAAAGATTCATTTACACAAAAATTTTGCTATATTCGGTCGTGGAAATCTTACCAAATGCATATTGAAATCTGCCTTTAATATTTATATCACTATTTTACCATATTTACTAAAAAGATAGTGCAACTAGCTGCATTGCATGCGCAGCAAACTAGCTGCATTTATTTTTTATTTCTATAGTTAACTCCATATCTATAGAATGTCTTTGGAAAATAATGATCACAATGAAAACTGTTTCTATAAGTTCAGCGTCTCTATAGTTAATTTGCTTTAAATTACTAGGAACTTGAAACAATTTTACAAGACAAACTATTCGTTGACTGCATCAAATGTATTCATTTTAATCATGTGTATACTAAATACGTATTGTTTCTTATAGTAATAAAGTATAAGGAATATCATTCTGACACGCGTATAATTTTTAGAATCGAATCTAAATTAAATCTTTATAACGTCAAAAGCATTAAAGATAAATGTATCGTACTAAATTACTGAAACGTTAGACTTTTCACATCTCCACTTGACAGTATTATTCATTTTAACAAATTTTTGCATTTGCTATGAAAGTACACGCCGGTCCAATGTTGTCATTGGTGCTGCTAACGTAATCTTTATATAATTCATTACTCATGTAAATTATAGAAAAAGTTTTTTTTATGGCATTATTTATGATGAAAAATTAGTTAATATTATAAACCTGTGGTGACAGCAATTACAGACTTCCCACGTTAGCTTTTTTTTTTTTATGGCATACGCAGGCAGACGCGCAGTCGGGCCACCAGATGGGAAGTGGTCACCGACACCCATAGACATTAGCAATACCAGTGGTATCGCCAACGCGCTGCCTACCGTGAGACATAGGTTGTTAAGTCTCGTTTACCCAGTAAATACGCTGGCTATGGTATTTGCCCGTACTTTATAAGCCGGAGGTCATGAGGGTTGGATACCGAAGGGAAACAACTTCATGTTATAATTGCTTTCTGGTCGGTTAAAATAATATGGGCTAAATATTAAATGTTTTAAGAGCATACACAACAGAATATTATTTTCTTATTTTATGCATGTTTCCTCTCAAGTAAATAAATTTAACATGGAATAATCTTTTGATAATCTTTATTTTTGGACATCTCTCGTTAATAAAGCAATTTATTTGTAATGAAAATATATTTTGCGCAAACTGAAGCTTAATGACAATTAAATAATTAATGTCCGTATAATTTCAAGCAAATATGTTTTAACTTGCTTTTATTCTAAGTGGCAATATTTTATATACTCATGCATAATTAAAATATATAATCTTCAACAATTCTTATATAAATCTATTTTTATGTATATCTTTCAATAAATCCGTTAATTATTCTGGATAATTGTGTTAATTTTTGCACAGAAAAAGAAATATTTTACATAAACAATTATTAAATATACAATAATAATTATTATTATTTTAAACCCTAATGTTTTTATCAATAAATATGATAATTTAAGTGATGAAATAAACAGAAAGGTCCATAATCGTAATAAACTGTAGCTAGTAAACTTGTAGAAGCATAACATGAACGCAACATGACAGCGTCTCTTGCCCTACCCTTTGTCGGTCATCGGGGCCAAATCCTTTTGTCATAAGTACTTATAAATGAGAAACGACTTTTGTTTTGTCTTCGAAGACTAACATGTATTTTATATGTTTGTGCATTTACAATAACAACGTAGAGTTGTAAGCTAAAGTTTTATTTTTAAGTGACTATGTATACCTATCCTTTATTAGATTAATAAATTTGAAACGATTCATGTTAGTTGTTTTTAACATTGTTTTTACATAAATTTTGTTACAGTTTTTATACGTATAATTCCAATGACTATCGAAATGAACAAGCCATTTTGGTTTTTAGGCATTGTAATAACGTTTCAATGTAACATCTTCAAGTGAACTATAAGTAATAAATTAATAAAGGTGATGTTATTAATATAACTGGATACTATTTCATTTATTTAAAAAACTCTCATTATATATTATGTGCACGTTTAACAACACTTTCAGTGCGTAATTTGATAAATAAATCTCTGCACTCGCAAATATTCTGGCAAATTAATAATAACTAAAGTGGCAAGTTGATTCCAATTTTAAAAAAGTACAATAGTTTTTTATCAGTACAACGGAATCGGTGGTTGACGTGGCGTGAAGTGGTGACTTCCATAATTGCTCCGTACTAAACAATTTTTAAATTTGACTTTTGAATTACGTAAAAGTGTCGTAATTGAAAAGTCAAATTTAAAAATTGTCGTCGGAATGGTTTTTTACAGATATTGAAATGTTGAATTATATGTGATGTTGTTAAGCTAATTTTATAATTTTAATATTCATAGATTATAGATATATTCTGGATAATAAAATAGCTGTACATTATTTATACCTTGTTAGAATTTCCACTATTTATTACAAAATATAACACTGTCGGCTGAGATATATTTTCTTTTAGTAAAAAGATTTATTTATCATACAGGTGGCTGAATGACAAAATATTTTTCTCAAAACCCAAGAGAAATCAAATAACCCTTTCCTTTAGGCACAAAGAATCGTATCCCGAATAATATTTTTGAAAGACGAGTTAGAAATTGATCCCAATATATATTCCGTTAGCACGATTAAAACAGTTACGGAATATAGATTTTTTTTGTCAGTATGTTTGTTATCCAATCCAAATTAATATTATGTTTTACGTGACAAAATATATTATGTTTTTAAACAATATAATTAAACAATAAAAACAAAATTTATTAAAACGACGTATTATCTCCATTAAATGATAAGACGACCTTAAGTCAGTTTATGAATTCCTGCCATTGATAAGGATTGGCGGTGTTATATGGAGGTTCAAGCTCAAGATTACAGCAACCTCAAAATCACTTGCTACGCTTTTCTCGCGGTGATTATGTCACGGCCGAGGATAACGAGTGTAATATAATAAACAGTAGCCAATAACCCCTACTCGACGTCCCTTCTTTGAGAGAAAAGCCACCTGGGCCCCGTTGCCCGTACAGCCTCAAACTCATTTTCCCAATTTTCACGTGAGGATAGTACCAAGCGCTAGTGGCCATAATTTATTCCGCAGCTTCCTTCTATTATATGAACAGCTTCCGTTCATTAACCGTAAACTGCGAATAAAAATTATCAATACATGTTTATACTTGTTTATACTGGTGGCTCTTCTATCAAATAAGTTTATTCTTTTAATATAAAAAAGCAGTATAATTCAATAATGTTACAATTATCATAAAATTATTGTATCTATTTACAGCTGGTTTTGCGTATTAAATTATAGTGTATAAAGAAAGAGCGCAAAGAGGTATCCTAACAGTTGCCCTTAGTTGTTTTAATGTACTTGCATTAATCATTGCGTGACACTGGCAACTAAAATTAAATATTTCAAACTTACTTCGCACAAATATTTGTAATATCTTTCAAAAACTGTTGTGCCCTAAGAACTTTGACTTGAAGTTAAGAAAAAATTTATAGAAATATGGAGTTACGACGAAACTCAAAAATCCACAAAATAGTAATATCAAGCAATCAGAGACCGACAAAAATATAAACGCGTTCTAAAACTTAAAAGCATATTTAAATTTTACACACTAAAATTTTATCTTTTTTTTAAAATATTAATGTCATTTACTTCATTTTATAAATGTGTTTTAACTTTTCGTTGAAAATTCAAAGTTATTGCTTTAATTTAAAGCACAGAACTTAATTGATAAACCTTATGTATAACAATAAGTACTTCTCCGAGACGGCTTAACCGATTCTTATGAAATTTTTATGCATATTCAATAAGTCTGAGAATCGCCTACTATCTATTTTTCAAAACCCCTAGGTGATAAAAGGGTGCTCACCCCGAGGTTTTTTTTTAAATTTTTATCAATTTTCTTTTTAATATTTGTACTATATAAAATTTATGTAGCATTGAAAAATACAAACAAACCTAAATTTTCACTTTTCTTAAACCAACCCCTTTTTACCCTTTGTATACCGCTTGGTAGCATCAGTTACTATCCATTGGTATGCTATCCCCTCCATGTGTCTTCAGGTTAATTAAATTATTTATCATAGCAAACGTTGCCATGTTACTTACATGGCAACGTTTGCTAGTTTTTTTTTCGGGTGTAGATGAAAAGAAAGTATAGACGTTCTGTAAATTAGATCCTCCAATTTTTGTTTTAAATAAGTGAAATTTTTACGTTATAAAAGTTTAATTTAATGCATTAAAATTTACTCACAAGACTTTTAGTATTTACAATGTAGTTTATGTAGTTATAATAGTAAAGTATCTTCACTGGTTATGGAACTACAAAAATAATTAACACACAGATAACACTAGGCGAAAATATTTCCAAGCGTTTTGATCACCTCCAGGCACAGATCACCAACGAAAGATCTTCAAATGACACTGTTGCCAAAATAGGTGAAGAACTGCGAACGTTCAGAGAACTGATATTTGGCATTCTTAGCCTTCTGCGGCAGCAGATTAAAAAGTGTAGCCAGCATGTAGATATGTATGACATACGAGTAGATACGAGGAGTCGGACAAAATCTCTCATTGCACTAGGCATATATGAGAAAGATACTAAGAACTGTTTAGTATTTGTAGCTACAGCTAGACTAGAGCATCATTGGTTACTAAGCACAAACTATTCAAGACAACTACACAAACTAGTATCCGTTCACAAAATGGACGAAACAAGATATCTATTTCACCGGCGAAATAGCCCATCATCAGATTGATTTAAAATATGATGGTAATGTCCTGTTCTTTTTTTATTGAAGGTACCCTAAGTAAACCTTTAGTAATACATTGTTTTATTTTTCTGTGCAACTGGGAAAGAATCAGCGAGTAGCAAAGCAACTCGTACTGGACCGAATTCGTAAATTCTCTACAAATCGCAACAGTTATATTGATTTTAATTAGTTGGTTAAAATATATCCAGACAGGTATTAGAAATTTATTATTCACGTTGTTTACGACGCTGATAGCGAAGACACAATATCATACTTATTTAACTGTGATGCAGAAATTTTCTTAATTTCTTTAATAGGCATCTATTAAAATACTTATTACAAAATTATTAAAAAAAATTGAAACAAGGGACAGCTTATAATAATCATTTAAAAAATAATGAACAAAATTGAAGCACTAGAAACGGAGCAAAGAGTTAACATATTAAAAAAAAGATTGTACGCTCCAAATTAAGAACCCCCTTTCAGGAAGTCAGTCGAAAAGAATTATGGTATTATTACACCTGATTTGAAAAAATAACGTTGACTGACATTGAAAATAACGTTGATAGAAAAATTGAGAGACAACCAGTGAATCGATATGGAATAAAACGCCTCAGCATACATACTCGGTTAATTAAATATATGGGAACTTAGCTCAGGTTTCAAACACTACATAACTATGTATGGTAATTAAATACATAAATTAAACTAAATCCTCAAAACGCTTTAACTGATGAAAAATGCCTAATATATTTTTTTTTAATTCTGATTTTATGATTACAATTACGTACATTTTAGTTTGTTATTGGGTGTTTTATTTCGCATAATCAAAAACAATTTTACTGACTTAGTAATACTTGTATAATATAATAGTGTTTCCCTTTCTTTTAATTTTCCTAATTATCATTGTTAAATAAAGTATTTAATTATATTCTCCTGAAGAGTCTTTCATTGAGGCGATTTATAGTTATTTTTATAAGCAAAACCTATAACAAAAGATGAGAAAATTTGTTCAAACTTACATCACCATATTACAAAAACTATATGCTACTTTATAGAATATATTAATAAGGTAAATAAATAAAGTAAAAACTGAATTATATAAAGTAAAATAAATTTAAAAAATTTAATAATATATAGTAGACTGAAATGTACGTGCAGCGTGTGATCGCAACCGGAAAGCCGAGGATACTAAAAACTTGAGAGTATTAGCTATTAAAGTTTACGAGTACAAGGATAAGTGAAAAATCGAATAAAACATGAAATGTAGATACGGTACGTATGCCATTTATAGGATTAGTGCCCGGAAGAGTCGTGTTGTAGGTGACAGTAATTTTAACATACGTTGCTAAGAAGCTTTCCTTGAACTTTTTTTTGACTCGGATGTTATGCTTCCAGACTCTTTTCTTTGATAAGTTGCATCTAACACAGAGTTCACGGGAAGCTTCCGTCCCCACGAACTAGGTGGCCAACATTTTTTGTTAAAAATGAGGACCACACGTACAGAAGGTGACGTGGGTTAGGCATTGCTTATGTCGCCTATGAGGATAAGGTCGACGATCGGTTTCACGAACCGGACGCCGACGGTCTGGCGACTGTATTAATAGGTGGCTGGGGGTGGTGAGAACCGCCCTGGAACGCGGGTGTATCTAGTGTACGCAGTGTGTGTGTTTCGCTGTGCTCGTAAGCGAGGGCGAACTACAGGTGAATGTGTGCTATCCCTACTCGTGTGGTGTATAGGGTCTGATGTCAGGACCCCCGTTGGATCCGGAGTCTCGGCGACCCCTTCCTCGTCTGGGTCTAGGAGAACGTTTCGCGGTGTACACTTTTGACTAGACCCGTTTGGATCGGCCGTATACGTTGCTGCTTTTACCAGCAGAGGTTACGTGAATTGACTTTATCTATATGTCTGCAGAGTTAACTTTTAGAGTTTGCGGAGTGTCGGCAATTTGCAGACGCTGTGTAAATCTACGTTTTGCTGGTACCACTGCGCCCCGGTAGTGCGGCGGATGATTTTGTTTTGTACTATTTGTAGTTGCTTTAGGAGTGTGGAGGATCGCCAATGGAAGTTTTGCGCCCATTTTGAGCGCCTCGCGCCTAGAGTGGCGAGAGCAGCGGCAGCTCTCGGCAGACTGATCCCCAACACCGGAGGACCCAGCAACTCCCGTCGCTGCCTGTACGCCGGAGTCGTTAGGTCCATGGTCCTGTACGGGGCACCCGTGTGGGCCGACACCCTCTAAAGAGAAAAGAGAAAGAGAGTACTGCGGTATTGAGGAGAACCCAGAGGGTGTTGGCGATCCGGGCCGTACGGGGCTACCGGACCATCTCTGACGAGGTGGCATGCCTGGTGGCTGGCTCCTTGCCCTGGGACCTAGACGCAGAAATCCTTGCGTCACTCTTCTTCTGATGCGAGGAGGCGAGGTCTCGGGACTGCAGGCCAGCCCTGGAAAAAATAAGGGGGCACAGAGACGAATTGCGCTCCCTTGCAATTCAGGAGTGGAAGCTGCGGCTGGAGCACCCCAGTGCCGGCCGTCAAACAGTAGAAGCCATACGCCCCGTTCTTAAGTGGTGGCTTGAAAGAGGACATTGCTCCCCAACATTCCACGCGACGCAGGTTCTCTCGTGACACGGCTGTTTCGGGAGGTACCTGTGCCGCTGACCGGTTGCCGTACAGCGCAACCTTCCCCTGACACTGAGGCTCCTGGGCGGCCGGCAAGAGGTGCCCTGCCGCAGAGAAGGGCTCAAGAGGAGCACTGCAAAGCGACGATCCGGGTGTCCAAACACACCTGGGGAGAAAAGGCCGAGAGAGGCGAGGGCCACGCCGCGCTGGGTCGCTCGAATATCTGTGATCAGCGCCCGCAGGCCCAGCTAGCAGCGACACGAGAAGGAACAACCGTTGGTTTTTAGTAGGTATCCGGCTGCTCCATCTTGGTCCGGGGAGCCCACATAAAAGAGCAGTGTGGAGCATGCGTGAGCAAAAACTTGCATGCATAAGCCATGATTGGTTGGACCTAGTACAATAGAAGTTTATATTTGAGCGACATTTACTGTGAGAATTCGTTGGGTGATAGAGTCTGGTCGAAACGAGGCAAAAGCTTTTCTCCTAGCAACCTAAATATGACTTTTGAACGACATGTTGCAGTCGAAGGTCACGCCTAGGTATTTGGCCTTCCTTTCCCATAGGATCGGTTGGGGACTAGGGAAACTAAAACTCTACGGGTTTTAGTTGCCCTAGTGTCTGTTGATGCCAGCGCGTGGCCTTATCCTGACGCCTGGGTTGAGGACCGGGGAAATCGTGTAATCACGACGTAATCTAGACCGATAAAAGTGTATTGCTACACTTTTATCGGGATTAAGGGCCTAAGATCTGGAAACCCCGGTTCAGCACTGGCAACAAGACGCATGACATCTCCGTCTACCTCGTGACCACGGCCGCTGGAAAGTGTTTGAAACGTTGGTAATTTAAACACGCAATAAATTCCTTTTATTCAATAAAAGGTATATTCAGTTTGTCAAAAAAAAAATCAGAAGCCAAAAAAATATAAATAATAAATAAGGTATTTATTTCCCGTCTCAAAAACTATACAAGTAAGGTGTTTGGTATGTTTGTTTTTGTTATATTACGTAAGGAATTATTTTTATTATACTGATGTATTCGGCTGTCGCAGTAAAATGAAATGTTATTGAATAAAAATTTACACACATTTTACAGTTTATGAGTATATTAAAATTTTTACTTAACTCTACATAATAAGGCCAGAGCACTCTGTTGGCAGCTGTCAAAAGGCGTAAGAAGCAGCCTAAACATTCAACAACCGTGGTGTATAAGCTGAAAAGACGGTGTAACATGCATTTGAAAGTGCCTGCCTTAAAAGTTTTCTCTTCCTAACTTTTCTTAAAAACAAATTTGTCATAATGGCACGTACCTTCAATTATCCCAATGTAAAGTTAACATAGTGCATTACGATTAATAAAATAATAGAATTAACAATTACATGAATAAAAACATTTTTGTATGCCCAGAGATTTATAACACGTCAATATTTTACTCCCAGTAATTTTAAATTTGTTTTTATTTTAAGCTTTTTTGTAATAAACTATAAAAAGGTTACACAAAAATTTGTATTTAGCTAAAATGCTCTTTAGAAATGGACGTTAACGGAGCTCGTTCTATCTGCACACTCTGCGCATCCGGCGATTTCGGATTCCACCAGTACACCCGGCGTTTAGGAGAGAGTTTGGCCAGGGACATCGACGCGTCGCACCCTGTGACATGTGCGTCCGGAGCCATTGTCCTCCCCTCCACATCGAAAATATTGGAGCGCAGAAACCCACGACTGCACTATTGCCGACTCCTTCAGCAGCTCTCGGTCCAGGCTTCCGAAGGCGCCACCTGGGGCCGTCGTCCCTCGGGGTCCGGCCAGGGCCAGTATAGGTGTCTAGGAGGGCGGAGACCCTGAATCGGATGTAACGATGATCCGACAGGGTCTCGACGCCCGTTAACACCTTCCAGCCCTGTATTCGGCGAGCCAGGGCGGGGCTAGCGAACGATACATCAACGATCGACCCCCCCTGGGCTCGAACACACGTGTTTACCGAACCCCTGTTTAAGACCGACAGCCCGACCTCCAGGAGCCACTCCTCCAGTGTCCTTCCCCGCGCGTCTGCCGCAAGTGAACCCCAAGCCGGTGATTTGGCGTTGAGATCCCCCGCGACCAGCACAGGGAAGGGTCCGTAAGAACGGATAAGTGACCCCAGTCGGTATAGATAGCCCTAGAAGTCGGCGAGAGATCTGTTGGGAGAAAAGTACGCTGAAACGACTACAATATCTCCCAACAAAGCGCCGACGAAGCCTGGACCTTTCTTCACATCCCTCGCTTGAGGGGACCCCGCAGCAGTCCCGCAGACGGATAGGTCCCTGGCCCAGTTATTGCCGGGGGGAACGTAGTACGGTTCCGACACTACGGCCACCTGAATCGACCACTGCGCCATGCTCAGAAACAACAGATCCTGAGCTCTGGCGCAGTGGTTCAGATTTGTCTGCAGGATGCTCAGCGTGGCCATCTTTATTATAGACGGCCATTTGAGTCCCCTCAGCCGAAGCGCTGGGCTTGGGCACCCTTGCTTCCAAGCCCAGGCCTCACCTTATTCATCCGTCTCCTGTCGGGTTTGGTGTTCATGCAGGCCGCACTCCCCAACTTATGGCCAGCTGGTTTATTTGCCGCCGCGCACAAGATACAATGCGGTGCGGCCTGGCAACCTCTGATTTGGTGGCCCAGCTGGCCACAGCGGTAGCAGGCACTGCTGCGGTCGACGCCCGTATGGCACTGCTCCGCTACGTGCCCGATTTCGAGGCAGTGGAAGCAGCGCATCGGACGCGCCGCAAGCAGTTTCACCTGCACTGAACACAACCCGATCAGGAGGCGCCCACTATCAATTATTTTTTTGGTGGCTGCCACAGGGCAGCGCACCACTACTCCACCAAGACCCGTGCGGTCTTGGCGGATTTCTCTGACTTTTACGGAGGTGACCGGGCAGCTGCCTTTTTGTGCTACCGCCTCAGCCACCTCCGTCTTATCTACGGAATCATCCAGGCCCGAGATGCGAAGATCCGCGCACTTTTCGGGCCTGGATATTATTGCCACCTCAGGACTAACCAATTGGCGAAGTTTTTCTTCCAATTGGTTGGCCTTTTCACCTCTGGCGGCCCCCGGAACCTGGAGGATACGGGCCCCCGTTACCGCAAGGCGGAACCGGAGGCCATTAATACCGATATCCTCCAGTTTGCATTTCTTTTTGGCATCTTGGAGGATGTCGGAATACGTGACCCCTTTCTCAGCTGCGCCCGGCTGCAGCTTGATGACTACAGCCGACGAGCTAGGGGCCTTTAGTTTCGGCATCCTCTTTTTTTGTTTCGTCTCTTTAGGACCAGCGCCAGGCTTGGCAGTTTTACGGCGGAACACAAGAGTCCACCCAACCGTGGAATGCTCTGGTGCCACCGACTTTGCTGCCGCTTGCGCAGCGCCGGTCGCACCCTGGCCTGGGTTGGCCCGGGTGCCCCTCTTCTTCCTCTTTTTGCCCTTCCCTTTAAGGGGAAGGTTAAACGGGGCATCAACCTTCGATTTAGGAGCGCCTTTACGCACTCCATTCTCTGTTGCTGCACGCGGTGGGGCAGCAGGGGTAGCAGGGGCAGCAGGGGCAGCAGCAGGCCTCACCACTGCCGCAAACGTGGGGGCCGCCCGTTTATCGGCGGCCAGTGGAGGACGGAGCCGCTTCTCCGGCAGTAGGCGGTCCGCAATGTCGTCGCGGTGAGCCTGGAGCATAGGGCCCACCATGTCCACGATGAGGGGCCTTAGGATTTGTTCTAGGTCCGTAGGCAGTCCCTCAACGTGGACATCGTCCATAGCGGCGGCCTTCAACTGCTGGTTCTCCTTTTCAAGTGGCCTGAGGCGTCGCACTTCCTCTTCGAGGGCCTTCACCCGAGCTACTAGAGCCCTTTCGTCAGCCGAGTATTTGCGGATCTCGGCTGACTGGGTGGAGCGGCTCATCACGTCCACCAACTGTTTTACGGCGGAGGAGCACTCTTTGGGCACGTAGCGAAGTGCCCTTCAGGTTCCTGATCTTGTGGCAACCTGGGAGATGATGCTCAGATTTTTGAGCGCCATCTCCTTGCATCCTCCGCCGTTAAGGCATCCTCCTCCACGGCCTCTCGCTCCCTCCGAGCGGCCTCTACCATTTCTTCGAGCGTGCGGTCCTTTTCCGCACGCTCTGCTGCCTTTTGGGCCTTCCTCGTTTTTGCTAGCGGACCAAATGGTGGTAGGGTCCTGCTGGCTGTCGCTATTCGACCGCGATCTCGCAGCTGTCGCAGTTGGGCGTTTTAGAAAACGCCCACGTTCATCACGCATCAGTGGAGATGCAGGTCGCCCCTCTTCTTCCGCCGCCACCACCTTTTGCGCCGGCTGATCCTCCTCACTGGAAGACTCACTTTGAGTGCCGGCCGTATCCTCTCTAGTGCGCTTCCTATAAATGAATTTGAGGGGAAAACCCCGCGCCTTCACCGTTTGAGAGCCGGCCCTCACCTGGTCCGCGCCTCTCCCTACACTTGAATCGGAATCCAAATTCTCGCCATGTTCGTTTTTTCGGTTTTTCTCTCCATTTTTGTTTGATTTTAAATTTTCCATTAAAAATCCCACGAGTAACAGGTAAAAGATGTCCAGATCGCCCGGTGTTCAGCAAAGCCGAGTGCAATCACCGGACGAATCACACCGTCCCTCTCGGGGACTTCCATTCATACATCTCGCTCTTTGCCCTTTGCCCCAATCCCCACGCACTTTCATACCTTTGCTCTTTCCATACATCACGCTCGGCAATGCTCTGACGCACTCGCAGGTAGACCGGCTCCATCCCGTGTTCCCGGGGTACCGGGAGCGAGGTCTGAGGCCCGCCACAACAGGCTCACCTCTGGGAGCAACTGCTCATCGCCACATCTCCACCCTTTAATGGAGCAGAAACGCAGCACCCTGTCAGTTTCTGTCCGCGCGGCCGAAGCCGGTACCCCCATATCTGGGGGCGTGCCTATCCGCAACCTGGGAACGCGCCGGATGGGAGATCTGACAACTCCACACCGGGACCATACCGTACCTTTTTTTTTTTTTATTTTCTTTTTTTTCTTTTTTTTTGCCGTTGGAAAATCCAGCTTACGATTCCCCCGCCAAAGTGAGGGGCAGCGGGATATGTGGGCTCCCGGACCAAGATGGAGCGCCGGTATACCCACTCAAAACCAACGGCTGTTCCTTTCTCATGTCGCTGTAGCCGGGGCGCGAGCGCTGATCACAGTCTTCGGCGACCCCGGCGCGACGTGGCCCTCTCAGGGCCTCTTCTCACCGAGGTGTGTTGGGACACCCGGAACGTCGCTTTAAGCGCCGTGCCGGAACAAACAGCACGGCGCTCCCTCTCGAGCCCTTCTCTGGGCGGCGGGCACCCTCTGCCGGCCGCCCAGGGGCTCAGTGTCAGGGAAGGTTGCGCGCGTACGCCACTCTTCGGCGCCCTGGCCTTCTTCTGCAGATAAGCAGGGCGCTCACGGCCTCCTGTCCCTTTCCGCGGCCTCCTTCGGCCATCACGTCCTCGCAGAAAGCGAGGACGGCGCCCTCGACCTTTCGCTCTCTGGCATCCTGCGCACTACGGCGGGAAGCGAAAGGTCGTGCCCAGACCTACGCAGCTCTCGGCGTTGCTCGACCCAGGCTGGGCACTCTTCCAGCGCGTGTTGGGCCGTCTCTTCGGCACATACGCCACAGTGGTGGCACTCCTCTGTAGGCTCCCTACCGGCCACGCGGCACAGGTACCTCCCGAAACAGCCGTGTCCCGAGAGAACCTGCGTCGCGCGGAACGTTAGGGAGCCATGTCCTCTTTCTAGCCACCACTTAAGAACGGGGCGTATGGCTTCTATTGTTTGACGGCCGGCGCTGGGGTGCTCCAGCCGCAGCTCCCACTCCTGTATTGCAAGGGAGCGCAATTCGTCTCTGCGCCCCCTTATCTCTTCTGGGGCTGGCCTGAAGCCCCGAGACCTTGCCTCCTCGCGCCAGAAAAAGAGTGACGCGAGGATTTCTGCATCCAGGTCCCAGGGCAAGGAGCCAGCCAACAGGCACGCCGCCTCGCCGGAGATGGTCCGGTAGCCCCGTACGGCCCGGATCGCCAACACCCTCTGGGTTCTCCTCAATACCGCAGTACTCTCCTTTTGGAGGGTGTCGGCCCACACGGGTGCCCCGTACAGGACCATGGACCTGACGACTCCGGCGTATAGGCGGCGACAGGAGCTGCTGGGTCCTCCGGTGTTGGGGAGCAGTCTGCCGAGAGCTGCCGCTGCTCTCGCCATCGGCGGTCTAGGACTAGGCCGAGATAATTCATCGTCGGCTTGACGTCGACGCGGACGCCGCAAACGATTATGCGGGCGTCCGCAGGTGGCGCGTTGATTTTCGAGCGTCACCTCTAGTCCTAGCCGCCGGATGCGCCCATCTTGAGTGACCCGGCAGTGGCGAGAATCGCAGCCCTGCGAAAGTTGGTGCCACGGGCGGTGACGAGGGTGTCGTCCGCGTAACAAGTGACGTCGACACCCTCGATATTGCCGCCACGTAGACTAATCAAAACCAACGTTCACAGAAGCGGTCCCAACACCGACCCTGTGGAACTCACTACACCTCGATGGTCCGGAGCCCATCTCGGCACGGGAACTCGACACGTCGATGCGACAGGTAGGCCCCGATCACCCTTTGCAGGCCCAGGGCAGGGGTGTTGAATGCGTTGGCGATGTCGAGTGACACCGCCAAAACACCCTCACCCCGAGACACCGCATCCTGCGTCAGGGACCTGACCCGCAGCACCGCGTGGACGGTCGACCGGCCCTTGCGGAAACCATACTGCCACTCCGCCAGATTTGGACCGACGTGCTCCAGGTGCTGGACGATGCGGGCCGCCCGATTCTCTCAAAAGTTTTCCACATCGTCCAATAGCACGATCGGCCTGTAGGCGGAGGGCGAGTCCGCAGGACGCCCCTCCTTTTGGATGAGGACGAGTCTGCCTGTCTTCCACCTCTGTGGTATTAAGGCTTGAGCCAGACAGGCAGAAAACATCGCCCTCACTCTGGGCTCCAGGGCGTCCCCTAGGGCCAGCGCCAGCGCGCGTCCCGGAATGCCATCGGGACCCGGGGCGGTGCGTTTTTCTTTCATTTTAAGAAGGGCCGCACCGAACTCTCCGGGGTTACTTCTGGCGCCTTCGGAACTGGGTCCTCATCCGTGCCATTTTGGGACCATCGAAGGTGCCGTGTGCTCCTCTCGCTGTGGGAATAAAGCCTCGGCGATAGCCGCAACCAACTGCGGCGCCAGACTCTCGGTGAGTAGGGGGGCCCAAGGACGAAGCCTATTCATCACCATTTTGTAGGGCCGCCCCCACGGATCACTGTCTAGCGCCGCCAACAACTCCTCCTTTTGCTACTGAAAGAGGCGAGCAATTCGGCCTCAAGGGCCGGGTCCCTGCGCCGTCGTCCCCGACAACGGGTGTACTGGCGCCGTGCCACGATGCACTCTCTGCGCATCGCGGCGATTTCGGGATTCCACCAGTACACCCGGCGTTTAGGAGGGAGACGTTTGGCCCGGGACATCGACGCGTCGCACACCTGTGACATTGCGTCCCGGAGCCATTGTGCCTCCCCCTCCACATCGACAATATTGGGCGCAGAAACCCACGACTGCACTATTGCCGCCTCCTTCAGCAGCTCTCGGTCCAGGCTTCCGAGGTGCCACCCGGGCCGTCGTCCCTCGAGGTCCGGCCAGGGCCGGTAGTGTCTAGGAGGGCGGAGACCTGAATCGGATGTAACGATGATCCGACAGAGTCTCGACGCCCGTCACCACCTTCCAGCCCTGTATTCGGCGAGCCAGGGTGGGGCTAGCGAACGATACATCAATATCGACTCCGCCCTGGGCTCGAAACACGTGTTTACCGAACCCCTGTTTAAGACCGACAGCCCGACCTCCAGGAGCCACTCCTCCAGTGTCCTTCCCCGCGCGTCTGCCGCAGGTGAACCCCAAGCCGGTGATTTGGCGTTGAGATCCCCCGCGACCAGCACAGGGAAGGGTCCGTAAGAACGGATCAGTGACCCCAGTCGGTCTAGGTAGCCCTCGAAGTCGGCGAGAGATCTGTTGGGAGAAAAGTACGCTGAAACGACAACAATATCTCCCAACAGAGCGCCGACGAAGCCTGGACCTTTCTTCACATCCCTCGGTTGAGGGGACCCCGCAGCAGTCCCACAGACCACTGCCGCAGTGTCGGACAGGTCCCCGGCCCAGTTATTGCCGGGGGGAACGTAATACGGTTCCGACACTACGGCCACCTGAATCGACCACTGCGCCATGCTCTGAAACAAGAGGTCCTGAGCTCTGGCGCAGTGGTTCAGATTTGTCTGCAGGATGCTCAGCGTGGCCATCTTTATTGGACGGCCATTTGAGTCCCCTCAGCCGAAGCGCTGGGCTTGGGCACCTGGCTTCAGCCCGAGCGCCACCTCCTCCTCCGCCTCCTGTCGGGTTTGGTGGTGCAGGCCGCACTGCCCAACTTGTGGCCAGCCGGTTTGTTAGCCGCGGCGCACAGGATGCAGTGCGGCGCGGCCTCGCAGCCTCTGAACTGGTGGCCCAGCTGGCCACAGCGGTAACAGGCACTGCTGCGGTCGACGCCCGTATGACACTGCTCCGCTACGTGCCCTATTTCGAGGCACCGGAAGCAGCGCATCGGACGCGCCGCAAGCAGTTTCACCTGCACCGAGCACCAACCGATTAGGAGGCGCCCACCACCGATTATTTTTTTGGTGGCTGCAATAGGGCAGCTCACCACTACTCCACCGAGACCGGTCCGGTCCCGGCGGATTTCTCCGACCTTTACGGAGGTGACCGGGCAGCTTCCTTTTTGCGCTACCGCCTCAGCCACCTCCGTCTTTTCCACCGAATCATCCAGGCCCGAGATGCGAAGATCCGCGCACTTTTCGGGCCTGGATATTATTCCTCTGGGCCCAACCAATTGGTGAAGCTTTTCTGCCAATTGGTTGGCCTTCTCCGCTGGCGGCCCCGGAACCTGGAGGATCCGGGCCCCCGTTGCCGCGTGGCGAAAGGCAGAGCCATCGATGCCGATATCCTCCAGTTTGCATTTCTTTTGGCATCTTGGAGGATGTCGGCATACGACCCTTTCTCAGCTGCGCCCGGCTGCAGCTTGATCACTACAGGCGACGAGCTGGGCTTTAAGTTTCCGCACCCTCCCTAGCCGGTGTCACTTTGGACCAGCGCCTGGTTTGGCAGTTTTGCGGCGCGAACCAGCGTCCACCATCCGTGGACTGCCCTGGTGCCGCCGTTGCTGCCATTTGCGTGGCGCTGGTCGAACCTACCTGGGTTGGTCCGGGGCCTTCTTCTTCCCCTTTAGCCTTCTTTTTTTGGGGAAGACTTGCAGGGGGCCCATCCTTCTGCGTCTCGGTCCTTTTTGCCGCTGCGGTAACCGGCGCTGCACGTAGTGGGGCAGCAGGGGCGGCAGGGACAGCAGGGGCAGCAGCTGGCCTCACCACTGCCGCAAACGTTTGGGCCACCCTTTTATCGGCGGCCAGCGGTGGACGAAGCCGCTTCTCCGGCAGGAGGCGGTCCGCTATATCATCGCGGTGGGCCTGCAACATTGGGCCCACCATGTCCACGATGAGGCGCCTCAGGATTTGTTCCAAATCCGTAGGCAGTCCCTCAACGTGGACATCGTCCTTAGCGGCGGCCTTCAACTGCCGGTTCTCCTTTTCCAGCGGTCTGAGGCGTCGCACTTCCTCTTCGAGGGCCTCCACCCGAGCTTCTAGAGCCCTTTTGTCAGCCGAGTATTTGCGGATCTCGGCCGACTGGGTGGAGCGGCTCATCACATCCACCAACTGTTTTACGGCGGAGGAGCACTCTTTAAGGGCACGTACGTAAGTGCCCTTCAGGTTGCCGGATTTTGTGGCAACCTGGGAGATGATGCTCAGATTTCTGAGCGCCATCTCCTTTGCATCCTCCGCCGTCAAGGCATTCTCATCTATGGCCTCTCGCTCCCTCCGAGCGGCCTCTACCATTTCCTCGAGCGTGCGATCCTTTTCCGCACGCTCTGCTGCCTTTTGGGCCTTCTTCGTTTTTGCCAGCAGGACCAGATCGGTGGTAGGGTCCTGCTGGCTGCCGCTATTCGACCGCGATCTCGCAGCTGTCGCGGTTGGGCGTTTTAGAAAACGCCCACGTTCATCTCGGGGCATCAGTGGAGATGCAGGTCGCCCCTCTTCTTCCGCCGCTACCACCTTGTGCGCCGGCTGGTCCTCCTCGCTGGAAGACTCGCTTTGAGTACCAGCCGTGTCTTCTCTAGTGCGCTTCCTATATAGGAATTTGAGGGGAAAACCCCGCGCCTTCACCATCGGAGAGCCGGTCCTCACCTGGTCCGCGCCTCTCCCTGCACTTGAATCGGAATCCAAAGTTTCGCCATGTTCGTTTTTGTGTTTTTTGTCTCCCTTTTTGTATGATTTTATGTTTTCCATAATAAATCCCACGAGAAGTAGGTAAAGAAAGTCCACCGGGCCAGGGACCATGTAGCACCGGTAACCCTAAATACGCCTGGGGGGGAAGTACCCAGGGTGGGCCGCTAATGGCTGGTGTATCGTTCCAGCCGCTCTTGCGAGCACCCGACGCCACGTACCACAACGCCGAGATCAACGGTTTTTTAGAGAGGTTGTCTCCTCGCGGTCCGGCCAATGAAGGCAGGACCCTCAGCACTGCCGCAGGCCGCGAGACGTGATCCACGCACCACGACAGGCCGAGATCGCCCGGTGTTCGGCAAAGCCGAGTGCAATCACCGGACGAATCACACCGTCCCTCTCGGGGACTTCCATTCATCATCTCGCACTTTCCCTTTGCCCCAATTCCCTCACACATTCTCCTTTGCTCTTTCATACCTTTGCTCTTTCTATACATCACGCTCGGCGAGGCTCTGACGCACTCGCAAGGGGTAGACCGGCTCGCATCCCGTGTTCCCTCTTAACAAAGAGGGGTACAGGGAGCGAGGGTCTGAGCCCGCCACAACAGGCTCCCCTCTGGGAGCAACTGCTCCTCGCCACATCTCCACCCTTTAACGGAGCAGAGACGCAGCACCCCTGTCAGTTTCTGTCCGCGCCGGCTGAAGCCGGTACCCCCCATATTTGGGGGGCGTTCCCCTATCCGCAACCTGGGGACGCGCCGGATGGGAGATCTGACAATCCACACCGGCGACCATACCGTACCTGTCCTAAGTACGCGCTCATCTGGGAGCGCAATGTTGATATTGGTGTTCTTTTTCCCTAAAGGTAAAGTCACCTTTCTAAAATCATCTGAATTTTTCTAACTGTAGTTTGATCCCTGTTTGCTATCAAAGGCCTCAAACTTAATGTTGTTGGATAGGGCCGAGGAATCTCGACCCACTTCTCCTTTTCAGGTAGGTATATTTTGGTGGTGGGCGTTTGCCTACGGGGAGCCGTGCCTGGGGAGGCAGGGATGACTGAGCGGGGCGAGGAGTCGAGGGCGCCTTGGATCGGCGGGATGGATGGATTTTGTCGACCGGAGGTTTGGTGACCTGCTGAGGGCAGGTGGTGGGAGCGTTGGGCTTTGCAGCCTTGATGGGTAGGACGGGTGCGGGTGAGGAGGTGCGGACCTCGCGCTTTCTCTTCGATTTGACGGTTTTGAAGCTGTCGTCGGATTGCGGATTGGTTAACGTCTAGACGTCCATATCCGATTCCTTGCGGATGCTAACGTCGACATAGTTGTCGTCGCTATCATCCCCAGGGAATGGTTGGGACGGTCCAGGCGTTGAGGTAGGGGATGGGGGGTCGGGAGCGTGCTCGGATATGAGCTGATGCACTGCGTCGGTCAATTGCATATACAATTTCCGACCGACTTTCTCACTAATCGCCTTGGTACCAATGCCAAAGAGACTCGAGAGCTCTCGGTCGACCATTGCATGCGATTAGGTCGTGCCTGATTGGACGAGTCATATGTTGCGTTACCCAACGCCTAGCGGTGAGTCCCGGCGATTGCCGGGCGTGAAAACCTTCCCGCCCTTCAGAGGTGTGTCTGGCTGGTTCTGTAACAAGAAACAAAATTTTATAACGTTCACGTGGCCTGTGTAGTTGTAAAACAACTAGTTCGGCCGGGAAACAAAATAATTAACCCTAAGAAACAAAGGTGCGCTTTCAAAAGCGGCTAGCAACACAATTGTGTTAGGCAAACGAGTTGCAAAACACAGCTGTGCACAAGTCGACTGCTTGAGGTAGGTGCAATAAATCGCAACCGCGATAACGTCAGCGGTGCGACAAAGGCTCTATAAGCGCAGGTGCACTCATAAAACGCAGATGGCGAAGCGTGAAGATTTCACGGGAGCGGAGAATGAAGACTGCGCGGCGAGCTCTGGAGACTGGCGAGCACGTGCGGACGGGACCGCTGCTGAAGGTGCACTGTGTCTGTATGGAAATATTAATCAATAAGTTAAAGTTTTAAAGGTCTTCTTGATATCTACTTCGTCGGCCGAGCACAGGAAACGAACATTATTGCGGTCTTCCATCGAGAAAATTTTATTGAGCGCTCGAAGAGTTACCACTCGATACTTTATTCGAGGAATGGGCATATGGATGACTTCAATCAAAATTGAAAAAAATTAATTTATGAAAATATGCTCCGCAAGATGGGTTTCGAGAATGTTAAGTAACAATCGCAAACAAAATAGACTTCTTAATTCGAAAACTTTGTTGGACATGTTTCAAGAACATGTCAGACGAATAGAGGTCCATCATTAGAAATAAAACAGTAATCTTTACATTGGAAACAGCAACCGTTACCGACCCTGAAGAAGTTTCCTGCCGTGGCATCAGCTGGCAAGGTTATGACCTCAATACAAACCTATTGACAAAATAGTGCTACTGATTTTTTTATAAATTTACTATAAGTTACGTTTGATTTTCACTGTTCGAGGTTTATTAAAGAAATTTGATGCAATAACTCAAATTACAACAAACTTTGAACTACAACTTAAAAAAAAAAATAAATAATATATTTTTTTTTGTTACGAGAGTTAGTTTCTGCACATGTGACGGCTGAATGTTTTTGTTTGATCCCAGGAGAAATAAAATAACCTTTTCTCTAAGGTACTTGGAGTTAAAAGATTTGGTATAGTATTTTTGTAAATAAACTAAGATGGTCAATTTGTAGTAAAATTTGACTTTTCCATTATATATTTACATTGCAAACTATCAATATGGGTATTACTAAAACACCTTTAGTTTGTTTTAGACCGTACGGTTTTTTCTTTTTTTTATATATATGTTGCCTAGTTCTCCTAGAGGTCTGATTTTGTTTATTATTTTTTTAAACAATAAGTATTAGCCGTAATTTGGTCCCATAATTGTACTACTTGAATTGGTCTACTATATAGTCCGGGATATCATATATTTATGTTTTAATAATAACCCACAATAAACATTTTCATATAAATCTTTTCAAAAATTGCAATTGGGCATATTCAAAGCTCATTTAAGTTACCACAGTTTAAGTTTACATAAAAGTTATTGCATTAAAATACTTCATTCTGTGTTCATAAAACGAGTCACCGATGATATTTATTATTATGGAATGAATACCTAATAAGATATCAGAGTTGCATTGGCATCAGCCCACAACTTCTATTTATTGAATTTTTTGCACAAAAATTTATAAATTGTACCTTTACTGTAAAGTATTTAAACTTTTGCTCGCGACTGTAAGTTTTTTTTTTATATTTTAATTATTTCTTTATTTTACTAACCGACTTTGAGGCACTCAAATTGGAGCGTATGCTACATTTATATATTACCTGCTTAATTTGCTCCTGATGTACAAACCTTTATAATTCTTTATTGTTTGACATATATTGCTTCTCATATGGTCTTAATTATTTTAATTTTTTTCTTTAGTGGTTTAAAAGATATTTAAAAACGTATTTTTTTTAAATATGACTTTGCGATATTAAGATGCAAACGATGACTTAAGAGTCTTTAATCAGTCGACCATAAAGCTAGCCATAGCTTTTATCTATATGTTTAAAACAACCTTTTACAAATTAATGCATTTAAAAGTTTGCCATTTAGTGTTCGTACTTACAAAGTGTCCTATATAAGATTGTTAATGAATAAAAAGCTTAAAATATATTAAACATTTAAAATATGGCAAAAAGCATCGCGTTAAAATATGTATCACAAAAAATTGCTTATTCTTTCCTTTCCTAAATCTAAAAACAAACAAGAGTTATATCAGAATTTTACAATTATAAGTAACAGAAACTAAGCACTTATTCAACTAGAATTTAAGCTGATCGGTGTTTTTAAAATATATGAAACGAAAGTACGCCACAATATTGGTTTAAATTTTACACACGAGGAAAAATAAACTTTGTATATAATGTTTAACTTTTTTTTTCACTTCCTTTGGGCAATTTGGGAAGACGCCAAATGGCCTCAAAAGTAAAATAACCCATGTAAACGATCGGTCCCCGGTTTTCAAAATTATGCGTAGAATTTGTTATAATACGTTAGTGTAATGATTAGTTTCCGTGGCCTAGTAGTGTTGCCCTTTAAAAACCTGTTCGAATCCTTAGGAGAAACAGCTCTAATGAATCATTTTTTTCTGGTTACGACAATATGGGCCGATCACCCAATTGTCAGTAAATTATGATGATCCATAGATTATAAAAATAAAAGATGTAAAAAGTCGGTATAGCATGTGTCTTCAAATTTACTGCCAAATAATTTAAAACAAATTGAATGAAGACTACCCCTTGGGTTGCAGAATCTAGATGCCTGTCGTTATACGTTAGAATTGTTATTAAGATTAGGAAAGTGAAGAGTGTGTAAAGGGAAAGGAATACGTTAGTGCATCGATATGTGAAATATTTAAAGAAAAAATTTGTTTTTAATAGAGTCCGACCGAAACTGATTTTACGGCTGAAACCAAAACCGAGAGTTTGGCCGTGGATTCCGTTTCGGCCGAAACCGAAACCGAAACCGAAACTCACGAGGTCAGGTATAAAAATCTTTTAATAGTGATATTTAGTGGTTTTTACCCATTAACTCTAACTAACTGCGTTCATTAAAACATGAAATGAAGACAGTATATTACGGTAGTTATTTATTTTAGTTGGTATACATTTTTTATATAAAAAATATTAAAATTTGACTAATTAAATTCTCATAGCAAAATGAGCGTTAATTATCTATAAAAACATTACTAATTGTTACTGTTGCATTAAATACCAGGTATTAGTATTTTGAGATCTTGCTAATCAATACTTTGGTTTGTATTTGCACGTCTTAGAGGGTTCAAAAAGTAGTGAGAATGAAATTGAATATAATCACTAATGATAACTTAAATATTTATTTTTTTACATAGCTTCAAGGGCCCTTGCACACCGAGTCCTTAATAAGGTTTGTCTTGGTCCTGCAAAAAAGCCTCCACAGAATTCGTTACTTGTTATAGACTTGGACATGCTTTCTCCAAGTATTGTTTCAATTTGTGGACAAGATGTAAAACAGCTAGGCGTCAGATCTGGTGATTAAGGGGATTCTTAACCAATTTGATCCTAGCTTGCGGAATGGCAACCATCGTACTGCCAGCCTTTTTTTTGGGTCGTTGGAAAAATCCAGCTTACGGATTCCCCTCCGCCAAAGTTAGGGACAGCAGTCCTCCCCTGTCCCTTTCCGCGGCTTCTTTCCGGGCCATAACTTCCTCTTAGATTGCGAGGACGTCGCCCAACACTTTTCACTCTCTAGCATCCTGCGCACTACGGCAGGAAGCGAAAGGTCGTGCCCCACGACACTACAAAGCCCTCGGCGTTGCTCAACCCAGTCTGGGCACTCCTCCAGCGCATGCTGGCCCGTCTCCTCCGCACATACGCCTCAGTAGACGTGACCTGCCACACGGCTAAGGTACCTCCCGAAACAGCAGTGTCCCGAGAAGAATCGTACTGCTAGCCAATGCCATGCGTACGTTATCAAGATGAAACACCACGTCCCTTTAAATTTTCGCTCTTTTTTAACATAGATGGCATACCTTATACACTTGAGACTTAGTGCTGCATTTGACTCTGTAATAGTGGTTCCATGCTCCGGGTGATATTGTTGATTGATATCAACAAATTTATTTCTTAGTACCAAAATATTGAGGCCATATTCTTACAAAGCAATGCTACGGTATGATTATTCTTCGAGGTTGGCAATAATGGCCGTTTCTATTGCAAAGGTTGATGTTATGTCCCCTGATCAAAAGGATGTACCAATTTTTCGTCAACTGTTAGAAAACTAGGCAAAAGGTTTTCTGAATGTCAAGTCATTTTCGTTTTTGATTCTCGGCACCCATCTTTTGGAGAATTTTCTCATATATCAATATGATACAATATCGAATACCTCAATATAAAATAACTGTTTTTATAATTGCAATTCAGTTCCAGATAGCAATTCTTCGATTGCTCAAAACACTCACTCATTCATCCTACTTGCGATTAAGAAGCTTGTGACAATGGCATATCGCGGCAGCGCAGACCCCTTTAATGTTGCCTTCGAATCGCTATGAATTTTCTCCGTCGTTATTTATTTTTAAGCTTAAGTTTTTATTAGCAGCCCGCACTTAATTTTTCTTCGTTTAGGAGAACACATTCCGACAAAGCAAACAAATAATCACATTTAGATAAAAGTAAAGAGAATCGAAGATTTTTTGTATGAAAATATGAAATATCTGAGCTACGCCTTCGAGTATTTATTTTTTCTGTTACTTTCTATTTGTGTTTTTATGGTGTTTTCTCTCCTTTTTTATTCATTGTCGTTCTAGAAGACTCATCAATCTCTTTAATTAACTTCGAATTGTTATTTGAACTAAAATCGACTGATCTGAGCTCGATTGTAGCATTATACTCTTAACTTTTACTACAGTTTTGAAATCGTTTAATTTTAATAACACGACAATTTTTGAAACTAGTTTCGGTCTCGGCTAAAGTTTCGCCAATTTGGTCAAACCGAAACCGAAATTTCGGTCGGACACTAGTTTTTTACAAATCCGATGAGGGTCAGTGTTGTCGTGAAAATACTGGATGGGATTGATTTACAATTATAAGATTCCCATTTACAGGGCGACGAGTGAGCAGTACAGCGCAAATCTTGTTTCGTTTTAATTAAAAGGCCTTTGTCACTATAAGATACCACATCAAAACGCAGTTAAGTAGCGAAATTTATGTGTTTAGTTAGCATGGCATAATGCCATGCTTTATGACAAAAGCTACTCTCAAGTGCACTTATAACTACTTGATTCGAACACTGAAATGTGTTATGGACATCTTTTTTATTTAATTATTTACATTTTTATACTAATATAGTATAAAGGCGTACTTCATGCCAAAGGCATCGTCTTTCAGTCAACCTTTGGGTGCTATATAGAAATTTTTCGTAAATGCACAATCTAATCAATGAGAAAAAAATATCTTTAGCCTATAATAATTTATAGTAATATGTGTTATATTACCGTAAATATATATTTACTTAAAATAACACACATATACGCATACATAAATACATACATACAAATATTATATACACTTAATGCTAAATGAGTGTATATAATATTTGAAAAGATATCAGATGCCGATAAATAATCTGCTTTGATTTGATTAAGTAAGTAATTACGAGTTTTGCTTATCAACACCATGCTACTTTCAGCCCTTCTGATGTACGGAGGTAGCTCATTCCACACGTTATATAACGAATGAAGAGTGGATGAAGTCAGAACAGCGAGTGAAACTTTGAAGTAGACGATTATACGATGAGCGAATGTTTATGGTACTTACTGCTCATAGATATTGGAAATGCGATGATAAAAAACAATTTTAGTTTACCTATTTCATATAAACCTCTTGTCAATTATTTCAGCTTAAATTGGATTAAATGCGTATTGTAATGTTAAATTTACAAAACCAAATTGTAGTTGTTGCTATTCGCCTTATAAATAATAATACTAGTTAAACTACCAAAATACTTATAGTTTTTAATGTCTTTTCTTTTCAATATTTAGTACTCTTTAACACTAAAAGATCCGTTTCAGTCACGAAAAATAAGGGAACGATTACCATAAAAAGGACTAGGGTGTACTAGGCCGCAGGAGCGACTATTTTACGATATTACACTGTAGGTAAGAAGTTGTTTTTTTGCGTTGATATTGAAAACTATTTTTAAGAAAAATTTATTTTTTAAAGTATTGTATTTTCTACTTATATAGCGTTGCTTAACTTTCTAAAAAGAAATTACGAATGTTTTAAAAATACAAGAATATTTTGGATATTAATAATTACTTCGCGTGATTTAAAACGTACCGTAATAATGTATGTAACTTTTGTGATTGTCATTTGATGTGATTTTTAAATTAACAAAACATACTAAAGAAAACCACTTATATATTTATCACACTAAACTCCGAATGTGCTAATGTAAATTAGCACATTCGCAGTGAATTGAAAGTGTGAATTAAACTCTTCTATGTTTTCATTTTCTATATCCTAGTTTCATAAGTCCTTCCATATAGGGAGATAAGTAAAATATAGAAAGTATTACACTAACTTAAACGGTGCCTTTGTAAGTGAAGAACCCTCGAGGCTATAAAATACAAAGAACTTACTAGCCCTATCCGTCCCAAAGCGAATAAATGTGAAACGGATATTATCCTATAGAGTTGGATCCTTTTATTATTTGTATTTCGGTGAGGTTTTTATTTTGTTTCATTTATCTCATTGTAAAAGCAAAAACGTTGAAATATTAACGGTATCTTATCGTCATTACATATTCCTATTTATAAACAATTATTTATAAGTAATGTATTGTTATTGTGTAACGGAGAACTAATATTAATTAATTATAAATGCAAATAAATGTATTATCTATAATAATATATGCAAGTCATTTTATTTTTATACTACATGTTTTAAAATGAAAAAGGTTACTTGACAGTAACTTACTATTTTTCTTAGACAAAAGATATACATATATATATATATGTACTTTAAGTTAAATATGTCAACGACAATTCTATCTTTATCTCATATCTTAGAACATAGTTATTCACGAGTTTCTGTGCGCATATAAAATTCATGATATGTTCTAGGTTTTTTATTTTATTATTATATAATTTTATAAATCTAAATATAATACACTAAAGAATCCGCCCTGAATTTCATTTCGGGAAATCAATCATTACATCGTTTTTAAGTATGACCATACATGTACATATTGGTAATATACATAGAACTAAATGTACAGGTAAAACTGTTAAGCTGAAAGGCTGAGGGTAGCTAATGAGTTCCAAAATACTTTACAAACATAGCTCATGAAACTACAAAACACTTAAATTCTAGTTCTGATTCAGCCGTTTCACACCTAAAATTATTGGATGAGACAATGTTTCCCTGATTTTAATTTTTGTAATGTTAGCTCTATAGATATAGTGAAGGCGTTTAATAAAATAAATAAAGAAAACAGAAGACTTGTGGGTTTATCAACATAGGCAATAAATTAAATAATTCAAGATATATCCCCATATTGGCATATATATAATGCATCTATAAGTACCTTAGATTCCCACAATTAATGAAATTCAGTAAAATAGTACCAGTCTTTAAATCAGGATGTACAGTTAATATTGAAAATAGACCAATCTCTATACTGCCAGCACTTAGTAAAATTTTTGAAAAAATATGTTGAAAGCAACTTTAGCACACTTTTATAAACATGATATTTAAGTGATCACCAATTTGGCTTTACCAGAGTGAGGTCAACAGTAAATGCTGGTATAAAGTTGGTCTCTCATGTTCTACGGCATGGGAGGATCGCTGCATTCTATTGGAATCTTCTGTGATCTTTCCAAGTCCTTTGACTATGTGGACCATGACATATTAATCAATAAGCTAAAGTATTACGGTGTACCGGGTTTGGTCTTGATTTTCTATCTTCTTACCTACGCAATGGAAAACAATATATAATCGTAAATGACACTCTGTCATCTGACTCCCTTAGTGCGATGGGTGTTCCCCAAGGATCAATTTTGGGACCTTTTCTGTTCCTGGTCTATATAAATGACTTGCCTCTGGTAGTGGAGAGGCTGTCCGAAGTTGTCCTTTTGCAGATGACACCTCTCTACTGCTAAGGGTAAAAGAATGACCATAACGTTGAGATAGCAAATAAGGCAATTGATATTGTGTCAAACTGGTTTGCGTCCAATAACTTAGTACTTAACGCGAACAAAACTAAATGCTTACGTTTTTCTCTTTGTAAGTTGCCAGATTTTCAAAATATTAAGAAGTTGACAATGAGGTCATTCCTTACGTAAGCTCTACTACATTTCTTGGATTTTCTATTGATTCCAAGATGCAGTGGGAGCTTATATTGACAAACTCTCTAGAAGCTAAGTTCAGCAATCTTTGCCATACGCAAGATTAGGCAGCTAACTGACGAGGCAACTGCAAAACTAGTTTATTACGCGTACTTTCACAGCCTTATGTCCTATGGATTATTATTATGGGGATCTGCAGCCGATTTGAACACAATATTTATTCTACAAAAACAGGCTGTTAGGGCAATCTACAATCTGAGTTCACGGGAATCTTTACGTAATGTTTTTAATAAAACTGAAATTTTAACTTTACCCTCGCTATACATATTTGAAATTAGTATGTACGCGTCAAAATATTCATATGTTTGCTAAAAAGATATTAGGCGCGCAGGGTCGAATTGAGCCCCTAGAGCTACCCAGATTTAGACTGACCCGAACCAAAAAATCTTTCATGTATAATAGTATAAGAATGTATAATAAATTAAATGCCTGCCAAACGCAACTGAATGATTCGAGCTTTCGTAAAGTTGTCAAAACAACGCTTATAGAAAAAGCTTACTATTCTGTAATAAATTATATTGAGGACCAAGATGTGTGGAAATAGTTTATATTCTGCGCTTGCAAATCCCCTGGTAACTTAAAAAAATGTATTGGTCAAATTTTGTAAATACTAATATTTAAAAAAAAAAAAAGGCCGCAGAGTTTCTTGCCGGTTCTTCTCTGGACGGGTCTGAGTTTGTGAACCGGTGGTAAATGGATAATTTTTGACGTTCATAAGTGCTCAGTAGAGCCTAAATTGAATAAATGATTTTGACTTTGACTTTGAATAATCATACACTTGTTATATGAAAATAGTGCGATATTGAAAATAATAACTTCCTACTTACATACTTGGCGAGTACAAGATCTTTGCTTTTTGAAAAATAGCTGCCAATTGCATCGTCGCAGTTTTTTGTTTTCTTTAAAAGTAGCTTCTTGAGACAAAAGAACTTTTAGCTCTTAAAGAAATTTATTTTTATTCTTAAATCAAAGACTTCTAAGTCAGCAAAAAACGCGTAGTTATTAGGCATGCTAGTCACGTTTTATCTTTATATACTTCGCCTTGCTGAGAATGTCCGACGAGCCCATTGCTCGCAAATTCGTTATTTTATTGGATAGTATAAATCATTTTGTTTAATAAGGTAACACAAAACTTGATAATTTCTTATTTTACGAAAATTATATTATTATATTTGAAAGTCTGTCGCGTGCTCGTGGTTTCTAAGAAGGATACGAAACGTTAGGAATAATTAAAAAAAATTTATAAAAGTAAAACCCGATAAAAACCGTAAAATTGTATTGTTAATTATTGAACATACTTTTGCTAATAAGAAGCAGATCTGTTATAGAATTAAAGACCCAAAGGTTTTTTGGTTCTATCAAGTAATAAAATTTGAGTGTAGTTATCTAAGAAGGTATAAGTCAGGACACTTTTTGATAATGAATTGAAGATACAGCAGTCGAAAAAAAATTAAAAGGGTCTATTTATGTTAACACTTTTATGTTGAGATGTGAACTTTTAACATAAGCGGTTCTGTTAATACAATAGACCCATATCTGTAACATTTTCAACTTATTAAATTAAAAAGGTTTTGTTTTAATTATAGATTCGAATAGAAACTAAAAATGTAATACAAACATTTTCAAAGTGTTAAAAATATGAAATTTGTTTACAGCTTATTTTTATTTAATCCCAATAGCAGAAAAGCCAAAATGTTAAATCATATTATTGTACTTCCTCTGGCCAGAGAAATAGTAGTGGGCTTTATACATGTATCTGCGTGTAACAAAAACTTGTAAGATTTAGTAGAACCGGAAATGGCTACCCTCTCAACGTACTTGTACTTTCAAAGAAAAGGACGTTTTTGTGTTGATTGTTAAGTTACGGTGTTTCATAAAAGTTATTTTGTTAATATGACGATCTTTCATTACCTACTATGATAAATCTAAGCTCATGTTCACATAAATGTTTTTATAACCTAATATTTTCCATATGGACTACTATAATTACTACTAAATAGGCTTTATTACAGTGCGAATGTTTTCACTAAACAAGGCTTTTGTCTTTATAAACTATTAACCACATTAATAGAAAGTTTCTTTATTGACAAATGTGGTAGACATAGTTAGTGTGTGGGTCTTAAAATAACATAAAGGCTCTCGCTCAGCATGGATTCTCTGTATTACCTAAAAATAGCAAAAATGCGTATAGATTTTAGAAAGGTCCTTTTTTACAAGGGACCGTCTCGAGTAACACCTTCGTAAATCAGTAGTGTGTAAACGCGACGGTAGTATGTTTTGTGTTTTTGAACGACATCCCAAAATATTTTTTTTATATATGTTACTTCATTGCTCCGCTCCTGGTGCTTTGATTTTGTTATTTTTTTAACTATAGATGTTAGCTGACATTTGGTCCCATTTTTATAAATAATATTATAATAAGTAGTTTAACAGTAATTGAAAGTAAAAATTATGGCACCAAAAATCAAAAGTTTTGAAGGATATAACTATATCATGTCTAAGGATGGTGAGCGTGAGCTTTTTTATTACTTAGGTAAACGTCCTTCTCGAGCAATAAAAAAATATACATTAAAGATAAATCTTATTTCTCACATTTTGTGTCTTAGCTTTGATGTCTACGCTTAGTCTATGCTTATAATATAATAATCAAATAATTGAGAAATAATTTTGCTTTTCTCGTGTCAGTAAATTTATTTAACGGATACAACAACCAAACTCCAAAACAGATGATATATTTTTTATATGTTTTTTCTTCTTCATGTTCATTCGTTCTTCGTTTTTAAACAACATTAAAACTTTTCAAATTGCGTATCATCTGCATGCTGATGATCTTCAGTTATATGATCAAGCGAGTACTGACAGTTTAGTAGATGCCTTTTGCCGAGTAAACAAATATTTAGTTGCTATAAAGCGGTGGTCTGATCGGTTCGGGTTAGCTGACAATCGATCACAATTTTAAACGATCAAAACAATAACAAATATGTTAGGAAGTCCTAGAGTGGTAGCTAAAGTCGACCTTTCCCATTTACCACCAAGTATCTTTGCCAGCTTCCCTATACAAATCCGCCAAAGCGTTTAAAATGTCGGTTCAAACATTGGAAGTACTCTACGCTGGAGGACTCAAATTGCTTTTGTAAGCTAAAAAGTTGCTGGTGTCGTGTGATGTTTCAATAAACTGAATTGTTTTCCTCAGCCTACAAAGGCAATGCTTATGCAAGGCCTGTTTTTCCCGGTAATTGACTATAGTTTGTAATAGATGTATGTTACTTATGTTAAATATGTAATGTATGGTAATTATTATTAGGTCTGTCATTATAAATTTTTATAGTCTAAATATTTTTTTTCCTTAATGATTAGTGCACCTATGAAAAATTTCTCTATATCACCCAATGGTTGACTGTAAGACAATGCTTTTGGCATTAAGTCCGCCATTGAACTATATTAGTACAAAAGTGTAAATAAATAGATAAATAAATAAAGAACTAAGCATTGAAGTATTGTTTTTTTTTCAATATATACGGAATATAGAGTTTACATAATGATTAATTTGATATATAAAAAGAATTGTAAAGTTACGATAAAAAAATTAATTCCACTCAAAGCTTTTTTGTATCATTAAATTTTATGATAGAGAATTATAGCTTCCTTTAATATTTATTAAAAAAATCTTCTACCAGTAGCGCCTGACATTACTGATTATAAAAATATTAACCTGTAGTTTAGCCGAGCTTTATTGGCAACGAAAAGTCTGACTCCTTATTGGTTAAACATCGCGTGAGGATTAAAAATGGCTGCGGTTCACCAGCAAGATTGAGTTTGCTTCTGTCACCATTGGTGTCTGACATTAGATTGATTTACATTTATTTCGAGTCTAAGTTGTCTAAACCAAATTTATTGTGTTAATATGTAAAATATAAGGTAACGTTCAAGATAATGTGTAAGTTTTTTTTTATTAAAATATCCTGATTTACCGAAAATGCACTTGTTTTATCATACATTTATACCTAGAAACTGCGGTTGTGTATAAAACCTTTTAGCGTTTTGTTTTTATTTATTTATTTCTTTTGCATTATGAATAATTTAGCGTTCGCTTTTATTAATGTCTATTTCTATTATTAAAAGAAACCCTCCCAATTAATTGATTTATTTGGCTAATGCAGGCGTAGTTAATTAATCCCATCTTATATTAATGAACTGGAGCTAAAACGATTCAGCAGTTTTGTACAGGATTACAGGAAAGGAGGAAATTAAATATTTTCCCGTTTAAGTTTGTGTACATTATAAATTTAAAAAGAATATTCGGTATGTTGAGAACCGCGAACAGTTCTTAACGCTGCTTACGTTTAATATGTACGATACTATTATTTATAAGGAGTGCAGTTTTCAATAATATTATTTAAAATATTTATTTTTATGAAACGCTATAATAGTACGTGTAATCTAACTTTATTAAATTTTTCAGTGTGTACTAAACTATGATACATCTAAAATTGTAATAATGGGCGTTGGTAACCACTTGTCATCAAGTGGCCTAACTGCTCGTCTGACTTCGTAAACAAATAAAAAAAATGCTCTGTACTCTAGTGAATAAAAAACCCATAAAACAATTAATGCGTAACGTTATTAGTACAATACCTATACGTTTCCTTTAGTAACGAAGACTTAGAAGTTTTCATTAAAAAAAAATATTTTAAGTTTGGCGTAACATAAATTCGTCTGTTTTGTTTTTGTAATAATAATCTTATTTAAAGATATTTAAGCTTACTGATATTTTTTTCTTATATACATTGTAAATGGAAAAGAATATGTCATTTTCATTTCTTCCTACGTTTACCGTTTTTATATAAACTATATATTGAAGTATAAGTATTTTTATCATATTAAATCTTAATAAAAGATATTTCTAAGGTCAAGGTCTAAATATAGTTTAAATAGTCTGCAAAGAAAGGTATATTACACTTATATATGCAATTTTAACAGAAACATTATGTCAAACGTATTAATTTATTGTTGTAGTGCAGTATATAGTAATTTTAAATAAATTTCAAACTATACATGTATTACACCTTAACTTGGAAGAATGGCTATTTGGTAACTTTATGGTACTAATTCATACCATTGGCAAGTTAAATGGAGTGAAACGAATTGACAATAGCACGAACTCATGCCGATTTACCCTTTTTGCGGTCAAATTGATGATTTATAAAGTTAGATAATGGAATAATACAAAAGCGTGGTGCCTTTGTCCTCTTTGCAGAATAATCTTTTACTTTATTATCTAAAGCCTAATACTATTTACAATAGCAAGTTCTTATGAATAATGTTTTGCAGGCATAGTTAAAAGGTAAAAACGATTAGTACTTTACTAAGAAGTAGTTTTGGATTTATTTTTCCAACGAAAGAGATGAATGCTTTAATAGCGAAGGGATGCGATGACCCCAACCATTTGGACCCATTGGACAGCGGATCTGCCTTACAGTGGGAGTAAGACAGGTCCAAATTACAAATACAATTAGTCAATTGCCAATCCACCTTTTCAACATTGCAATTATGAGCCATTCTTTTTAATAGATGCCAACAAGATCTGCCATCTTGGCGTCCATTTAAAAAGTCCTTTGTCCAGCAGTGGACTGCTCAAGGCTGTTTTTTTTACAAAAAATCTTATAATCAAAACTGAAAACTTTGTTTTCATATAAAAGTTTAAGATTCAGATAACGTAACTGTATACATTAAAATTACACTACAGTTGTTTGTAGGACCATGACGATGAATTTGCTTCATGGGCTAACAATGCTTTTCTCATGTGTGTTTTTATAAAGCGAAATCAAATTATACAATCAAGAACCGCAGTTTTAAACAAAAATTCACATTTAACTCCATCTACAAGATAATGATAATAAAATGTGTTATTTTGTAACTAACAGCCGCGAAGTCCCGCTAAAATGGTTTTATTTACCCTAAATGGAAATAAAATCAGATATGCAAATAGGCAACTTGTGTAAATTTATTAGCTCCATCCACCAATAAACATTGCTGTTTTAGGGAGGAAACGCTCTTTTGTAACAAAGATAATTTTATTTATTATTTTGACATCGAATTTGTAAGAAGAAAAAAAAAATGTTAAAATAGAATGGTAAATTTATAAATCGTGTTAATTACTATCCTTATAATAAGCCTTTGCTTATACTATACTTGTAGATGTAGGGTGAAATTATTTTCCTTCGGAAAAACTCGGACCCTTATCGGAATACGATGACACCCGAACTATCAATGAATGGTCGTATTCGTATTATTTTCTCATGGAAGAAATAAATACTATGTACAACAGGAATGATTTCTTGTCGCCCTATTGAAACAGAATGAGAGCTTAGTAACTGTATCTTTTATTGCTCTCAGGCGATGGTGATTTTGAAACACGATTATAAGACAATAATTAAAAAAATATATTTGTAATCTGACGTCAAGAAATCATTGCTATAGATCGATTTTAAGATTCTAATTATATACTTAACCATATGCGATAAAATAGGATATGTGTAATACATTTCCTTCTGTCTTTGCTTTTCAACTCGCAATAAAGGTTTTTACCAATTCGTCTTTTGGGACACAGTACCAGACTGGACTGGGATCAAAATACGATAAGCTGCCGACTTACACAGGCTGATGACGATGACACTAGCTATAGTGACCTTGAAAATGAAAGACAGTAGTGTTGACTTATTACAAATTTGCGGATGAAATATGCACCGCCATGGTATCCCAGATGGTACAAGAGACCATTAAACTCTTTAAAAGAAGACCTATTAATCAATAGCTATTTAATATAACAATAATTTCTCAAATAGTTAAAAATTTTATCAAAGCTCAAATTAATTTATTAGTTTCCTTCTTTTCTTTAAGAGTTTTAAGGTTTTAAGGTTATTCGACACGTTTTAAACCCTTTAAGATTAATTTAATTAACCATCTTTTTCATCTGATTCAAAACAACATTTTTGGGAAAAACAATTCAAAGATTATGCAGCTCATTTTAATGTTCTTAGAATAACTTAGTTTCAAAGCAAATTTTCTACTTAAGTAAAATATGACCTGAGCCAGCCCCATCCATTCCGATCTAAATCGTTTTTCGCTTACATTATACACATGAATATAAATCGATGGAATCAATTGCGATACCACAGGGGTGCTGAGTAAAGCAAACGGAAAGCTATTTATCTTAACACAGATAAAGATTTATGAGCAGATAGCTGATATCTGTTAACTGCAATTTATGCAAATCTTTACTAATGTTATAAAGAGGAAAGATGCTATTAGTATCTTCATTTACGGAAAAATGTCTTTATTTGCATTGTACTCAAAGTCGAACACTAACTTTTGTATTAAAAATTTAAAAGTTCAGATATATCGTCTGATTACGCAAAGCTTAACCCTTTTTTACGTTTTAGGTAAAATCGCCCAAACCGGCAAAATGCTTACGTTGTCACATTTTATTTATTCATGAAGAACTCTGGTCGGAACGTAGTCCTTTCGGTACCCTCTTATCGATTTTTATAGCCATTAGCTGTTGACAGGCTATTACGTATGGCTTAAAATGTGTAGGGTTAGTATGCAGGTGAGTCTGACCCAATATATTCTTAATCTCATTCAAGAGTTTTCGTGATTAAATAGTAACATTTTTTTAACTTTCTTTTTACGTTTCATAAAACGCGATAACCTATGCCAATCCATTTATTCTCTTATTTTGATAGATCACACGATATGATAATATCATTAATCCTTTCTAATTATGTTTTTTTATTATTAATTGATAGACTAATTACAATTAAATATTTTCATTCCGTTTAATTAAAAAATGCTATAAGCGTATCAAATTATTTTGTTTTTGTATACAAGTATTTTTTTTAAATATATTAATTTTTATTTTGTTACTGAGTTTTTTTTTAACTAGAGACTTCTCTTAAATTTATTAGAAGTTAGTTTAACTCTTTGCCGTTTACATCTATGACTTTGGTAATTATAATGTAAATTTTGTCATTATAATTAAGTACATTTACCGTTTTGAATGTAATTTTCTATTTAATGCACTTTTCAAGTATACTTATGGATAAAAAAGATTTTAAAGGTGGCTCGCTAGTCAATAAAAAAAATGTTTGAAATCGTTTCCTTAGTGTTTTCTTTTCTTTTTAATCAAAATTTGAAATAAATTATGGCTGTGGGTATTTTGGAAAGAAAATCTGTTACCCTGTTTACATAAAATGATGTTGTGATAAAGTTTTATTTTAAACTTAGTTATATTATTGAATAAAGCTTTGTTATTTATTTGACTGTCTTCGATTAGATTGCATATTTAATGTCATTATTCGTCATTATTTTTATTATTATATTAATGAATTGTACAGTTATTAAAATTAATAACTGTACAATTCTTAAAATGGTGTGATTTAAGTAAGATGTCTTGTAATGATTTATGTATAGACTAAATGCCGTATATTCTCTAAAAATATATTTTAATGCATTCTTTTTTCTTCCTCCGTCTGTTAAAAATTTACGTAACAAAAACTTGCTAGCCATCTTTTAGATAAGACTCATTTTGACTAATTGTAAAAGAAACTCTGGATACACAATTCCATTACACATTGTTATAGTATATCAATAACGGTCATGGCCGTCAATTATTTAATTTCTTTTATTTTACTACAGTTTATATATATTTTCATCAACTTTATTGAACAAATTTTTTAACACTCAAACTATAAATCTTCATCTATAATCAATGTACACAAAATTAATTTCATCACTTCTTTAATTTTTTTTCTTTCATTAATTTTTCCGATAAATTAATAACTTTACACTATAAATAATATGTGACTCTTTCTATGACGTTGTTATAAAATTGTTATCATTGAAACCGAAATAAAATAATGTTTTTATTACGGTTTCGTATTACCATAACAATTGATAGACTAATACAACGTTCATTTTATACAAATATTATTATATATTACAATACAAAAAAATACATAGTAACAACGGATTTAAATATTATTCTAATATATAACATTAAGTATAATAATTTTAATATGCCTAATATTTCATATGTTGACGGCAAACGCATTTTGACTGTCTATCTTATATACAGATTAACATTGTGTCGACATTTTTCTAAATACGTTTTCGTCATTACTGTATTTTACGGGCTACTATAAGCGAGTATTTAACAAATATTTTATAAATGTCATTTGATTTAAACTGAATAACTTTTTCTTTTGAGAAGTTTGTCAATGAAAAGCGAGTTTTTATCAACCTGTATAACAAAGAGACGCCTAAAGCCATTTTCAGTCAGCTTCAAAAAATTTCCCTCGAATAGTTTTCTACATTATCGTAGTAGTGGAACTCTGTACCTGCCGCCGGTAAAGGAAGGGAACCAGGCTGCTTCTAAAATAGGAGGAATGTCGGTAATTTATAGGCTGCTCTTAGTGTCGAGAGACCACACCGAGAGCAGCCGTGTGAAAAGAAAACTCGGCATGGTGTCGTCGATTTCTCTTTTTCCTACGGTTGAAACGAAGCTAGCGACATAGCCAAACATGTAGGCCGCCACTAGGGTTTGGAAGAAAGGATAAGACCTAAGTCCTATAGTTCCTGAGTAAAATATTCGGTGAAGTCTGTTGCCCAATAAAAGGGCGTACAAGTTCCGACTCGTCCTGACAGAGTCGAGCCTAACTGAGCAACTAGGACTAGTGGGGCTGGAATAGTGCGAAAACGTCCTAGTAACCCTACTCTAAAGTCCTCAAGGGGGAATATCGGGGTGGTCTTAGTTGATGCAAGTCCAAAATAACCCATCTGTGACCTGTAAGAAAGGGTATGACAAGGCATTTTACCACGTAATAATTGATTTCAAAATTTGGGTTAAACAAAAAATAACTCTAATGTAAGTTCGGTTCAATTATAGTTTTATTTTAAGAAATATTTGACTAGTATTCAAAATTAAGAACAATAAATTACCTACGATAATAGATAATTTTTGCCTCAAGCATGAAATATTACAATAGTAGTACTACGCATATTACATGCATTAATTATGTTTATTATCTGTCGTATTTTGTTTCAGTTAATTAGTTAGTTGTTTTCTCTTTACATTATAAAATAGCACAGCTGGGATGTTTACATTTCGTTTCATTAGTCTTTCCCTAAGAATCACATCATTAATAATTACAATCAATCAATTCACCTCAAATTTCAATATTAATTCTCTATAATATACATCGACAGAACAAAAGTTACAAAGAAGAATATATTTTAATAATGTCAGACCCTTTTTTAACTAGAAGAGGATATAAATACACGTAATAGCTACGATGTATGAAGCTGCATTAGAATCATGTTTTCTGTTTAATTATGTTCACTTATTTGTTTCTTTTGTTTTATATTGTTGACAAGGATATAAATATGGAAATAAAATACAAATAAAACTTTTGTCTTATGTCTTATGTATTCTGAAGTTATGCTTCAGACCTGTGTCTGTGTGAAGCTTCATCTATTACTGAGTTCGGAGGATCGAGATCCCTCGAACTTGGTGACCAAAACTTTAAAGAAATGGCACACGCATTAAGGATGCGTGGGTTGGTTTGAAGAAGTCGCTTAAGGATCATCGACGTTCGGTATACGGACCGAGGCGCTGATGTTCGGTCGACTGTCTAATCGATTGCTGGGGGCGGTGAGAACCGCCCTGGAACAGGTGTATCTCGTTACGCGTGTGTTGGTCTCGCCGTGCTCTTGAGCGAGGTATACCTAAAGTGTGTGTTATCCCTACTGTGTGTGTAGTATCGTGGCGGGACCCTTGTAGGGTCCAGAATTCTAAGCCCCTTCTTCATCTGGGTCTAGAGTATATTACGGGACGACGTTTCTACTAGAGGCTTCAGGGTCTGCGTGATAATTCGCAGCGCTTACCATCAGAGGGTTATTTGCTGTTTCTATTCTTTCATAGAAATTTTTAAAATGTTTTTAAAATGACGCGTAAGGTCGGCATCTTGCAATCGCTGTGCAAGTCGACATTTCTTGATAAGCTCTGCTCCAGTGGCTCGTCGTAAAATTTATTTTACCACCTGTAGTTGATTTAAGTGGTGGGAGGATATGTGGGCAAAAGATTGGCAAGCATATGCCATTATCGGCCGTATGCAAGCTTTATATAACAAAAGTTTGTAATTAAGAGGCATTTTGCTATTTGCAGTTGGTAAGATAGAAGAGACGATGCGAGACATAAGCGGCTTTCTTCTAACCTCTTTGACGTGACTTTTGAAACTCTCGTTACGTCGAAAGTAACACCTAAATATTTGGCTTTCTTCTGCCAGGGATCGGTTTGCCGTAGAGTTTCAATTGCCCTGATTTGCTCACATCGAGCATTGTGTGCGGTTTTTGAACGGACGTGTGGTAGGACGAGTGAGGTCAGTCGACAGAAGACCGATTAAAGTATATTGCTACACTTTTTCGGGATTCACATCAATCCTCCATTTGCGAAACCAATCGCCTAGGCTATTGATTGCACATTGGAGTTTACTGGTGATAAGGGATGGTGAGGAAGAGGAGTAATAGAGGGCGGTGTCGTCTGCGAAAAGCGCAAGGTTAACATTAGAGCTTTTGGGGATATCGCTGTATATGAGCGTGAATAACAGAGGAGAAAGAACGGAACCTTGGGCACGCCCGCTAGCAGGGAACGTCTGGTTGGAGAGGTGTCCTCACTCGATATCGAAAAGAGCGATTAGAAAGGTAGGCTTGTATGACGTGCACAAGCTTGTCAGGCACATTAAAAAGTACAACTTGTAGAGTAAGCCGTTGTGCCAGGCTTTATCGAATGCCTTTGCGACATCAAATAGAACAGCCCCCGTGTAATGGGATCTAAGGCCTGACTTTGTTTTATTTAGGCCCGTCAAAATGTATTCTGATGAGGCGATAAACCTGGTCGGAACAGGAGTGTTCAGGACGGAACCTGAATTGTTCGTCTGGTAGGAGGCCATTGAGAAAACGTAATCCTTTAGCCTTGACAAGATTATGCGTTCATACAATTTCCCCACAGTTGAGGAGACTGATTGGACGATAACTCGTTGGTTGGTTTAGTAGGCTTACGCGGCTTTGGATGCCGGTAACAATGGCCTCCTCCATTCGTCAGGGAAGGAACAGGTGGCTAGAAATACATTGAAAATGCTCGTAGTAGACAATTAATCTGGCCCGGTAAAGTTTTAATGCTCTTATTACCTAATACGGTTGGGCCAGGTGCCGATCCGGGTTTAAGACCCTTAATAATATCTTTGACCTCCTCCGGGGTCACTACTTTTAAGCGTTCGCCCTCTGGTGGTAAGATCTGCCCTACGGCCGATTTCAGGTCACCTCCGCAATATGAAACGTGTCGGTGTACGCGAGATGGCGTGCATTGTAACTCTAGTGTAGTCCGCTAAGCATTCGGCTTTTTTCAAAATCATCGAAGCTAATAAGCCACCGTTAGGACGGATAACTGGCGGAATTGAATCGCGGTGAACCTAACTTTAGATTTCGGCAATTGCCAGTAGGCAACATGCGATGGCTCTAATTCTTCCGTTAGGTTGTGCCACGAAGTTTCGCGGTGAGTTTTTATGCGTTCTCTAACCGAAGTTTAAATATCTAAATAATGCGCGGTTTGTTTCGGACCGATATCTATCGTAAGTACGTTGCGCGGCATTTTTGTCTCTTATCAGACATCGAATGTCGAAAGGCAGGCCAAAGTTCGGTCGGCCACTTACCTTCTCTCGGACTCTTCAATGGCCGATGAGATGTGCGACTTTATGTTGTTAATGGCATTATTTGCCTGATCTAGATTATAAACTTCACATCTGGGATGTTTTCACATTTCGGGGTTTATTTCCTTGAGTTTAACCTCAAGGCGATGCCAATCCACTGGTTTTAGTCATAGGGACCGAACCGGCGTCTTGGCCCAATTTACATAAAACCGAGCACTGGTCAGAATCATTCGTGCAGTGTCTCTATCGATACGACATCGAGTGAGACACCCTTTAAATAAAAGATCTATGTCTAGCGACCCTCTACTATCTGATGGATATCTAGTTGGGGTCTCGGAGGCTATTATATTAATGTTGAGTACCTCCTCGAGACCCTGCAATATTGTGCCATTTGAGTTGTTTCTGCTGTCGTTCCAGTCGCGTGTTTGCAATTAAAATCGCCAGCGAGTAATTTGATGGACCCAGGCCGAAAAGCAGCTCAAGGTCTGATTGTAACATAGTTTTTAGCGGCGAGAGATACACTGGAGGCAGGTACAAGCGGCTTATGGCCGGTAGGATTAGGATCATGCACGCAGCTTCTAAATTTGTAAGTAAGGGCACTTCTATTGATGTTATGTGAGGGATCTTTAATAATAAATTAATACCGCCCATGGGAGCTAACAGTCTATCGTGTCTAATAATATTGTATCCGCTTATCTTGGGATCGCGTATTACTGGTTTAAGATGAGTAATAAAACTTTTAAAATGCTTACTAATATTTATAAAGGTAATGAGTTGAACTTATTACGTTTTAATCAAATTATACTTAATTCGTTTTTAAAATGTAAGACAATAACTATTTTGGTTGAACAAATCATAAATTGATTTTATTTTATCTTATTTGAAAACGAAATCCACAGGCTTCGTTTAGTTACAAGTTTTACTTATGACCTAGTGTAAAAGCCAAAAACGGATTAACATTTTATAACTTAAATTATATTGACTCGAAATATTAGAGTAAACACCTGTTGAATTAACAATCTAAATAAAACCAACACCAACAGTATAAAATAATAACAATATTAAAGCATATTATAATTTATATGTATTTCTTGCATTGTTATCATTTACGTAAAGTTGTCACGTAAAATATTTCGTAGCATAAATATTTTATAATCTCCAAAATCGTAAACAAGACTGTCTCTATTCGTGACTTGAAGGAGCAAGCTCTTTAACCCGCTGAATTAAACTAGCCCTAAAGGCTTTAATTATTATCTTCTTAACAGACAGCTAACAAGTGACAGTATGTGATATGGATTATCATGGGCTTGAATTATATTGAATTAACTGTCTTCTTCATTTTCCAAAATAACGAATATATTTATTTACATAAAGATTTTTTATTTATCTATCTAATCTTAAGCATCGCAGGATACCTGTAACTTTCTGCACAACACTTGCTATTTGGCTGTTCCAATTCAGGTATTTGTGTATAAGGAGGCCTTGATTCTTTACACTTTGACTAAATGGAATATGATCGCCGTTAAAATGTATCGCCGTTAATAGTTGAAATAATTATTATTTGTTACGTTTTTTCATCTTCTTTATCAGAGCTCCGATTTAGATAACTTATACTTTTAAATAGTACGTGTTAACCGTCATGGGGTCCCATCTTTTAATCATTTTGTGACAAGTATTTTAATAGATATTTAAAAACATTGAAAAATTGCATCACTAGGAAAATATAAATTACAGAAAGTTGTAGTAGCCGCACATCGTTGTTTTATGCGACAAGATGGCAAAATAAAACGTTTGGCGGAAAAGTGCCGCACAAACTGAACGATCGCCAGCGCCACGTACCCGCTGTGTACAAGATCGTGCTGCTATAAAGCTAAAATAAATCATGAAGCAAACAAGCTATAGCATAAATGAAGCATAACAAGCAATAGCATTAATATGAATTAAATTACGTGTAATTAAAAATAGTCACCAAATGTAGGTTATAAACAAAAATTATCCCGTAAAATAACGATGGCTAATGTTTGATGGTGGATGGTGAGAGCCAACATGATTTATCACTTCATAACTTTTAAGGTTCGTAGAATTGTACCGTGGTGAACAACATTGAGAATGTCTAGACCATCTTACCTTATTTCTCATATATCCTTGGCAATCACTTCACACGTGCGTTTCCATTCCTTTTGTTCGATACTGCAACTTATCTTTGCAACGAGCTGACTCAAAGCTGCAAGAGTAAAAAATACTAACTTCATTAAAACTATTAGGGCGAGGACTGCACTTGCACTTTACATACTTTGTACAAATCCAGATAGCTCTTTAAAATAAAAAAAAATTTCAATTCTGAGAGACAGGTCAAACTGCTTTTATTCCATGATGAACTCATTTTGAGTAATAAGTTTGACTAACTTTGACCAACAGAAATAAACTGAATGTAAAAACAGAAACTTATTTAATCGAAAATGCTAAATTCATAGGCATCTATTATTATTTAATGAAGAATAAAATCGTTTGGTGCGTCGGGTAGTTGCGCACAGGTAAAGCCCGTTAGCCTTAGAAAACGGAAGTCGTGGGTTTGAATTCTGTGGGAGCGCAACAAATTTTTATTGTTGTTTCCTAGTTGGTTAGGGACAATTTTGGCCCAATCACCCAATTGTCTAAAAAGTAAGATGATACATGCGTCGGATGGGTATGTAAAAATTCGGTCCACCCACCAACCCGCATTGGACCAGCGTGGTGGGTTACGGTCCAAAACCCCTAATAGATAGGGGTGTATAAGGGGAGGCCCATGTCCAGCAGTGGACTAACATAGGCTGATGATGATGAAAGAATGTAGAATTAACAGAAAGATAAAAAGACCGACAACGGGGATACATAGTACAACAGCCATGAAATCAATTAGTCCTAAAAAGTTCGAGTCTAGTATCCAAACGCAACAAAAAAGGCCCGTGGTTGTATGAATACAGATTTCTATGGCTGAATTTTAACTACCCAATTAGTGTTTTTTTTAAATCCGCAACAAATATAAACAGTGTACATTTTTATCACAAACAAACTAAACCGCTAATAAAAATACAAAGGCTGTATACCAAAATAAAAATATGATACAAGCAAGTGTTAAATCTTCATCACAATGGATACAATGCTGCGTGTAATATATATATATATATATATATATATATATATATATATATATATATATATATATAATTTAATAACTTGGCACGTACTTTTACTCTTTGTTTCAAAGATGGTTTTATTATAACGACTCGAAGTGTTGGATAAACAATAGAACATCATTAAAATTAATTAGTACCCTTAAGCGCTTTCCTCGTTATGATGTACTTTACTTATGTTACATCGTTGTGAGTTATGAACCAAATGAACGGCAGTTTACGAACCTTCGTCACGTAAAATATTTATGCTCTGAATTATATCTTTTATTTGTATTAAAATGAAATAATATTGGTTTGTTTGAGGCTCTAAAGACTTAAAAAAATATTCCAACCGTGTTCTAATATATTGACAGCATTAATAAAGATTTAATCGTATTACATGTTTAAAAATATTTACATGTGTAAGCGGGCTTCCAGAACAGATTACAGTTTTTACTTCTTTAAAATAAGCAATTACGAATAGCTAGTAAAATGTAAAGTTTTCAGAGATACAGCACTTAAAAAGATATTTGTTTTATCTTAGTAATTTTAATATAATATAACGAAACGTGTCTCGAAACTGCCCATTGTTTTATAATTGTAATGGTTAGTTGTTTTTTTTCGAATAAAACAAACTGCCTAAAAATTTTACAAAAATATTTGCTTCTAAAAGATTGTATACGTAGTGATTATTATATTTTCTAAATAGCGTACAAAACTCACAATACTTTATTTTTATATTGTTTAAACAAGCTAATGAAAGTTTGTTCGCTAATTTAAGTTACTTCTAATTCGGAACGAAAACTGTAATAAAAATAATACATATCTATAATGAGGTAAAGTTAACTGCCTCCGTAGCCTAGTGGTATGGGCGTGTGCTTTTAAACCGGAGGTCATGGGTTCGAATCTTGCGTGGACGCCACAAATTTTCATTGTTTCCTAGTTGGTTGGGCAACGGGTCGGATGTGCATGTAAAAAGTCAGTCCACCCACCAACCCGTATTGGACCAGCGTGGTGGGATATGGTCAACACCCCCTAATGGATAGGGGTGCATTAGGGGAGAGATCTTATTTATCGGACAATTGGGTGATCGGTCCAAATTGTCCTAACCAACCCTAAGAAAACAACGATACCACAAAATTGTTTCCCCTGGGGATTTGAACCCACGACCTCTGTTTTATAAACCAATGGCCAATACCGCTAGGCCACGGAGGCGGTTGGAAAAATTAATTTCTAAAATAATGTTTTTACTAGGCGCGACTGGGATTTAAAATCTGAAATTCACTCAAAGCGTTTACTTTATATGATAAATTAAAAAAAAATATTTAGCACTTATACTAAGTAAATCTATAAACTAAAATAAAACCAAAATTTAAACCACTTCGAAATAGACTATCATAATACCATGTGCTAGAATACTAAAAAAAACTTCGAGACTCTTGTTTTTGGTATATTTCAAATTTAATACAAGTACATAATTATTTTTTTATTAACACGATTATTATTCACATCAAATCCACAAGTTTATAGATTTCTCTCGTTAGTTATATATATTTATTCCCGACGTTTCGGACACTCGCAGACTAAGTTGATATATGTCTGTATTTCAATGTTTTTGGAATAACCGTCAGAGTTTTTATTTAAAATTGACATATCTTTCCATTTTTTAGTTCGAACATTGGTTTGACAAGAAGTACTTATGTTGTCCTGTGGCTACGTAGTTTTTATCCCTTTGGGTTTAATTTTTAAAATTATTAGACCCTACGAAGATGGCAAAGACCAACCATCCTCTCTATAAAAATTTTAATATTTTTAATTTATTGATTAGGCTTGTCTAGAATATGGTCGCAAATTGCAGATTTTTAAGTCGTTGGTGCTTAACATTGACTGTATGTTCTTTGACTCTGGTTCTTACTGGTATTGTTTGTCCAATGTAAGAGAGACCCAATCACAGTCTAGCTTGTACACACCCTGTACCTGTATTTTTGTGTATGTAGGAATTTTACATTTGACGCATGGTAATAATTAGCCAATCTCCTTCGGCGGCCTATAGTATATTTTAAAAGAAGTTTGCTTTTAAATATAAACGATTTTGTCGGTGAATATTGGAGTTTGTTTTCACGCAGCACCTGCTTGACATTCTCCAGTTCTACCGTCAAACGTTCCTTGTCCCAGATCCGCTGTGCTCTCTGAAGCAAACATTTACCGACAGTAGGTAACTGCGAGGGATGGTGAATCACCATTAAAATACTTATTTGGTTGGGTGGCTTTTCTAAAACTGTAAGGCTCACGACATTGTCAGAGTTTCTGATGATTAAAATATCTAAGAAGGCTAGGGAGGTATAGGCAGTTTATAGCGATTTGTTCTAATAATCGTACCTTTATTTTTATTGTATAAAAATCTTAAACACAAAAATACCCCTTCCAGCAATTAGAAATAAATCTTAATGATAGAGTTTATGGATATTACTATTCTTCTTTGTTTTCCTGTACCCAATTAGTCGTTATCTTAATGAGCATGTAATAAATTTAGAGTGTTATAAATGTCACGAAGAAGCCTTATTTATTTACTAAGACGTGTTTAGTTGTTCTTATAAATTGCATTTTATATTTATGTTACAGGAATATCCTATACGATCTTAATATAACAGATATGCATATTTCTTTATAGATTTTTGGCATATAAATATATATAAAGGCCGCGAATCAGTAGTGTAAAACACTGTTGTGTTTCGATTTGAAGGGCACCGTAGCCAGCGTATTTACTGGGTAAATGAGACTTAACACCCAATGTCTTACGGTAGGCAGCGCGTTGGCAATACCACTGGTATTGCCAATGTATATGGGCGTCGGTGACCACTCCCCATCAGGAGACCCGACTGCTCGTCTGCCTTTGTATGCCATAAATAAATATAAATTAACAGTAATCAAGATAAATCGACGGTTTAATAATCGATTTTATTTTATTTATCTCACATCTCTACCACTGCATTATTTTGCATTGAACTTAGGTATATAATGCATTGCTTTTTAATGGGACTGGAATGTTTTTTGTATTGCTATCTAACAACCGTGAAAATTTTGTCTGTAATTATTAATTTATTTATAAAGCGTATTCCCGCTCAGCGGAAAATTCTACTCGAGTTTTTAACATATTTAAAAAGTACATTTATGTTATCAAAATCAAGCTACTGTGTTTATTAAAGTATCACAGACTATTAGGGACTGACTGGGGACCATGCAACGGGTTGCATATATTATTAGATCTTATGAATATAGATATTTATATAACCTATAAGTCTCCGAAACTAGACGTCGCAGACTTGTTGACCGATTTCCTGTGAAGATAGACGATCCTTGCGTCGAATGGGCGCGTAAAGCGTAGGTTTAATGTCTGATCTCTTTCCGTTATCCATCACTACTTACTTACTTCCTACAAGAGTAAAAAAAGACACAGTTCACATGTTTGTGGCTTTTGTGTAGTGCACCAAATGTACACTATAATATCTCCTGCGTAGTAAGCTTCAAGAATTTTGGATAATTAAGCAGTAACATTGCATGGTTCATACGATATCGTCAAGTTTTATGTTACATTTTAAATAGACACCGTTGATTGCTTACAGTTACGGTCTTTGTGGAAAGTGAACGTTTCGTTGCAATAAAAAATGTTATATACCAATACAAAGACGTTATGGTTCTTTAAAAACATTTTAAATAAAAATAAATGACTTCATTTTTTGTGAAACGCTACAATTGTTTAAATACATGTTTGTTGATGAATTTTTCTTGTATAGTAATGAAAATATTGAAATAAATCAAGTTTCTTTATACATATTGCACGTTAAACGCTCCATTAAGCTGATTGCTAGTACGCTCGTTGGCGCAACGTGTTGAAAAATGTAATAAATTTGAAAATTTATTTTATTGCGTATTCTTTAATCAATAAAAAATCTCTCATTTTTTTACTAATTAACAAAAATATAATGTCGTGTGAAATAAAATACTACCAGCAAATATTTTTTTTTGATAAAAGATTCATTTGTATGGTTGTATCATTTAAGCGTTCTATTAGGTACAAAATTTCAAGCACATAATAATAAGTTTGGTTCTAAATCTTCAGCATATGTAATTTTATACACATAAAACATATAGTGAGACTTAACTGAAAAAATACTCATAACATAACGGCAATAACCGTGAAGCTTTCTTACCGAGTACACCTTCAAAGACACGAGGGGTTGCTTTTTCAAGAAAATATTTATTTTGCTCTGGGGCTTTAGATACTGATTTGGGTAAATCTACAAGCTGGTTATTGGAGTTGAAAGGGTGGCTACATCCACTTCCATACAGTTAACGGTGGGGTAGGATGTTGGTAATTGGGCGGCCAAAGCTGCAAAGCTCGCTATAGTTTCCGATTTCCTCTCTAAGTACACGCCAGTCTGATAGAAGGTGTTGGCCTTAATCCGTCCAAAACCAAAATGGGTTATTTTCCCAGTAGTTGCCTGTATGCATGCATTAAAAAACGTACAAAATACAATGGACGGACATTGATAATTACGTCTGTAGTACTGATAATTTTAATTTTGATCAAATAATTTGAAGCTATCAAAAAAAACAACGGGGAAGCTTTTGAGTCAGTTAAAGTTAGTTAGTATATTTATCTATTTATTATACTTTGAAGAACGAACTTTTGATTTAAAAATTTTAAACAATTATTAATTAATTATTACCTATTCCTTATAACAACTGTAATGTCAAGAAACATTTTAAAGTGGGTGTATATCAGTGTTGTAATTTGTACGTTATACGAGTTAAATGATCTTGCATCTGGCGGAGCTTTTCAAGAAGCACCACTCGTTACTCGTAAAAGTACCGGATAACTCTTATTAATAAACATGTTACAAAAATGAACTTTTTATTGCTTTATAAATAAAATAATGACATATAATAATGCAAAAGAATTAACATGAATTCATTATTTAATTTATCCATATAACTCTGGGTCAAACTGATCCATGATATTTTGCCTAAACTGCTTTTTATGGGCCTATTAATTATGTCAAAAGATAAAAAATTAAATCCAAGTTTTTTAAATCTTTTAAAACGTTATAGTGTGTATATTCGTAGTCAAAAATTAAATTCCAAGAAATGTGAGGCATAATCTGCCTTCGTCTTCGTGGGTTTACAAATTATAAATTATTATCACTTATGACATTTGAATTGCACCGATCACCTAATAGAAATAATGATTACGTTTATATATGAGATATTATAAATAAGATATCGTAATATAAGACATAAACTTTGAGTATAATAGACAACACTGTATAATAATTACATTCTGTGGAACTTAAATCTATTAGTCCCATTTTCCTAACCTGCCTTTTAATGTTTATTAAATATCACACAAACTTCAGCAGTTTAAAGGCCTTAAAGTAAACCATAAATAGGTAGGATACGGCTGATAAAGTTCAAACAATAGAACCATCTGCACTAAGAGCACGCTAAATTATGTAAGTATATAACATGTGATTCTTATTACTGTATGCTGAAAATTCGCGCAATAAAATATTTGTACTTATAGAATATTTCAAACATTACTTTATGAATCCGATAAAGAAAAGTAAATTCTACTCACACAATTTCAGTACATGACAAGAAAAACAAACAATGCATTATTAATAAGGAATACAGCATAAAATTGTGCATTTCAGATAAGATACATTTTATTTTTTTAAATTTTAAGTGATAAATAAAGTGCGTGAGTGATTTTACCTTAAGTAATCACCGATTTTGGTGTTGTTATTTAAAAGACAACACCATAACACGGATTTTTGCACACTGTTCATTTTTGCGGAAATAGACACTGTTTATTACGATGTAGTTGAGTCAAATTTTGAACGTATAGATTGAAGGAAAGTGTAAACGAAATATTTTTTAATAAACATTTTTAATTTAAATACAAGATTTTTGTTCTGTTAATTTGATTAAAATCCGTTAAGTGAATTAGGAGTCTATCGAAGACCAACAAATATTTTAGTTTTTTTTTTACATATAAAGATATCATAATTTAATTGAACCCAAACCAGTCACTATGTGCCAGAATAATATTGTGACTTTAAATTAAGATACAAACTATACTATTTACTGAATTGAATCAAACTATTCGGATTCTTTTCAGGATCCACGATGAGGTTATTTTTAATTAAATTCGTGTAAAGCAAGCCTGAAGTGTCATAGTGTCAGAAACCCGTCGAATTAATTTGTTATTAACTATAGGCAGGTTAACTAAAAATATTATTAATTTCAACAAGAAATATTTATATTTCAAAATATACGTAACAACATAAATATTACGGTAATATATTTTGAACTGATTTCTATTTCAATTATACGTCTAAGAGTCACATGTATAACGTGTGACTTAAAACTTATAAATCAATTTCCAACAAATTTATCAGGTGCTTGTTCGATACAAACTTTTTGTTTCTATAGTTATGCTAAATACTAAACGTTTTAATGTTTTTTCATTGGAATCCACATTTATTGAATTTTATATACCAAAATTGACATTTCTCTTTCATTGTAAGTAATAATATCATCGTATTATGGGGTACACTATTTACTACAAGGTATTATATAAAAAAAATGTCCTATGTATTTTGCTATTAACATGAAATATTTCATTTTGGCACTACTATTCATGAGTGCAAAAAGTTCGTGCAAAAGACTTTTTCAACATGTATCGCGAACTTTTAATTAGTGCGCTTAATCATCATCATCATCATCATCATCATCAGCCTGTGTTAGTCCACTGCTGGACATAGGCCTCCCCAATGCACGCCACTGCTTCCGATCTTCGGTTATTCTCATCCAGCCCACACCGGCCACTTTGCGAATGTCGTCACCCATCTTGCCGCAGGGCGTCCACACTACGTTTGCCGAAGCCTCGATTCCACTCCAGAACTTTTCGACTCGAGCGGTCGTCAGTTCTGCGGCTTATATGACCGGCCCACTGCCACTTCAAGCTTACTAATCCAGTGGGCTATGTCGAGTGATTTTGGATCTCTGTCGGATCACGTCATTTCTGATGCGGTCCTTCAGAGATACTCCGAGCATACCTCTCCCATAGCTCGCTGAGCGACTTTAAATTTGTAGCTTAATACATAACAAAATAATATGTTGTAAAGCATTTTATTTGAAACTAAATAAACAGAAAATTAAAACCACAAAAGCATTAATCTTAACCCTTTTCATAAAATATATAACGTTAAACATTAAACGTGTATTTTATTGCGCCTGTCGTATTATAAAATATTGCACGAACCTAAAATATTTTAATGGTTACTTTACGAGCACGGTATCTTATATTACCATAGATAATATTCCTTCCCTCAAAATATTTTTATGAAGGGATTTGATTACATTAACTTTAATGAGTTTAGTAACTATTAATATAAATTCATGTTCAAAAACATTAATGGCTTTTTTTCATTAAAATGTAAGGCTACTTTTGTTCAAACGTGAATTTTTATGTTTGTAATATTAAATTCGCACCTAATGTGGATATTAAATTTTAAACGTAATGTTTTACACCTCATAATAAAAATGTAATATGTAAATGGCGCTTTCACACCACATCATTAGGTTTATAGACTACCCAACTTATATCTATGTATTCATTATATGAATCGCAAAGAGTTAGAGGAAAAATTAAGCTTTAATAAAGCTTCTAGCCGTGGGTATTGTCTTGTTTTTTTCCCATATGTATATTCATCCCGATGTAGGCATATCCAAGGCTAACAACTCCCGAAGGTGTAGTGCAATCCGCCATAACGACGGGGTCAATATTCTATACTTATTATTTATTTACACCAAGAAGCAGTTAGTGAATGTTATAGGCATAAAGCTATGCTTATGCTCTCCTTATTAATGCGTTTTTTAAAATAATTATACCTGTTTAAAAGTTTACTTTAGAAGATTACTTTTAGAGTTTATTTGATACCAGATATAATGGATCCTGTACAAAGTGTTAATCCATTTTTCTACTTATAATACAGGAACGAGTACATCAGAATCGGTTACATTTATTATAATTTTTCTCATATTTTGACGAGATTTAATTGTTCTCTATTAGATAATAGAGATTAAAAGTATAATGAATATATTAAGTAAAAAATTATGTAGCAATATTCAAAAATTATCACCGTAATACTATTGCAGTGTTCTATTAAGTAAACTTGTCAATAATAAGTATTGACAAAATAACACTTTTATGTTCTATGTCCTAAAAGGCTAAGAAAGATGTATTAGATCTAATTTATGTTAGAAGCTTTCGTATAAATCCAATATTCCTAAGAGTACCTTGTCGACAAAGTGAAAAAAATCGACACAGGGCATTTTGTTTAAATTTTCTTTGAAGCAATTTTAACGAGATATTCCAATTATATGAAAGATATTTATAAGTCTCGGTGAAACTTCAAATAGAAAAATGAAATAACCTGTCTCAATTAATATTAACTTACGGATTCCTAGGGTTATTGCGGTTGAAAAAGTTATCATAAGGGGATGCCGATGCATTTGAAAATAGGCGTAATAGAAACGTTTTACTCAACGTATTAATATTAATACAAAATTAAATTATAGGTATTCGATTTGACTTGTTAACTAAGCACAAATATTAATATATATATTAGGCGTAAATTATATTTTAAAATAATTGCGGCTTCTTTATACTCTTTATATTTTTAATGATGTTACAAGTATAACTTCTAATAATTTTTAATCTATTCTGAAAAATGTAATTTTTTTTTAATATATATAGTTAGACATTATCTGCTCTCTTTTTGGTGAAAACATTTATCTCCATACAACAGTAACAAACATGATGACTGAAGTGTAAATCTTTACAAAAGTTGTATTTATAATAAAACATTTACAACGATTTTATATGATATGGTCAAAATCGGGAAGCAGCATATTGAAAAAAAAACGGATATAGTACAGTCGTACACTCATATTAAAAACTGCTTGGAAAGATAAATCAGAGTTATATCTTATAAGCATGTGTCTTCACACTAAGAATACCTGACAGATCCGTTTTTATTGTAACATATATGGTAAAAAATTGAATAAATTACTAACGAAGACATTTAAAAATTTTAAACGCAGGCCCCTTAAAACTATACTAAAATCAACTAAATGTGTGAAAGAAATTGCCTTAAAATTTCTTTCGTCTCATTCAAATATCTTTATCTGCGCAAAAATCAACTTTATGACTTTTTATCTCTTTTGTCACAAATTACCATCTCAACGCGGGTAAATCCGCGGGATGAAGCTGGTCTGAAATATTCTGCAAAAAAAGAGTGCGCCAAAATACAAAGCTCTAATTGGTTCACTGGCACCAAACGTCAATCACTACGGAATAGTCTGCAAATAGGAGCAACTTCCGTATTGGCACTATTCGAATTTGACTCTGGAAGCTTATTACACCTCTATCCATTAAGGGGTTTTTTGGACCAACGCTGATTCAATGCGGGTTGGTGGGTGGACCGACTTTTTACATGCCCGTCCGACGCATGGATCATCTTACTTTTCAGACAATTGGGTGATCGGCCCAAATTGCCCTAACCAACTAGGAAACAATAATGAAGATTTGTTGAGTCCCCGCAGGATTCGAACCCACGACCTTCGGTTTTCAAAGCATACGCTACGGAGGCAGTTGCTTCCAGTTTATAATAATAATATTTCTGGATTAACTACAAACATTATCTATTCGCGAACAAAGCAAAACTTGTACCATCGTAACGTAAATGAATACATATTATACAGATACAAGCACCTAAACAGAAAAAAAACCTTATTTTCATGACACAATATTTTTCCCGTAGTGAGAATCAAACCGGTGTGGGTTTTGGCGCTACAGTTAGGGTTATTGCTTGCTGAACAACAAACTGACCAACCCAAGCGGGTCGCCAATTATTATATAATTTTGATAATATATTACATGTCCACTTGAGTTTCATAATTTCATTGTGTATGATGCAGGAGTAATGGTTCAGATATTTGAAAAAAGTAAATAAAAAAATGCCGCCATTTACTGCGTATTTTATGTTGTGTGTTTGTACTTACTACTTAAACATTTTAAGTTAGTTATCTTAGGCATCATTCTGAAAAATACATGACTTATTGACCCCTGGTCATTCATTTATAGTTTTTGTATATCTCGGATTGAGCTACATTTATTAAGAATGTTAAACCGTATTTTTCAGTTTAGAATTAAAAATAATATCGATGCTTACTTTGATATTTATTATATTCTAAACGCAGAAAGTATATATCTAATAAAAACTTGAAAACCAAACAATTTGATAACCTCATAGCAGTGAAAGCATTAAAAGTTCGTAATTAAGGCTTTATCTACATTTTATTTAATTATTACAATCATATAGTGATTGGTACAAAGCTATGTATAAGAAATTAGTTTTACCAAAACATTACGACTTCAAAACGAAGTAGTGTATTGACCACGCATCATGGCGCCTCGATTTCGATATTATTAATAATTAATTTCTTTAATATTGTAATTGATTATGAAAACACTGCCGTAATTTTAGTAAATGCAATATCAATATCTAATATGGTTTAAAGTATTTATTTTTTCAAAATGTGGTTTAATTCAAATAATTTAATGAATTCAAATAAAATTTCTGGAAAAAGTCCTCGCTTAATTTAATGCCCTGTAGTGCCTAAAATCACCTTCAAAAATGCTTTATTATACTTTCGAGATGCCGATCTCTGCGCAGTAGCCGGTTCAAGTTGGAGGCGAGTAGCAGAGTATTGGCCTTTTTCTTCTGCTGAAATTTTTTCTTTTCTGAAGCTGATGATCAAGATGATGATGAATATATTTACATTAAACTTGGCGATAGTGAGTCTTTAATGTTATTATATAAAATTTTGATCAAACATTGTTTTAGTCTATCTTGTAAAGTTTCCTCAGAAGTAATGACTTTTGCTAAGCTATTTTTGTTTTGCAAAAAAAGTCGATCACCTAGTACGTGGGGATGGTACCTTTCCGCGAAATCTGCGTTATATGAAGTTTACCATAGACATGAGTCTGGAAATTTTTAAATAATAATAATAAAATCCAAAAGTATCTTAAAACTATTAAAAGGAGCCAATGTCTTTGGTAAGAGACTAGCCCTTGAAATAGGGTTTCACATAAGAACCTGTGCTAGCAAGTAGCTAGGCCTCCCGGATATTAGTTTCTGTATAAGTTTTTAATATTTGTCCTTATATCTATTGGTTTTTTTTTTTTTCGCTATGTTATGTGAGGAAGTTAAAGTGTAGAGTTGTCATGTTGAATGAGTTAGAGAATTTGTGTTTACATGTAGTGAGTGTCGTTGTTTTGGTAAGGGTGTACTAAGTTTATGAGGGCAGTATGTCGAGAAATAGTGACGCATGTTAGACAAGGTTGACGAGGATAATAAAATGAAGAGTGCTATTTGAAATATACAAGTAGTTTTTTCAGTGTTGGTATAGTCGAGGCTTTTCAGGTAGCGTGTGACTTTATTTTTACAAGAAAATTTTGGATGAGAATAAAATTAGTTGAAGCATAAAATCTTTAATAAAAATAATAAAATAAAGTAATAATTATTTCTTTTATTTACGCGATTATATATATCAAATCCACTAATTTACGAATTTTCTCAAGAGATAATATAATATAGAGATACAGACATATACCAAGTTAGTCTGCCCGTGATCATGGATGCTGAAAAGGATCCAAAACGTCAGGTATAAATATATTTAAGTAACGCGAAAATCCGTAAATTAGTGGATTTGATATGTAAAAATAAAGGTATTTTTTTTTAATTATAATTTAAAAACTTATAAATGTACATCGATTCAAAAACAATATAACCGCATGACGCTATAAGGTAGTGCGACCAAAAAAGAAACAATCGAGTGGAGCAAAACAGTATTTCACAATAAACCTAAAATGATTGAAACTTTTTTCGGTTACCAAACAAATAATTATACTTCTCTTGTATGTAACCATTAACCATTATTTAATAATATTATGCTTAAATGATTATTTTTATTTCTGTAGTATTTTCCATCCATCCTAGTTTAATATAAAAAAAGAGAAAAAGATCTCCAAAGTGCAAAAAATTAATACTGCGAAAACGGTTTGCAATTATTTTCTTCTTCACTTTCTTACTTTCTCGCCTTGCAAAAAACTCTTAAGAATGCATCTTTTACCGTTCATTTCTAACGGTCTTATAATTTATATATTATTTCATTCATTTCTGATTCCATTATTTTGTCATAACTTATTAACTGTTATATAAAGTTATGTTAATAAAAACATTTAATTTTTACTTTTTTGTCCACGTATACAATTACAAATAGTGTATTTGATACTTTTTATTCATTAACTAACTATTTATCTTTACAAAAAAAATATTTATGTTGTAGCTCTTTCTCATTATTTAGATATATGCAGTCCAAGGCTTTATCTTACATATTTTAGAAGTATCTATCGTTTTGGCTATAATTCCTTTAACATTTTATTCTCTTCCTTTTATTGCTTAAATTTCTTGTAAACTGTCATATATTTAAAATGTGAAAAAATTTAATCCATTGAAAAAAGTGTAAATTACAATAGCACTACATAAGTTTAGTTTGTGCGTTACGTAATTACCTACACAAATTCTCAACTGACGATTACGGTTTAAAACTTGCTATAACCGAATTTACTTTTAGTAATATCTTAAGAGCGTTGTAGAAAAACACCAGAGAAGTAGATACATATCTGTAAAACTATTCACGTAGGGCGTCGTATCTCTCTGCTGTTTGCAGAATTTTCATAAAGATGTTACGTGACAGGGTAAAAGCGTGATATTGTTCCAATAAACACAAGCCAGCGCAGTTATTAAGGTACCGAAAGCTAGATATTACAAACACAAGGTTATATAAGCTAGCCACGTGAATAAAAATCATTGGTAATATAAAATCATGTTTCCTAAAGATACGATGTTTCGTAGTTAAGGACAAATAAAATGAGTGATTTAACAAAATAGAAAAAAACACGTGTTTATTTGCTAATTCTTTTTAATTTTATACAAAATTATTATATTTTATCAGTATTGAAAAATATCTAAAATTGAACATTGTTTCTGATCAGGCACTTACACGTGCTGCTACAAACACACGTTTTATGTTGCGTAACTAGAACAAGAAAAACTATATCTATAACTACAAAAGCCTAGTACTTGCAAATTAAAATTATTTTCAGGTATTTTCTAAAAATACATACCTAACAGATCTTTAACATACATCTAGTTTAACATACACCGGCATCTAATCATTTATGTGAAAATAGTTGTTGATGTCAAAACTGTTTAAATAACATAACTTGAATATTGTAGTCCTTGATAATTATAATATGTTATGTTCAATACGTTATACTGCTGTCCACTTGAATGTCCGCCTTCCCTAATACACCCCAATCCATTCGGGGGTTTTTGGACCGTATCCACTACGCTGATCCAATGCGGGTTGGTTGGTGAACCAACTTTTTACATGCATTATATTACTATACAATAGCAAATAAAGATATTACTGACATTATAGATAAATAGTAAAAAAGTAAGACATTGCTTACCTAGTCCGTTGTTGCTGCACAACAACGGAATAGGTAAAATAATTTAAAACTCCTGGTATGTCTTAATCTTATATTAAACAATTTTAAAATTTATACCAAAAAAAAAATTATTAGAAACATTATTATTGATTACACCAATACTGACAATCTGTATATTATAAATATGTTGTAAATAAATATCAACAAAAATATGTAAATATCAACAATTAAAATGAAAATTGAATTTGTATTCAATGTAAAAAATGTGTTTCATTTTGAAACCTCTATGTTACAGTTTTATCGTGTTATTTTTACTCAGTGGAAACTCTTAAAATTATGTATTTAAATTTTAAAGTTGCTTCTAATGACTGTTGACAGATATAAGAGGCCTTTTGCTGACGCTTCGGATTTTCCGCACGGGTACTGTAAGTGTCATTAAAACTCACCATATTTACTATTTGACCCACTTCTTACAAGAAGGAGGTAATTATCTGAACGGTCTTTTTATTTTCTATGACTTTTCCGATAGACGATTTTTAAATGATTATTTCGTTGATGTATTTGCAGAATGGCAGCTTAAAGTGATTTTGGATTTAAAAAAGTAATATTTATCTCTATACATTAACCCACCATCATACTGTGATAGTCCCTCTGGACATAATAATACACACCTTTCCATTAGGGTTTGAACGTATCCACCACGTGGCCAATGGATTTGGTAATAATAACCACGTGACAAATATGTTCATAAAATATTAACGTTCAAAATATATAAGTAATCGTTACTTTTTTAGATTAATTTTAACAAATGTTAAAATTGGAGTTCGGATTTACATGTTTAAATATCATATTGAGCAAAACATAAGAATTTTAATGCGTACTAGAAATCCATGAAAATAATTTATTAAATAACTACGTCAGATTAGCAATGTAATTGAATAAAAAGAATCCGCTTAATTCATCGCTGAGAGAAAGTAGTTTCTAACCACTATCTTACGCCAAGGGAAAGTGGGTACAACCATCACGCTAACACCAATTTTCTTGTTTCTGATAATCCTCCAGATAATTAAATAAAGACTGTGAAGAAAATCTTCGTTCATCTCCTCATTTAAATTGTCGGGCAAGAAGACTGGTCACATCAAGTATGTATGAATAATGCCCATCCATACGCTTTCATAAAATATTTGCTGATGAGCGCTTTTCTAATTACATGACAATTTTTACGTTGCTGAATCCAACTGCGACTGTAATGAAAATGTGTTATGACGTCTGTGTCAAACTATACCATAATATTTTAGTAAGGAAACTATTATTGTCAAGTCTGCATGTAGCATAAAAACAGCAAAAGTCTAACCTCCTTGCAGGAACTCCTTCCTCCAGGGCCTGGACCGGAGTATAATGCGCAGGAGTAAAGCCTTGCACATTGAACCAAACTTTCCATTGTGTTGAACCCAACAATCTTAACGACAACAATAAGCTCGCACGTACTATTACAAAAACAAAAGAGAAACAAATTAAGGGCCGATTTGGCTCTACTTTTATGAGTCTACAGTTAGGTATTTCCTGGTACTTGGTATTATTGCAAGTGCTTCCTTTCCAAATTTAAGAAACTTATGTACTTTTTATACGTTATTGGATACGTATTAAAGGCACTTATTTATAAGCAAAACGGTGCTTACTTAAAAAAACATGCCTCGTATATAACATTATTTATGTTATATACGATATAATATATTATATTGAAATGCATTATACTTTTTGACTTTATATTCGTTCGTTAAAGGATTTAATTTTTTATTTTGTGATATAAATATTTGGTTCATCATCATCATCAGTCTGTTTTAGTCAACTGCTGGACATAGGTCTCCCCTAATACACACGCCTTCTTCATTAGGGGGGTTTTTGGACTGTACACCACCACGCTCCGATTAGACCGCCTCCGTGGTCTAGTGGCATTGGCCTATGCCTTATAAACCAGAGGTCGTGGGTTCGAATCCCATGAAGAAACAATTTTGTTTACAGGATGGTTAGGAAAATATGGGCTGAATACCCAATTGTTAGAAAAGTAAGATGATCCATGCGTTGGATGGGCTTGAAAAAAGTAAGTCCGCCCATTAACCTGCAGTCGGCCACGTAATAAAATTTTTCAAATATTTTTTACAAAAATGTATTGATATATTTTGTTGTTTTTTCTGAAATGAAAAACAATTATTCCATGACGTTACTTAAGCGCCTTTTGAACCCTATTGTCTTGTTAGGAAGGACAATACTTTACTGTCACTTTATAGGCTCTGGTGTAGTAATAAGAATGACTAATGACTGGTAGACTGCGATGACAACAATAACGGAAATAAGACGTAGATTAACGTATTTTCCAGTTCTTATTGTGATGACAAATTACCCACACAAATGTAAGTAAAGACTATCTAATTTGTTTCAACTTTATGTGTGATCACTTTATACTTTGTGTGTGATATTTGTTTTCATGACATCTCCAAGTACGAAGGTTGAATTGAAATGTAATTCCGGGAATGATATTATTACAATAAATCTTTTACGATACAAAATAAAACAATACATAGCTCGAAATAAAGAGTTATCTACCTTTATCTACGTTCTTTATGTTAAATTATAACAACACAAACGAAACAAACATTACACTAGTTTTTGTACAATGTCTTATGAAAAATGTACGAAGTATCGTAAATAGGCCAATGATGTTGACTTAAATGCAAATGTAACTACTACGCTTTTCTTGCATTATATTCAAAAACTTAAGAAAACATTAAATTGAGAAACTAATTTTGAAAATAATACCGTAAAAGCTCCTTATTCGCGGGGGTTACGTTCAGTAAATATGTCGCGAATACAAAAACCGTGATTACGGAATGGTAAATTATATAAAAATATAGGGGATACGGTCCTAGGTTACAGAATAAAAAAACAAATATCCATGTCGGTTTCAGGCAAATGTTCATCTTGCGGTTCCAGCTACTAAAGTATGCGACTTCTGATTCGTCTGTTCCAATCCAACTCGACCATTCACAATGTCAACAATATTTTTTTTTAGATTATCAAACTTTTTGCACACATCTAACAGGTAAAGGCACTATCTACCAGCAAACCTTAGAGGGGTTAAGAGAAAATTAGGTAGATGCACACTCTACATGAGTAAGGAAAAGAAATTTAGTCTTCCGATGTTTCTCTAATGTTTAAAATGTGTTTTGATATTTCAAATTTTATTTAGCATGACAACATTAATATCAAGATTAAATTCCATAATATCCAATAAATAATTAAGCTTAGTCAAATGTCCATCTCCGTTTTAAATAAAATAAATTTTATTTAGAGAGAAACCTTTGTCCATATATAATCATTTAAGAAAATTCTTTACGCAAATTTGTAAATAAGTCTATTTAACTGTTTATTCGTCTTTAATAAAAATTTATTTATTACTATACTATGGAAGTTTGTTATTAACCTAAACACATTAACCGGCCTTGAACCAATGTACAAAGGGAAGCGAAGTGTCTCTACATGTCTAATCCGTTTACTCGACGAAGTTCACCGGGGAGACTAGATGATAAGGTGTAATATAATATTATCACATATACATTTGTTATAGTAAACTAATGCAAAATTAAATACTAAGAAAAATATTATTTTATAAGACAAATTTAAGAGATTAACCTTATTTAATACCGTCACTACCAATAATCGCATATTTTAAATTTGTTTTGGAAGCGATTACGGTAAATCCAAAGTAAATATAATCCCTGTTCCAGATTATATTTGGCTCCAACTATACAATATAAGTAATAATTTGGTTCATTAAGCTTTTAGCAAAAAAATCGATTTCATCTGACTACAATATTTTACTATTATGGACCCTTCATGAATGAATAAAATAATACTATTTTTATAATCATTTAATCAGGTTATTAGAGGATGTTGATTTGCCTTTTATGGAATTATATATTATCTTCCTATCAAATGGAGTTATTATCGAGGGAAAGGAGATATTAAAAGATAATTACAAAAACAGTTTCTGTAATCGTTTTTACTATGGTTTTAGTCGTGATGATGATGATGGTTTTAGTCAGTGCGATTCTGACGAAACCCATCTGACCCACCGCAAAAAAGACTATGTGTTGACAATGCCTCACATTAAAAGAGATATTTTAAATTAAGAACAAATACCACGTTAGACTTAGTTGAGCAAAGCTCTGTTGCACTATTCCACCTAAAAATACGTATATTTAGAAGTAATATCTGAAATAGGATTTATAAATATAGAAACAAATATATATTTTTTGATACGTAAAAAGTTAAGCACGATATATTGAAAGTTAGCCAAAGAGCCTGAAGATTAGGTTTAATAAAAGTTTCACATGAATATACAAACATAATTGAAGTCGTTTCATTCCCTACTCCTGTACTTGAAAATTTTTAAAACGATAATAGAAATATAATAAAAAAATGAAATGGAGATAGATTTATTTTCGCACAGTAATAAAACCTCCATTAAAAGCATAATAAAATGAACTTTATATAATAGTAAAATAATGTCTTAAAAATAAACATTAATTTTATCATCATCATCATCATCATCATCATCATCATCATCATCATAAGCCTGTGTCAGTCCACTGCTGTACATAGGCCTCCCCTAATAATGCACGCCACCGCTTCTGATCTTTGGGTATTCTCATTCAGCCCACACTTAATATGAAATTAACAAGTATTAAGTAAATCCTCTTTGCAAAGTCAAGCTAAAAGCGGTAATTTTTATTTTCATTTACTTAAAAGTCAACTCAGTGAACAGAAAACGAGACTTCCTGCACTGAAACTTTTAAAGCAAAATTTCCAGGAATTATTAGATGCTGAAATGGATACTTGTTCGCACAGACTTTTAAAGGATAGTGAAAAAATACATATTTGTGTGAATTTATGAATAGGATTATTGCTTTATAAGTCGGTCATACTATGATTAAAAATTCTATTTGTGTTCTAATCATATGACGACATATTTTTTTATTTAAAAAAATATTCATTTTACAAAGATAGAGTCCGACTGAAAGTGGTTTTCCGGACGAAACCGAAACCAAGATCGAATGTTCGGCTATGGCTTCAGTTTTGGCTGAAACCGAAACTCACGTGGTCAACTATAAAGTTACTAAAATCTATAAAATTGGCAATTCTAATAATTGAAATGAAACAATGAAACTGAAATTTAATAAATGTTCATAAAAGTTATTTATTTTTTAAGTGTTGTGTAGCCTGGAAAACTGCGAGAGGTAGAAGTATATTCAGGAGCTTCGAGTGTCCACCCCTCCTATGCGAAAAGACAGGACCACTTACTATATTCCATTTACTCACGTAATCCGAAAAATTAAAACGACCGGAAGGAGATCAGGCGCAGAACTAAATTTTAGGCATAGATCATCTTCACAGACTATAGGGTAATCAGACGGTATTGCTATAATCAATTGGGAAAAAACAATGAAAAATAGTTGAGTCCCTGTAGCATTATTACCTTAGGTTTCTATGCGTTAGCCACTACCACTAGACTGCCAAAGCAGTTAATAATTAAACAGATAATCTACGAAGAGTAGAATAAAAATTTAAAATAGCACGCAACAAAATTTATTCAGCAACAACACATGCACTTTTGACCTGGTTCGTGGCTCTTATGCAAGCCAAGTTGACACGCAAAGTCAGCGGTGACTTTTCAGAATTACTTGTATTTCACTCTTCGTATAAATCTACATTTTCCATTCCTTTTTTGGTCCTCTTTTCCATATTTTTAAATTGACTTCACTTTAATGTCTTAGTTGCTTACTCTTAAGTAAAATGCATTTGTAGATTAATTACGAACAATTTTTAGTATATCACTTATTTTTGTACGTATTTTTGTGTGGTACCTATATCTACTCAAAAATAAACTTTAATATAGTAATACTTGTTGGTGGTTTTCAACTTACCTTCTATATCATACAAACATATTTAAAATCGTGTACATCTTTTATGCACATTTTTTTTATTATAGCGAAAAAAGTTTTAATTTAACTGTTTTGAATATAATCTTCGGTTTGTATGTTAATAGTGGAGACGGCTGCTTTAAATTAATTCAATATTAGTTTAATTGACAAAAATATAGTAAATTAGTATTCAAACACATTTTTAATTATTTTAAATATCAAAGTAATTTACCGCTTTACACCATGCCCTTCAGCGAGATTTATTTTATTACATTTTAAATAAACACAATAATTAATCAGCAAGCAATCAAACTGCAACTCTGTAATTTATCTCTTCGATATTGTTATGGACGCATCACCAATTATGTTATAATACACCATTGAAATGTTTTATGAGCTTTACAATAGTTAGAAGACGCAATTTTATATCCTTGTAAATTATTTTTAGGACGCATAATCGCAAAGGAGATGGTGTCACTGCTTCTCCCTAGACAAGGGTAGCAATCCCACAAATTTTAGGTTAGGCTTCTGTTATACCACAAAAATAAAAGAGCCTCCTCTAAGTAATGCAACATTAGATCCATAAATTGTAACATTTCAACGGACTATAACTGATACACAATCATTTTCAAGATTACAGATATAGGTTTGTGATAATTAAATTAAACATCTAGGTAAGAATTTTGAAAATACGTAATTTTTTAGACTGACTTCTGAAAGGAGGTAAAAGGGAGAGATTATCCTTTTTTATAATATGCCTCGTTGTTTCAATACTAATAGACTAATATTTATTTGTTTTGTTCTATGCTAGTCATATCGTCAAATTTTTAATAATTAATGTATCATTTATAGCTTTTAAAATGTCAAAAAAGGCTAAGTAAAATTGTATATTAAATTGAATGCAGGATACCTAATCACGTAGACTAGAACAATGTTCTACCTAATTGTATTTCTCAAACTGATCCTCATTAAAATGTTATTTTAATGTAAACATAGTTAAAAGGTAAAATATGGTTGTTTCTAATTTCAATTTTATAAACCCATATATTATTTGGCCATGCCAAATTATATGCTTTTTGGGATGAATAGAAAATATATCATAAAATTAAAACGCGGCGGCAGAAATCGGATGGAAGCGTCGCGTATGAAGAATGTTGTCGTTTAATTATATTGAGTATGGCAGCCCAACTCTCTAAGATTAGTATAATATGATGATGAATTTTTTTATTCAAGCCGTACCATAAAAGACCGATTAGCTTTGATTGTAGATAATAATGAATTCATTGTTGTAAAAATTACAATTTGCTTATCTTTATGTTGATAGTAATAAACTTCTATTAGATACGATTTTCATATTGACATGTATAACATTACAATCATTCCTTAAAAAAAATTTTAAATTAATTAGTAGATTTGATTTATTAAGCTATTACTTTGTCAAGGGAATACAATTCATGAAGAATGAATGTCTTCCAAATCGATTTTGAATAGGGCGGCCAATCATATTAGAGATCAGTCAATTACGCAGGAGATATTATATGATTAGAGAGAGGTGAGGTATAGAATCGACTATTAGGTGCCCAAAATGTTGAAAAGAAATGTTAATAATAAAAGCTTATTATTCTGTTAGAGACTACATTGAGGACCAGGATGTATCGTAATGATTCATAAATGATGATGCCTGCACTGGCATATTCCCTGGCAACTGCTTAAATTGTGTTATTTAGAAGATTCTTATTTATTGATTAAACATGTATATATATATACACTCTCACAAAAATAAATCAATTATTTGTCAGTTAACATTGTACGGTGTTAAAAGCATTTTTTAGTGTTGAACTATACCGATTACTTACTTTGGAACACTCTGAAAGTTTTAGAGCTTTGCGGCATGCATGCTCACGAGACTGAACTTAACTGCTTAGTACTTCCAAAATACTTTCCAATATTACAAAAACTAATAAAATAAAAATAAATAAAACGCTGTTGTGATGATTTATTTTGCAGGAATATTTATAAGCCACAGTGGTGGAATATATAGAAGCATTTGAGAGCACTGTTTTGTATAACAAATAGAAGATTATAATAATGAACAGTCGCCAAGTATATAATATAATTATTAAAATCTAAACCCATTTTTTTTTGTTTTTGTTAATAAAAAGTAAGCTTATATACAGTACCGCAATAGCTTTAGCTTTAACAACCTTTCGCTTAGAGTTCACCGTAATCTTTCTATCCTTTAGTTAAGTTTAGTTTTGTACTTTAATTAGAAGATTGAGTTTACTAGATCGACAGTTAAAGGTTATTTTTTTCTATTTTTTAAAGTTTATTTTGAAGTAATTGTATTATATATTTTGACAATAATAAAGTACTAAGTTTGTAGCTTTACATTAATAACATATCAGTTTTAATGTATAATAATCACTTAGTCGGGTTACGAAAAGTTTTTTTTTTATGCTGAATGCACTTATATTTCTACGTAAAACAGCGTTAAGGTACAGGACATTTTATTAATACTATTTAACTGGCAGGTTGACCAATCTTACAAACAAACCTCAAGGAAAAGAAAATTGAAAGCACTCCAATCCTCTTTTGTTCACGAAAACTTGATTTGATTAAATGAGTTGTCAACTTGAACCGGCTACTGCACGGAGATCGACATCCCACCTGGTCGAGGGTCAACCAACGCTCTCTTTTCGAACGCGGCCTCCACTCCAGAATCTTATTTCCTCATCGACCATCGGTTCTTCTGAAAACGTGACCGGCCCAATGCCACATCCATTATTATTATTATTAATTAGGAAAAGCTTTCATGTTCTTTTGATACATAAATATATAACGATAACAGTAACCTTTTTTTCAACAATAATAAAATAATAATATCAACATTGAGTTGAATTTACACAAAATGTCATAGCTGCTATTAAACTTTTTATTGGTTACTTCTCATTCATATCCTCGAAAAGTTAGAACTAAGATACACTTAGTTTAGGATTTCATGATTTATCATAAATGTTTGAATGAAAACGTACGAAATTATTTGACATACACCGTATATTAATAAAAAAATGTTTTCTAAAAACGTTTCTGCGGAAAGGCATATGTATGCATGCGGATAGAGGAAGTTACCAAAAAAATGTAACTAACATTTCTGCAAATAAGTCAAACTAACATTTCTCCAAATAAGTCATGTTAAGGTAAGATCCTATTAAAATGTAAGATATTATGTAGAACAATATTTAATTTACCTGTATTCTTTTAATACTATTTCCATGGGAATTAAATGATCACTTAGCCAACATATTTTTATTTATACAAATCTCTACTCTTTTTGTTCAAACTTAGGCTATCCTTTTAATATTATTTGTTTTAAGGTAGAGCGTAAAGCTATCTATTAACTATCAAGTTAATGTTGCGCACGTCAGATTAGAGACACGTTAAATGGGAGATTTAGACACATATTGATATCTGTTTAACAAAAGCATAATTACAAAGAAATACTAAAGCTTCAATGCTCTTAACTAAAATAGCATGCAGCAACTGGAACTGATTGGTTCAATGCGCATGTATTCGATCCGCTAATTGAGATAGTGCAAAATATGGTGGAAGCCAAACGTTGCGGCATAACAATAAAGAAGTCTAAAATTTGTTAAACGAGGAAACCATGATATAAGCTATGTAAACTTAAGTTTTTTTCTGAAATGAAACTATTTACGGATTTTTTCGTGTTTTACTTTATGAATTTTATTTTGAGACTTGTTTGAACGTTAGCCTCGTATATATTGGTATCAGATCGTTCCACAGGGCGATTTGCACAACAATCGGTTCGCACATTTCTCGCTTCTCCATCTTATTTGTATTATTTACTCAAACTGTGTGGATCCATTTCGATAAAAATTTGTGAAGATTTTACAAATTAAGGCATGATTATAGTTGTTTGTTTCATAGTCTTAGTTGAAAATTTCTTAATTTCATATTTAACATTCAGGGAGAGGTGTAAATGTTTTTGTGTTTGTTCAAAATTGAAAGATTTCATAACAATTTTTCAGATTTCCAACAAATATTTTGACAAATCTTAAGTCGGTATAACTGCCTCCGTAGCCTAGTGGTATAGGCGTGTGCCTTAGAAACTGGAGGTCGAGGGTTCGAATCCTGCGGGGACTCAACAAATTTTCATTGTTGTTTCTAGTTGGTTAGGGCAATTTGGGCCGATCACCCAATTGTCTGAAAAGTAAGATGATCCATGCGTCGGATGGGCATGTAAAAAGTCGGTCCACCCACCAACCCGCATTGGACCAGCGTGGTGGGATACGGTCCAAAATCCCTAATGGATGGAGGTGTATTAGGGGAGGCCTATGTCCAGCAGTGGACTATCACAGGCTGATGATGATGAAGTTGTATGGATAAGTCTCCAAGAAACATAGTGAGCGTTTCATGTGACAAAGTTTAGTAACAAGAATTTGTATTCTCATTAATAAATCAAATATATAATGTCGATTGTGCACAAAACGTAATTATTATAGTCTTTTGAAGACAGTCATGTTTCACTGTTTTATTGTCACTGATTAGGCCCTGTGTAATAAGAATGAATAATATACAGTATGCAATCTTAACAGTAAGGAAGGCTTATTAAACTTGTGCAAAAGTTCAATAAAAGAAGTGTCTAGGTGGATGCTATTACATTGCTCGGTTAAGGTATAAAAATTTCCTTCGAAGTATATATATATATATATACAATGTAAAACCATAACTTTAAGAAAATAAAGAAGCAGTTGATTAAAGTTTAATAATATATTTATAAGGTTGTCACTTTTTCGGTGATTGAAAGACTTTGTACATTATCCTTTATAATAATTAAAATAAAACAGAAATACTTAACACAAACAAGTGAAATTTTTTCAAAAAAATATGACTTTATTTATATTATAGGAATATGACAATTGTGGGCAATAAAAGAGATCCTGATGAGATCCAAAACGCATTAAAATTTCAAAAGAAGATATTGTTGGATATTCCTATAAGCTTCAGATGATGTAATACACAAAATAACACAATCAAGCATAAAACCACTGCCAGACTAATAGATAAAAATATAGGTATTGATATGAATGAGCATTTAACTGCCGTTAGGAAAATGTGTTTTTGTGATTGGGGTAACATTAACCGTTTTACATTTAGGCAGGATAAATCTGAATAAACTCGTATAAAAGATAACAACAGCCTTAGATTATTGCATAGGTGTATCTAAATATCGCGACTGATACAAATTTCAGAGTTTTAATTTTTATTCTATCAAATGTAAAATATTTCAATAGAAGTATTAATTCATTTTTAATTATATTGGCTCTGAGGTTTTAACTTGTTTATGGTAAATATGATTTTTTTTGTATTTCTTGAATTACTTGAATTTGTATTTCTTGAATATAATATTGGGTTGGCAAGTGATTGAAATACTTAAAAAATAAGTATAGTGTTCTTTACACGAATATCAAACAGGATTAAGCTTTATAGACTTTTATTTGCTTTTGCAATAGCCTTATGAATCTTTCTCGAATCTTTAGTTTTCTTTTGCGGCGAATTTCATTACAAATGTTATGTAAAGGTTAATAATTCTATATGTAAAGGTAAGGCTTTATGAAACGTCGTGAATAAATATACAGATATTTATTTTTTATATGCGTCGTAAATATAAGAAATAATTAAAACATAATAGTGTTAACATTATGTATTGTTTTGCGACAGATACAGACACCGCAATAAGACTTTATTAGTTCACTACAAAAACATTTAGTAGAAACCTATTAAAACCTATTTAAGAAACCAAAAAGGGCTAATTTAAAGCATTACAGTGTAAGCTCTTGTGCATAATATTTGATATACTAGAATAACATAAATGAAAATGTATATTCAATAAGGATTTACTTTTTAAAATTCATCTAGTAATTGGTATCAGTTTTGGCCAAAAATTTACATTGGTTCTTGAGAAACTAAAAAACAATATAAAATAGGCCATTGCACTAGTAACATAATCTGATTAACAATAAGTGAAATTTTAAGAAAAAATATGATCGAATTACTCATACAGAATCCCGCTAGCTTCAGTGCTATGGATTTGCAATTCTGATTTTATCCACCATCATTGTACCTATTTTACTGATTCAGAATAGTTTATAGTTAGAATTATTAGCATTTTGCCATGACAAATAGAAGGATAATCAAAAAAAAATCCAAAAAACATTATTTTATGGACGACATCACATTGTAAAGAGGCATTTTTATTTGGAAATTTTCCTTCTCACACTACTTGAACTATTTGGCTAGTGCTCATTATGTTTTTTTAACTGGTTAGGACCTACCATATTATGACTATTACCATAACAAAACAGGCAGTACTCTAAGAACTCAAGCAAAGCCATAACCATAAAATCAAGTGAGATCGTAAGATTTCAATAAACATGTTAATTTATAAAGTAATATTTGTAAAGATTTCAATAATCATATTAAGATGAATGTCACTTACAGCACAACTTTTCCGGGCCATATACATATATACTATACATACCTATAAATAATATACATACCGTGTCTTCATTTCATTCTTCATTCGATTTTTCACTTATCGTATTGTACTCGTGAACTTTAATAGCTATCACTCTCAAGTTTTTAGTACCCTCAGCTTTCCGGTTGTGATCCCACGCTGCACGTATATTTTAGTGTATTTACTTTATATTTTACTTTAGATTTAGATTTTACTTTATTTATTTATACTATTATTTTAGTCTATAAGGAGGCATAATTATTGAATACACATTATTAACATCACAATATTACAAATATGTAATATTGTGATGTAAGTTTGAACAAATTTTCTCATCTGTTGTTAAGACTTAATTAATTATATAAATAGCTACAAATCGATTATATAAAGACACTTTAGCAGAATATAATTTAATATTTTTTTTTTTGAGAAAACTTAATGAAAGATAAACCACTTCATAGTATTACCGAGTTAGTAAAATTTATTATTTTGTATAGGAAATAAAACACCCAATAGCAAACTAATAGCTACTAAAATGTACGTAATTGTAATCATAAAATCATGGAATTTAAAAAACAAATGTCTTAACAACAAAACACCATAAGTAATCCAGATTACTTACTGTTACTTACTTTTAACATTTATAAAAGTCTACGACCAAGTTCGACAGTATTGGGCCCAAATTCAACCGTAAATTCTAACCCTGTTTGATAAAGTTCAAACAATGAACGCACTAGCTCTGAGAGAACTGGGTTATAGAGTTTATAGCATTTAAATATTTTACATTAAGATGCTACCTAAATATTCTTGCATATTAATTATTATTTTATTATCTTGTGAGTTCTCAGAAATGTTATTTATAGAAGAATAATTTTGTTATTTGAAAAAGCATTATTAGTGCATTATCCCCACACAAGTTCGAAAAATAACCTCTCCTTCCTTATATAGGGGACCAATTTAAGCCAGATTTACTATAACATGAATTCTAGACAGCAGGCAAATACGCTTTTGGTTATTGTGTATAAACAAACTCGCCACAATTTTGTAAGCAAAGTGTCGTGCTATTTACAGCACGGTGTATCGGCTGATAAGACTAAATGTGTTTTCAGGCACCATGAGTAAATTTTTTATCATTTTTTTAATAAATTGTTCTGTATTTGACAAAATAATGATAATTAATATTAACGTTAACATTAATTATCCCGAGCTTTGATTGTATTATTTCAATATATATAAGTACTGATTACTGTTTTCCATTTTATTAACTAGTGTTAATAGTATTAAAATGTAATTATCAAACTTCGATCATATGGGATAAAATATACAAAGCTTTTTAGGTTTTAGTGAATACACTTCCATAACATGTTTTCCTATTTAGGGTCAGGTGCCCACTTTACGTCCAACATGACGATATGTTATAAATAATCAAGTATATATACCCTATAAATAATGATTTATTCATAGGTAATAAAAATTCAAGTACTAGAACAGGCTTTTTAATGACTGGCGTACCTGACCCATTGTAAAAAAAGTTCGAACAAATATTATAATTTTTTTGCCTTACATAATAGTTGTGAATTCTTTTGTCACAATCTATCATTAATTTGCTACACTCAGGTACATAAAATAGACAATTCCAACCATAAATCATGAATTAAAATATTAAAATTTAAAACGTACGTTTACGCGTACGAAGGATAATTTCTACTAAGTGCGATAAAAAATAAATTACATTTAATATCAAACTCATAAAATTATCAAAACGTAATCATTAAATTTGATAAAAGAAATGGTACATATTTGGCACTTGTAGTTATGGTTGTGGTTGAGCAGTTGAGTTGTTGTAGAGTTGTTGTAAATATTTTTTTGTTGAAGAACCCAACAAATTTAACATATTTAACCTCTTTGCTTATTAATGATATTAAAAATGATAAAAAAATGTCTATAAACCTAAAAAAAGGTAAAAGATATATAAATTCTAAATAAAATACCACCATTATATTATACCATTATATTATGGTTTTAATATAAATGTACTATTATTTTATTGCTATATATTCAAACATAGCACATTTTCATCAACTCCATGATAAGGTAATATAAATTTTGTTTTAACACAATTGAGGTTACAAAAGTAGAGTGTTTTTCATAAAATACACTCGTGCTTCTACAAATATATAAAGAATATATAGAATACAATTTTGTTGATATGCTGAAGAGTAGTTGTAATAAATTTTAGTTACAATTAACATATTTAATTATAACAAACAGGAACTGATAAATAACTACAAACTAAAAATCCAATTGCTACTTATCTGAATAAGAAGACATTCAAAACTTTATGGTTTAAAACAATAACTAGATACAAGCCTTACATTAATTATAAATACAGTTTAAAAACATAGAAGTTGGATATAAATAGGATGAAATTGCACCTGTAAGTTAAATTTATTATTTCTATAGTGTAGACCTACTAGAAATGTAAAATATATAAGTTGTTTTAATGTGCTTTAATGTATAGTAGGGCTGTGTCAGTCGATCATTTCTTGCAACCCGGGTCGATCATAGCCCATCAGCTAGACAATAGAATCACAAACGTTCGATTGTCTAACATGTAGTGGGTATGTGCGGCATTAACTTACTTTGTGCTAGTCAACGATCGCGGGAGTTATTGTAATCCACGTGCAGAGGTTAGTGTCGCGACACACTCACTAGGACGTCATTTTAATACTCAAATCATAAGCTCCAAATTGGTTTTTATTATGTATAATATGATATTTAAAATAATTTTGTCTTCATTTATTAAGCTAATGCATAAATATTATCAATTCTCTATATTCTTTATTTTACGGAAATTGTAAACAACTCTAATTATAAATACTTATTACTTAAGCCAAATTACACAAAACATTACGTTATAACCAAAATATATCGCAACTACTGAAATTAATTTATAAATGCGCAAGCCTCAAGACACGCGCAGCTTCGCGCGCGCGCTGGTGGCGTCTGGTCTGCGCTGCGGCTTACTATACTCAGTACTCACCGCGGCACCTGATCATTTAGTCTATCTCTTACTTTCGGCATAAAAAGAACGAGAAAGTTGCAGGTTCTTGATACTTTACGGTTATTTTCAACTGCATAAGGTTGCTTTTTAGTTGATTGTGCTCAGTAAGCTAAAATAGTAAAAGCTAAAAAAAACAAGTTGTTTAAATTTGTTTTAGGAGATATTTGCTTTACTTTAAACTCAAAGCGATTCTTAGCCATCCTAATATCGGAAGGCAGCTCATTCCACAAAGTTATTGATTTAATAGAAAAAGAGGAGTGCGTAAAGTCAGAACGGTGAATAGGACATTGAAGAAGACGGTTATGCGTCGATCGAAGGTTTTTGTTACTGACTTCACAGAGGTACTGGAAATGCGAAGATATGTAAATAGGAGTGGAAGGAGAATCAAGAAAAGAATAAAGAGTAGTGAGAGCCCGTAACGAGGTGTTGCTGGCGAATGTGTATCCACTGCAATTGTGCACGATGGGAAGACACGTGATCATATTTACGAAAGTTGAAAACAAATCGAATGCAGTTATTTAGAAGTCAACCTAGTTTATTAAGTTGATCTGCATTCAGGTCAAAGTAGCACATATCACCATAGTCGATGAGAGGGAAAATCAAAGCCTGCACGAACATTGCTTTTGTTGGCGCGGCAGAAAGTTTTAAGCCGTGCAGATGTCGCATGGAACCGGTTACTTTTGACTAAATTAGAAATATGCGAATTCCAAGTTAATGTGCTATCAACGAACAGGCCCAAGTTTATAACGCTTTGGCTGATAGGAATAGGAGAGCTGTCATAAAAAATTGTGGTTGTTGAGCTGTATCCAATTTGGTCATAATTCTAGAACTGCCAAAAACAATAGCTTGGCATTTAGATGGGTTGACAGCAAACCCAAGCCTATCAGACCTCTCTTTGATAGCGTCTAAGTCTCTGTTGACTTTATTAACAGCCTCAGATACAGTATCGATTGTTGATTGACATATATTTGCAGATCGTCAGCATATGCAGATGATACGCAGAGTGAATATTGTTAGTACAAGATTTATAAAAAGAGAAAATAGAAGAGGCAAAGAATACCGCCTTGTGAGACGCCTAAGTTCAGTGGCAAGCCAACTTGATGAGGATTCATCAACAACTACAGACTGTTGCCCCTGAAGATAAGAAGAGAACCAGTCCAGCACTTCTTCAGAAACCATGGAAATCAGACAGGACAGCGAGAAGGATGTCTGACCTGACGGTATTAAAGGCATTAGAAAAATCAATTATACCAATACTGTGATTTTGGTATTCCCATACCAGCTCTAATACCGTCAGTCATTTTAAGGAGGACTGTGGTAGTACTGTAGGCCAGGTCTGAAGCTGGATTGAAAAGGACTTAGTAGTTATTACTAAGTACAAAATGAGAAATTTGTTTAATACACATGATTCTACCTTGAGAGAAATGGTAAAATTGAGATACGCCTATAATGATCGAGAAGTTTTGGATTGGAGCATTTTGGTAGGGCCCAAATAAAAGCTTTTCGCCATGAGGAAGGAAAGGATTATTTATAATATGAGTGATAGCAGGAAGTAGAAAATCTAGGAGAGGCACTATCATTCTTCGCCATATTTCATCAGGACCTACGACGGTGGATTTGATGGCAAGGAGAGTTTTTTGACTTCATCAGAAGAAACTGGAGAAAACAAAACTTATTCGTGCATGGACGCGTCAAACCATTTCAATGCGAAATTGTTTCTTTATTCGTTAGATGATCTAGTACAGACGTGGTGAGAAAATGATTATTAAAATCATCTAAAACGATTGAACTGGATATGGTTGGCATTCGTGCCTTGCCGATACCCAGATTTCCAAGGAATTTCCAGATATGAGCAGGACTTGAAGAAGAGATATTATTAAGAATATGTCGGCGTTTGGCGTTGCGTATCATCTGATTACACCGATTTCTGACTGCTTTATATGTGGACCAATTACTGTCAGTACTGAAAGAAGTCTAAACATTGTTAAACGAGGAAACCATGATGATAAGCTATGTAAACTAAAGTTTTTTTCTGAAATGAAACTATTTTACGGATTTTTTAGTGTTTTACATTTATTAATTTTATTTTTTAAGATTTGTTATTTGCTCACACGATTTTTTTTAGGTAGCTGTCATAGTTTTAGTTAACACTATAAGTATTAATTTTAAATCATTTATTAACTTGCATATAAACTAAGGATATAAAATCGAGTAAACTCAATATTTTATTACCGTTGTAAGTACGAACATTAAGGGATATCAGCCCATATACAGATTTGTTTTTACGTTAGCCTCGTATACATTGGTATCTGATCGTTCCACATGGCCATTTGCACACAATCGGTTCGCACATTTCTTGCTTCTCGTATCTTATTTGTATTATTTACTCAAACTGTGTGGATCCATTTCGATAAAAAATTGTGAAGAATTTACAAATTGAGGTATGATTATAGTTGTTTGTTTCATAGTCTTAGTTGAAAATTTCTTAATTCTCATTTTTAACATTCAGGTAGAGGTGTAAGTGTTTTGTGTTTGTTCAAAATTGAAACTTAGCTGTGCCGCATTTTAGTCATGTTAAAAATATAGAAACCTTTAGCCACAAGAATAAAGTAGATTTGTAAATAAACTTGCGTCATAACATAATATTTTTTACAAAACTATCATAAAAACTGAAAATCCTAAATAGCTTTTTAAGTGTAATGTAATTTTAGTTTTAAAAACACAACCAACATCAATTATCTCATTGCTGAACACAGAATACTTTTTGTAGATTTCCTGACAAATCATCATCATCAGCCTGTAATAGTCCACTGCTGGACATAGGCCTCCCCTAATACACCCCTATCCATTAGAGGGTTTTGGACCTATCCACACAGCTGGTCCAATGCGGGTTGGTGGTGGACCGACTTTTACATGCCATCCGACGCATGGATCATCTTACTTTTCAGACAATTGGGTGATCGGCCCAAATTGCCTAACCAACTAGGAAACAACAATGAAATTTGTCGAGTCCTCTGCAGGTTCGAACCCGACCTCCGGTGTCTAAGCCACAGCCTATACCACTAGGCTACAGGGCAGTTGACAAATTTGACAAATTTTAAGTCGGTATGGATAAGTCTCCAAGAACCATAGTGAGCGTTTCATGTGACAAAAAGTTTAGTAACAAGAATTTGTATTCTTTATTAATAAATCAAATATATAATGTCGATTGTGGCCACAAAAACGTTATTATTATAGTTTTGTTGAAGACAGTCATGTTTTTCGTTATAATTTTTCTCCGTATGAAGTAACCGAATTACTCTCATTATCTTGTCACGAGGACGAATATTTTATTGTCACTGATTAGGCCCTGGTGTAAAAAGAATGAATTATATACAGTATACAACTTTACAGTAAAGGTAGGCTTATTAAACTTGTGCAAAAAGTTCAATAAAAAAAGTGTCTGGGCGGATGCTATTACATTGCCTGTTAAGGTATAAAATGTAAAACCATAACTTTAAGAAAATAAAGAAGCAGTTGATTAAAGTTTAATAATATATTTATAAGGTTGTCACTTTTTCGGTGATTGAAAGACTTTGTACATTATCCTTTATAATAATTAAAATAAAACAGAAATACTTAACACAAACAAGTGAAATTATTTCAAAAAAATATGACTTTATTTATATTATAGAATATGACGTTAAATGAGTTATATGCTGCGCGTAGTCGACGCGAGCATATAACCATTATGCAATAGAAGATCTAAATCCAAAATGCATTAAAATTTCAAAAGAGGATATTGTTGGATATTCCTATAAGCTTCAGATGATGTAATACACAAAATAACACAATCAAGCATAACACCACTGCCAGACTAAAAGATAAAAAAATATGTTATTGGATATGAATGAGCATCTAACTGCCGTTAGGAAAATGTTATTTGTGATTGGGGTAACATTAACCGTTTTACATTTAGGCAGGGTAAATCTGAATAAACTCGTATAAAAGGTAACAAAAGCCTTAGATTATTGCATAGGTGTATCTTAATATCGCGACTAATACAAATTTCAGAGTTAATTTTTATTCTATCAAATGTAAAATGTTTCAATAGAAATATTAATTCATTTTTAATTATATTGGCTCTGAGGTTTTAACTTGTTTATGGTAAGTTTGATTTTTTTGTTTCTTGAATATTATATTGGGTTGGCAAGTAATTGAAATACTTAAAATAAGTAAAGTGTTCTTTACACGAATATCAAACAGGATTAAGCTTTATAGACTTTTATTTGCTTTTTCAATAGCCTTATGAATCTTTCTCGGAGAGAATTAGTTTTCTTTTGCGGTGAATTACAAACGTTATGTAAAGGTTAATCATTCTATATGTAACGGTAAGGCTGGCCTAAAATAAAAATAAGAGTCCGAAACGTCTTGACTAAATATACAGATAATTATTTTTTATATGCGTCGTAAATATAAGAAATAATTAAAACATAATAGTGTTAACATTATGTATTGTTTTGCGACAGATACAGACACCGCAATTAGACTTTATTAGTTCACTACAAAAACATTTAGTAGAAACCTATTAAAACCTATTAAAGAAACCAAAAAGGGCTAATTTAAAGCATTGCAGTGTAAGCTCTAGTGCATAATAATTGACATACTGGAATAACATAAATGAAAATGTATATTCAATAAGGATTTAATTTTTTTTTAATTCATCTAGTAATTGGTTTCAGTTTTGGCCAAAAACATTAACATTGGTTCTTGAGAAACTAAAATAACAATATAAAATAAGGTGCCATTGCACATTAACATAATCTGATTAACAATAAGTGAAATTTTAAGAAAAAAATATGACCGACTTCACCTAACTCATACAGAATCCCGCTAGCTTCAGTGCTATGATTTGCAATTCCGATTTTACCCACCATCATTGTACCTATTTTATTGATGCATATTAGTTTATGTTAGAATTATTAGCATTTTGCCATGACTAATAGAAGAATAATCAAAAAAATCCAAAAAAAAAACGATAATTTTATGGACGACATCACATTGAAAAGAGACATTTTTTATTTGGAATTTCTCCTTCTCACACTACTTCAACTATTTGCCTAATGCTAATTATGTTTTTTTCACTGATTAGGACCTACCAGATTACCATAACAAAACAGGCAGTACTATAAGAATTCAAGCAAAGCCATATGACCATAGCCATAAAATCAAGTTAGATCGTAAGATTTCAATAAACATGTCCGTATATTAAGATGAATGTCACTTACAGCACAACTCTTCCGGGCCATATACATACTATACATACCTATAAATAGTATACATACCGTGTCTTCATTTCATTTTTTATTCGATTTTTCACTTATCCTTGTACTCGTGAACTTTAATAGCTATCACTCTCAAGTTTTTAGTACCCTCAGCTTTCCGGTTGTGATCCCACGCTGCACGTATATTTTAGTGTATTTACTTTATTTTTTACTTTAGATTTAGATTTTACTTTATTTATTTATACTATAATTTTAATCTATAAGGAAGCAAAATTATTGTATTTGTAATATTGTGATGTAAGTTTAAACAAATTTTCTCATGTATTGTTAAGAGTTAATACAACAAATCGCATGATTAAAAGACACTTTAGCAGAATATAATTTAATACTTTTTAATAATAAAACTTTTATTTTTGAGAAAACTTAATGAAAGATAAACCACTTCATAGTATTACCGAGTTAGTAAAATTTATTTTTTTGTATAGGAAATAAAACACCCAATAGCAAACTAATAGCTACTAAAATGTACGTAATTGCAATCATAAAATCAGAATTTAAAAACCATACGTATTTTAATAATTTAAGGAAATCGTAGAAAAGCCAATGTCTTAACAACAAAACACCATAAGTAATCCAGATTACCTACCGTTACTTACTTTTTAACATTTATAAAAGTCAACGACCAAGTTCGGCAGTTTTGGGCTCCAAATTCAACCGTAAATTCTAACCCAGCTTCTGATAAAGTTCAAACAATGAACGCAGCTAGCTCTGAGAGAACTGGGTTATACGAGTTTATAGCATGTAATTATTTTACATTAGGATGCTACCTAAATAATCTTGCTACTTAATTATTATTTTATAATCTTGTGAGTTATCAGAAATGTTATTTATAGAAGAATAATTTTGTAATTTGAAAAGCATTATTAGTGCATTATCCCCACACAAGTTCTAAAAATAACCTCTCCTTCCTTATATAGGGGACCAATTTAAGCCTTACGATAACATGAATACTAGACAGCAGGCAAATACGCTTTTGGTAGTTGTGTATAAAAAAACTCGCCACAATTTTATAAGCAAAGTGTCGTGCTATTTACACCACGGAGTATCGGCTGATTAGACTAAATGTGCTTTCGGGCAACATAAGTAAATTTTTTATAATTATTTTTAAAAATTGTTCTGTATTTAGACAAAATAGTGATAATTAATATTAACGTTAACATTAATTATCTCGAGCTTTGATTGTATTATTTCAATATATATAAGTACTGATTACTGTTCTTCCACTGTATAAATAGCGTTAATAGTATTAAAATGTAATTATCAAACTTAGATCATATGGGATAAAATATACAAAAGCTTTTTAGGTTTTAGTGAATACACTACCATAACATGTTTTCCTACTTAGGTCAGGTTCCACTTTACGTCCAACATGACGGTATGTTATAAGTAATAAAGTATATATACCCTATAAAAATGATTTATTGATAGCAAATAAAAATTCAAGTACTATAACAGTCTTTTTAATGACTGGCGTATAAAAGTACCTGACCCATTGTACAAACGTTCGAACAAATATTGTAATTTTTTTGCCTTACATAATAATTGTGAATTCTTTTGTCACAATTTATGATTAATATGCTACACTCAGGTATATAAAATAGACAATTCCAACCATAAATCATGAATTAAAATATTAGAATTTAAAACTTACGTTTACGCGTACGAAGGGTAATTTCTACTAAGTGCGATAAAAAATAAATTAGATTTAATATTAAACTCAGAAAATTATCAAAACGTAATCATTAAATTTGATAAGAGAAATGGTACATATTTGGCACTTGTAGTTATGGTTGAAGTTGAGCAGTTGAGTTGTTGTAGACTTGTTGTAAATATTTTTTTGTTGAAGAACCTAACAAATAATATATTTAAACTCTTTGCTTTTTAATGATATTAAAAATGATAAAAAATGTCTATAAACCTAAAAAAAGGTAAAAGATATATAAATTCTAAATAAAATACCACGATATAAAATGAATGTGTCTATATTATATTATGGTTTTAATATAAATGTACTATTATTTTATTGCTATATATTCAAACATAGCACATTTTCATCAACTCCATGATAAGTTAATATAAGTTTTGTTTTAACACAATTGGGGTTACGAAAGGCTTTTAGAGTGTTTTTCTATAAAATACACTCGTGCTCTACAATATATTTAAAGCATATATAGAATACAGTTTTGTTGATATGCTGAAGAGTAGATGTAACAAATTTTAAGTTACAATTAACATATTTAATTATAAGCAAACAGCAACTGATAAATAACTACAAACTAAAAAAATTCAATTGCTACGTATCTAAATAAGAAGACATTCAAAACTTTATGGTTTAATAACAATAACTAGATGCAAGCCTACATTAATTATAAATACAGTTTAAAAACATAGAAGTTGGATATAAAAGGGATGAAATTACACCTGTAAGTTAAATTTATTATTTCTATAGTGTAGACCTACTAGAAATGTAAAATATATAAGTTGTTTTAATGTGCATTAATGTATAGTAGGGCTGTGTCAGTCGATCATTTCTTGCAACCCAGGTCGATCATAGCCCGTCAGCTAGACAATAGAATCACAAACGTTCGATTGTCTAACATGTCGTGGCCATGTGCGGCATTAACTTACTTTGTGCTAGTCAACGATCGCGGGTGTTATTGTAATCCACGTGCAGAGGTTATTGTCGCGACACACTCACTAGGACGTCATTTTAATACTCAAATCATAAGCTCCAAATTGGTTTTTATTATGTATAATATGATATTTAAAATAATTTTGCCTACATTTATTAAGCTAATGCATAAATATTATCAATTCTCTTTATACTTAATTTTACGGAAATTGTGAACAACTCTAATTATAAATACTTATTACTTAAGCCAAATTACACAAAACATTACGTTATAACCAAAATATATATCGCAACTACTGAAATTAATTTATAAATGGGCAAGCCTCAAGACACGCGCAACCCGCGCGCGCGCCGGGTGGCGTCTGGTCTGCGCTGCGGCTTACTATACTCAGTACTCACCGCGGCACCCGATCACACAGTCTATCTCTTCCTTTCGGCATAAAAAGAACGAGAAAGTTGCAGGTTCTTGATACTTTACGGTTATTTCAACTGCATAAGGTTGCTTTTTGGTTGATTGTGCTCAGTGCTAAAATAGTAAAAGCTAAAAAAAAAATCTGGTTGTTTAAATTTGTTTTAGGAGATATTTGCTTTACTTTTAAACTCAAAGCGATTCCTAGCCATCCTAATATCGGAAGGCAGCTCATTCCACAAAGTTATTGATTTAATAGAAAAAGAGGAGTGCGTAAAGTCAGAACGGTGAATAGGACATTGAAGACGACGTTATGCGTCGATCGAAGGTTTTTGTTATTGACTTCACAGAGGTACTGGAAATGCGAAGATATGTAAATAGGAGTGGAAGGAGAATCAAGAAAAGAATAAAGAGTAGTGAGAGCCTGTAACGAGCGTTGCTGGCGAATGTGTAGCCACTTATTTGTGCACGATGGGAAGACACGTGATCATATTTACGAAGGTTGAAAACAAATCGAATGCAGTTATTTAGAAGTCGGTCTAGTTTATTGAGTTGATCTGCATTCAGGTCAAAGTACCACATGTCGCCATAGTCGATGAGAGGGAAAATCAAAGCCTGCACGAGCATTTGTTGGCGCCGGCAGAAAGTTTTTAAGCCTGTGGAGATGTCGCATGGAACCGGTTACTTTTTGACTAACATTAGTTAAATATGTATATATATTCCAACTTAATGTGCTATCAACAGACAGGCCCAAGTTTGTAACGCTTTGGCTGATAGGAATAAAGAGGCTGTCATAAAAATTCGTAGTAGTTGAACTGTATTCAATTTGGCCAAAATTCTATCGTAGAAGGCAGATGTGGTTTAAGCAAGCTTTCCGAAATTAGGACGGCGTGTACGTTACAACTTGAAAATACATCGCACAAGTCAACGAAGTGACTTGGAATGCTTTGAGCATTAATGTGACAAGTGTTTAAAATATGGTCCGCAGTTGAAGAAAAACGTTCATTTAGAAACTCCCTAATGAGTTCGGTAATGAGCCAAAACTATGTCATAATTCAACTATGAGATTCATTCGCAAAGTAATAATATTCGTCTGAACTAAGAGACATTAAATTATAACTAAAAGATATTATTTGAACGTATTGTTATAAAATAGAGTATATGATTGAATCATAGAATGCGCTAAACAACAATTTAGTTTTTAAATATCCGTAAAAAATCTGACACTATTAAGTAATTGTTAACTTAAATTCAAAAATTGTTTATTAAGTTTTGACTCTACGGTGTACTTACGAAAGTCACTATTACACGTCAACCTTTGATTCGATTCGGTCAAGTTAGACTTGCTCGAGAAGCACAGGTGCTGTAATTTATTTATAATTTTAATCTATTCATCATTTTAGTAACTATAATTTTTAAATTGCCAGGAGATTTGCGAGTTAAGAGACTGTTTATTATCTCAAATCATAGTTCATTTATTATTGTCATCATATATATTGAATTATAGTTTGGAATAAAATAAATTAATATTATAAATTCAATAATCTTTATTCTTACTCAGGTAAAATATTTTTTTTCTTTGTGTAAAAATGAACACAATAATAAACAAAATAAACGCCGAAGATTTATTGAAAGTTATGTAAAAGAATGAATTTATTTAGTTTAATTCTACTGGATAATATAAAATATTCCCACTTTATAGATCAGAAGCGAGTTAAAACGTATTAACATAAAATTATACGAACATTAATTATTTAATTGTCATTAAGCTTCAGTTTGCGCAAAATATATTTTCATTACGCAAAATTGCTGTTTTAACGAGAGGTGGCCAAATATAAATATTGTCAGCTCGCAGATAAGGATAACAAAGGTTAATTAATTTTTTCTTTTTTTAACTTAAAAACAATATATAAAATTTTAAAATAATATTTAGTTGTGTTTGCTCTTAAAATAGTTAATATTTTAATTTGCCCATGCCGATAGTTTGGGTGAAGAGACCATATTAGTTTAACAAAAATTGAATCCTCAACCTCTGGTTCGTAAAGCAAGGCTACTACTTTACGTATTACCTCTTGCTTTTTTTTAATATTACTTTTAAAACGGTTTAGCTGTATGTTTTAGAGAACTTGGAAATATTCGATACAATTGTTGTTTTTTCCAACAGCTTATAGTATTTGGTTTACTTTGTTGAAATGCAGTCAGTTTGTCCTTTCCTATGCTTTAGGTCTTTTTATTTATTTTCAATTTCCTTAAGAAAGCTAAGCAAATTTTAGTCAAATTAAAATTGTTGATGTAATTTCAAGCGATTATTCATCATAATATTTTTCGAAATAATTATGAATTAAATATGTTATTTTCTATTTCATTTTCATTCTTTAAGCCATTTTTTATGGTTATCAAAAAGTCGGAATCCAGCCAGTGAAAAGCAAGGAGTAATACTATTAGAGGCTACGATATTAGGTTACTCTTTTAAAAGCATTGTTTATAAAACAGTACTAAACATCGCCTTATTATCAACCAACCATGAGATGTAGTATTGACTTTTGCAACTGTGCAGGACATGACTCAGGATCGAACTTCTTGATGACTCATAACTCATGACTCATGTAAAACTTTTATAGTTTCATATTTTTTATTTCTAATACCTTTTATAATATGAGTAGATTCTTGTATTTGAAAAGCGGAAGAAAAATAATGTTTCTTAAAAATGAAAATTATCATTTTATGTATTTTTTAAAATTACAGAGTAAATAATTTTTTTAATCGTAATAAACTCGAATAAACGTTTTGATGTCAACATTATTGAAATACGTACAAATAAAATAATATTTGAAGATAACGTGCTGACTTGCAAATTTTAAATCGAGATTGTGTACGAATTTCTGAGCAGAATAATCAAATAAAAAGGTGAACAAACATCTTTCATTAAACAACTTAAAATAATAACAAAACATTTTATTGGACCCTTAATTTCATGTTACAAATATTCTTCTTTTATTATTCTTTTATATATGCACAAATGTTCTAGATTACAAACGTAGGTATTTCAACAACTAACTAACTTATTTACCTTAAGGTAATCGACAACCTACATGGAGCCTAAAATATCATCCTATTCTGCTTTATTTTATCCTTATTCTATGTAATACTTTTACATAAACGTATTTACTTGTATGTTGTAAACAATACAAGATTTAATGACTTTAATCGCCGTTAAAACGTTGAAAACAATGACTTTAATGGCCCCGTTATAACTAACCGAGAGTCAATTGCGATTGAAAAAGCCAGACCCGCATTTAAATTATAATAGAGGTGTAAGTGGTCCTTTAGATGTAAATAAATAGGAAAAAGCATTTTTGAACTGAACTTACCGATGACGATATATCTAAAGCTATAAGGTCGATTAACTTTAAATCTGGTATGAATATTTTTAATATTTATTGGATCCGCTCAAGGTGGGTTCTCTCGACTGACTGAGACTGTTGTAAATAGAGTGTAAAAAGGGTAATATAATAGTAGTGTATGTGAATAAGATGGCTTAACTGGCACTGCACGAGTCTTTAGTTTTATATGTAATTAATCATAATGTTTCAAAGGCCCCCCTTTGTATGTATGTACAACGTTTCTACATCATTAATATAATGCAAAAATTTAAGTCGGTAACTGCTACTTTCAGAAAATTTTAATTTTTTAATTATTTACCTACGACTAAATATAAAATATAAAAAAGGTATAGAAATATAAATAAAAATATCAGTAAGAGGATTTTTTGTGCCCGTGTAATTTTTTAATATTCTACAAATTTTAATTAAAATATAAGTTTTTGTTTTATAATACTATTATTTTTTTTATATTTAAGAAAAAAGTTTTGTCTAGAATAAACCTATAAAGATATATTGAATTATTTTAAAAGATATCCTTCTAATTTTCTTTTTATGCAAAACGTTAACAGTCGACACTAAATTCCTCACAATTTATTTCTCACTGCTTAACGAAAAACGGGCGCCCCTTTTAATGCGATTCAGGTAAAATCGTTCGTATCAGCAAGTTTTAAAGCGACGCCTACATTGCCACATTTTATTTATTCATGGAACATTCTCGTAGTAACGTAGTCTTTTTGAACCCCGTTTTCCAGTTTTTATAGCCCAGAGTTGTTAACGGGGTATTTATTACGCATGGCTTAAAACGGTTATGGTTAGTCTGCTCGTGAACTAGAATGCCTTTTTATTAATTCAATTTTTTTTTTAAATATAGACGATTAAAAATGGATTAAACGTCAAAACATATTCATTTTTCTTCCAAATACAGTTTCCTATCCTCAAATATAAATATGACTCATTCAACAAATAATAAAATAAAGTAAACGTTGGAAATAACGATTCGTACTTTGAGTAAACTACTATATAAAATGTTTTATACTAATAATTTTAGGGGAAAATAATATAACTTCTAAATTAAAAGCACAAATCTTCAATTTAATAGGAATCAACTTTAGGTAGCCTAATAGCAGGCTTATTCATTAATAAATTGTAAACGAAGGTTGGTTTAAAATAATGACGTCAACGTGTTTGAATTAACTTCAAAGAAATTTAATTGCATGGTTGTAAGGAATTTTATGTAATTAAGCATTAATTTATTAGATAAAATTGAAGGTCGACCAAGTGAAATTTTCCAAAAAAATATGAACGACTTTAAACAGTGTATAACTATTTAGCGCGAAATAAGCGCGAAAAACATGATCTCCGCACAAAACTGCTCCGCGATTTCCGCTACCACATTATAATCTCTAATGTCTTTGAGGTATTCATTTTATCAAAATGACGTGTATGACACCATTTGTGCACATGGAATATAGAACTTTTTAATCCTTTAACTTTCATGTGAACTTACATTCCTTCACCCAGCCATTATCCCACGTTATCATGGGTTTCGCTTCTAATTCATCCAGATTTACCTGAATAACAGTTTTTACGCAGGGCAACTGGCATCTGACCTCCACAACCCCAAAGGAACTGTTTTCGAAGGATGAATTAGTTGTCTGTAAATTTAAAAGTTTGTATGCATAAAACCTATGTACATAAAACGTGTCATACATCACATTTTGTTTAAATAAGTACTTCTAAATATATTAGAGACGTGCCCTGACAGGCGCGTTGTCCGGTTTATATTACGTAAAATGGTTAAATGTTTATATTGGTTGTTCTTTACTAAAAGTTAACTAAGTATTTGCAGTTTCTGCATGCGTCAGTGCGCTATCCACTGAATTATTGATTAGTCTATTTGACCACGTACTAGAAATTACATTGCTCGTAGATTGGTTATGTATATTCTGTATTAATTCAAGTAGCGCTGTAAATTTGAAAAATAAATGCTTGACGACGCGTCGTAGGTAATAAATTTGTAAAAGATATGGCCCGTTATTTTTAGGCTTTGCCCGTGTTATTTTTAGATTTTGGAATGATTTTTCCTGGGGTAAACGGTAGCTCATGTCTTATGGATAAAATAGCTTTCTAGAAGTGAAAGATTATTCAAATCGGTTCTATAGTATCAAATCCTAATTAATACAAACAAACAAATCTTTTTTCTATATAATATTATAGTATAGATAACATTGTGCTAACAAAAAAGTAATTCTTCTTCCCTCGGTATGATAATAACGTCCTCCAAGCCGAATCCAACTACGGCGGCCGATCTATAAAAGAGATCAGCCAACTGCGTAGGAGATATTATACTGCACGAATGTACGCGCAAATACAGATCCTTTCTTCCTCTTCCCTTATTCTTATAGTCCGATGGGACGGATAATCGACACGAACGGAGAGTGGTTAGGAGCAGGACCTACTTTTTACATGCTCATCCGACGCATGGATCATCTTACTTTACAAACAATCGGGTGATCAGCCCGCATTGCCTTAACCGACTATGGAAGAACTACGAGAAGTAGTTGAGTCCCCGCAGAATCAAACCCGGTCGGAGTCAGGTAATCGATTCGGAACACATGTTTTTTTTTTTAAATTGAGTTCCTTGTGCTCTAATTTTGTTCATCCTTTTTTTAATAGGTGTTACCTATCATTTCGTCCTGTTTTATTATTAAACTTGTATTAAATAGTTTAACAAATATTAAAGAAATTAATAAAATTTCGGCGTCAAAAACACAACCTCGTGCGATAAAATTGCAAACGCTACCGAAACCGTAGAAGATAGACTTAAACTATGTTTGACATAATTGTCCTTCATAGATTGGCCTATATTAAAATTTGCTGGAGCATATACATCTATGTTTTAAGAATAACCCACAAAACGTGTCATAAATATTAGAGATTTAATATGCAAAGGCGGAAACCGCGAGGTAGTTTCTTGCAGAGGGCACGTTGTCACCGGCTTATATTGCATAAAAAAAATGTTTATGTTAAAAATTCACTTGTTATTATAAGCAGACCCTGTCACGCGTTCCTTCAAGATCGATTGAATCAACCAATTTAGGCTGCAAAGAAACATTCGTTCTGAACAGAATATCATATAATTAACCCGTGTTTAACTAGATAAATATTATTTGTAAAAATCAGTGACCTTTATGTTTAATTTATTGCTTCCGTTACACGTGAATACGTTAAAAAATCAATTGGATTGCATTTAAAGTAGACAGACTGAATACGATCGATTCTTGGTTAGAACTACCACCAGAAATTTTTTTTTTTAGGATACTAGATCACTTTTAGTAAATTTTGCACTGTAAAAATAAATTTCTATTTTGTGATCGACTTCCCGAAGAAGGAGTGTTACATAGGGCGTATGTTTTTTTTCTATGTACATACAATTATATACCTGTATTTCCGCCTAGTACTTTCTATTTTATCTATTCTTTTTTTAAGTGATAGATATTAGCTTCCCATTGGTCCCATTTTGTTAAGTTTCCCAGTCCCAGATTAATAGATATTTGGGAATTTTATTATGTTTTACGTAATTGTACTACTTTAAATGGTCCACAATACAGTTCTCAATAAATAAATGTTTAAGGAATAAGGCACAATAACCATTTTAATGTTAAAATTTTTATAAATTAATAAGATATTGAATTAATATAATTCTTCATTTTATCATATTAATATCAATTCATTATTTAAATTTATACATAAAACACTTCATCGACGACATTTTGATAAATTACATTTGAATACCTTAAAAGTTATCAGAGATTTAAATGCGGTGGCAGAAAACGGCATACTTTCGTACGGAGAGCACGCTGTTACCTGCTTAAATTGCGTAAAAAAGATATAAGCTGTTAGACATCAGTCATATTTTTTTATTAAAATATTACTTGTTTTACTTTTTGGTGTTCCAATTGTCCTACTATCAATGAAAAGTGTACAACATTAACAGCGCCATAGTTTATAATATTATACGCCCAAAGTTTTTAATATTACACATAATCCAATATGGTTGTATAAATAATATTTTTTAGAACTAAAACTTAGAGAACATTCTCTAAACCATCCAAAGTTTGGCTGGGTAGGCAGTGCCATTGGCATTTGTACCATTTATTTGCGCACATAAAGTGTGAAAAATATAAATCGCGATAATAACAACAACATTGCGACATTAAATAGAGTTTCAAACTATTCTATCGACCAAATTTGACCAAATTACACACGCTATTAAAACTCGGTTAAAATCGGTATTTAAAGTCCATAGTGGACAAACAACGTGACACGTAAAATATATATATTAAGATAATTAGGTAGATGAAAAACTCTTCATGGTTATTTATTTTTTTTTTGCCAGCTTATTTCAACTAAAAGTTATGTTTTGAAAATAAAAACTATTTTATGACTTTTTTTTGGACATAAATACTAATTTCAAAAATCTTCGAAACTTAAATATTTTTATGTTAGTAAAGTAAGCGCAATAAAATGTCTGTAAAAAACAAAACCGTTTTATACTCTCTTCAAAAAAACTGTATTGTTGCATCGTTAATTCTAATCAGAAAAAAAATGGTAAATACCGAAATATAAATTCGCTTTGAGTCCCGTAGTATTAATTATTTCTTTTTGTTTAGCCGCCTTATAAGCTTTACCAAAGTATAGTTCTACAAAGTCCAAGTGTCACTGTGTTTGCTTTTTTATTTTCATTTCCAACATCGATTTAAAATAAAACAGGTTTTCAAAATTCTGTATATGTGGTAGAAAATAAAGTTTTTATTTTAAATGACATTTGTATTTATGTCATTACTTAAATTTAAATAATATTTTAACATAATCGACAATTTTCATAATATTTTACCATAATCAAATTTAATCTAACTAAATGAGGTACAGGTAACTTTACTTCATTTAGTATGAATACTGCATTTTAATTGGAAAAACTCCTAAACAAGTGTAAGTAGTGCTACTGAAGACTTGTTTTTCTAAACAAGTCTTCAGTAGTTTAGTTCCACCTTTATTCCTTTTAGAAATAAAGGCGGGAGTAAACACAGTAATATATTTACAGGGGTTACTGCGTACTATTGTAGGCATCGCGGTGTCTATATTACAAGAAAAACTAAATATTTACTTGTTTATACTTTTATTTGAGAAATCAAACAAGGCAAAACTTTACCAATAAATATTTATAGTTAAATAAGTTTCAAACATATATTTGTTACATCTTGAATACGACTGATTAAAAATTTCCTAGTAAATTTTATCACAAACCAAAAAATATTTCATCCCAAGAAAATTATTACCTATTTTTATTTGCATCTTCACATCAAATTCGTTGAAGGACTAGTTTTGACGTATTTTATGTTACAATATATGTGATTGATCTAAAACATTATATGGCATGTTTCAATTGTATCTGTGTTCCTTTTATTTCTACTATACAAATGTTCAAACTATAGTAGCTTGTAATTTATCTTGAAATACATAAAGAACAGTTTATACATAGACCGACTAGCATCTCACTACATTACATTTCAAAGGATAAACTGCATTCGATGGATGTAGTAGTTGTTAATTAATTTAAAGTTTTGGCGTTCTATAATGGCTGCTAAAGATTGTGTTGACCACCGGGCCTGACTTTTTATAAATTCCGCCGATGCATATCTATGCGTTGATAACCATCTTATTTTACCTATTGGCGATTGGCCCATATTAGCAACCAGAAAGAAAAACGATAACGCAAAGTTTCCCAACAGTTTCGAACGCTTGACTTATAATTTATAAAGCATAGGTCAGTACCACTAGTAATATACCTGTATGAAATATAATTATTAGCGAGAAAATGTTTAGTAAGTTAAACAATGCGTCACTCTCAAATACAAGAGAATCTCAAAAAAATAACAGAATATAGAAACAAAATTCACGAAATATTAAATATTTATGTTCTTTTAAACTATTTATAAGTTCCATTTTCAATTTATAAATAAAGACGTTTCTTTCATCCATTACTTAATGTTCTTAGGTAATGGATGAAAATAATTGAACCGTATCTTGCTCGTCATATCCCTTTAACAAAGTAATTTGTTTAAAGCCCCTACAATCAAAAGACTGTATGCGACTTAAATTGGCTTTCTCTGGACTAAGAAGTGGTGTCCGCTGAGTATACCTCTCGTATATAGCAGTTTAATTGGCTAACCACCAGTAAACTAACTTAACAAACTAATTTACTGACCCTTTCCGCTCTTTCTAGTTGAGCAGAAAGGGTCAGTAAATTAGTTTGTATGTTTTATTTTGAAGTATTTACAAACTCAAATTTTTAATTTAAATAACAAAATCAAATAATTGAAATTTTAAATTTATCCATCGGCGGCTTCACGTTATTATTAAAAAATAATTGATTTATTATTATTCTAAATCGTACTAATTGAGATAAAGGGCAATTTTGTTTTGTTGGCTACTGGTCCTCATGAATAGTCTTTACTTTAGTACAGACAACGTGTACTCGTATTAGTCATTCCCCATGCTTCTCCAAGACTGAGAATTAAGCCTACTTCTCAGTCTTGAAATATTGATAATAGAAATGAGTGCAATATTTTTATGAAGCATACCCTTATGGTTATGGAGATTAGATGCCAGTCGCTCTGTGAAAAAACAGTTATTCAGGAAAATCTAAATAGATTAGAAGCCAACGCTATGACAACTAGGGAAAATAGTTAAAAATAATGATGATGATGACGATATCGCAAAAAATATACACAATTTTTTAAAATAATAATAATAAAAATTTGTGATTAATTCACTACTTTCGGTTTGATAGCGAACCACTTAAACCACATATATTCGCTCAGACTTTCATGCTCTTAACACCTATCGAAGTTTTACGTTGTTTCAAATACAAAAGTATCGTAAAACTTTGCGCATACGGTGATAAATAGGTTATGTACTTTTAAGTATATCATCAGCATCATCATCATCATTAGCCTGGGGTAGTCCACTGCTGGACATAGGCCTCTAAACCCCTATCCATTAGAGGGTTTTGGACCGTATCCCACCACGCTGGCCCAATGCGGGTTGGTGGTGGACCGACTTTATACATGCCCATCTGACGCATGGATCATCTTACTTTTCAGACAATTGGGTGATCGCCCAAATTGCCTAACCAACCGGAAACAACAATGAAAATTTGTTGAGTCCCCGCAGGATTCGAACCCACGACCTCCGGTTTTTAAGCCACACGCCTATACCACTAGGCTACGGAGGCAGTTTTAAGTATATAAGCTACTGTTTTTGTATTTACTTTAAATTCCATCATGTAATTGATAGTTAAAATAGACTAACTAGGAATGCATTTTAAAGTAGGATTTTTTTATTTATTATAATTTAACGGAATTATGAAAAGCTTTATAATTTAATTAACATATTTTGCAAGTTTTATATCAATGCTAAAATAATGCATATATACTAACTTTATTTAAGACTAGCGGTCGCCAAGGTTCCGCACGGTTAAACTGCTGATATCTGTTATATATTCGGAAATATTTATTATAAATATAAATATTTATACGAACTAATAAAGTAAAATAACGAATATTGGTCAATAATAAAATACACTGTGCATTTAATATACTTACTTGGATAAAGATTAATGGTGTATCGCTTAAAATCACTTCGAAAGTAATTCATTTTACTACTACTTTCTAACTACATAACCTTTATTTATCTCATGTGGTGGAGCTGGAGTGTGCAATGTAAGCGAAGAAAAAAAATTATTTACAATTAGTTTTTCTACGATATAATGCACTTTTAAAACGTAAAAACTGTTCCCTTTAATCATAAAAGAAACGGTGTAAATCTGTTCAGTAGTTTTGTAAATATAATCATAGAAACTGAAAGAACTGCCTCCGTAGCCTTGAGGTAAGAGCGTGTGCTTTAGAAACCGGAGGTCGTAGGTTCGAATCCTGCGGGGACTAAATTTTCATTGCTGTTTCCTAGTTGGTTAGGGCAATTCGAGCCGATCACTCAATTTTCTGAAAGTGAGACGATCCATGCGTCGGATGGGCATGTAATAAGTCGGTCCACCCCCCAACCCGCATTGGACCAGCGTGGTGGGATATGGTCCTAAACCCCCTAACGGATAGGGGTGTATTAGGGGGGGCATATGTCCAGCAATGGACTATCACAGGCTGATGATGTATGTATATATTGATAAATACTACTGATACTATTTAAATGTTTATTAAAAAAATGTTATCATTATGAATAGGCAGGCCGTACCATCAGATTAACGCCCCGTTCTAAAGCACATGCAATTATATATTTTTTAACATTGAGGCAATAGAATGGTCAACCCATATTGTCATTAACAAATAAAATATTTCCAGACCTTATATAAGCGGGTAACAAAGTGCTCTCTGCACGAAAAGACCCGTGATGTCTGCCACCATATTTTAAATCTCTATTTTTTAAAGTATTCATTAAATTAAAATGTCGTGTTTGGCAAGTTTTAGGGACAAATAATAAAGAATTTTTAAATCGCAATTACTTTTATGTGAACTTACACCGTGATATCTTAAATTAGCTTTGAATGTGCCCATTTGCAATTCTTAAAAATGTTTACATTAGGGTTATTACAAGACATAAAAAAGTGGTTACTGAGGGTTATTCTTAAACACAATCATATGCAAGCTGCACGGCCTGCAAAACAAAGTTTGAAATTTAATTGCATGACGTTGTGATTTTAGACGCCGTAATTTTTTGAATTTTCTAAATATCTATTAAAATTATTTCTCTATTTGTACATATGTACACATATATATACAACTGCCTCCGTAGCTTAGTGGTATGGGCGTGTGCTTTAGAAACCGGAGGTCGTGGGTTCGAAACCTGCGGGGACTCAACTAATTTTCTTTGTTGTTTCCTAGTTGGTCAAGGTAATTTGGGCCGATCACCCAATAGTCTGAAAAGTAACATGATCCATGCATCGGATGGGCATGTTAAAAGTCGGTCTATCCACCAACCCGCATTAGACCAACGTAGAATACGGTCCAAAAACCCCCTAATGAGGTGTTTTAGGGGAGGGCTATGTCCAGCAGTGGACTATCACAGGCTGATGATGATGATGATGATGACATAAAAGTTGACTACGAGAGAATGCCAAAGTCATTAAGCCGCCTTTGTACTCATTATTATAGTTTTTGTCTACAAGAAGTTTAGATAAATAAATAAAAAAAACCACTTAGCACAAAATTATTGAAAACAATGAAACCAGGTGACAGCTACTTCCAGCCAACCAAAAAGACATAATCAAAATAATAAATCTATTAGGTAAGATCAAATCATATTTTTAAAAGTGTATCTTTTATCAATGTCATGTACTTATTACGAAAATAAAACAAGAATAAAATTAAATTATCTTTTTAAAAATAAATTCGTTAACAAGAAAAGCATATACATAAAATCAGTTTTTTCGAAATAATAAAGGTTCTTGACACAGTCACGACCTCGTCTGAAAAATTTTCCCGTAGAAATATAGCTAAAATATAACATTATTATGTAGATCGTTTAAAGTTTATAAACCGACGATTAGATTTTTATTTTATGTATAAAAATATTTTTTTATACACTTATAAAATTGTATAAATGTTCACATATAATGTTCACACTTAACTTTAAAAAAAGAATGATATCAATATACCTTAATAATACATTATCATCGTGAGCCTGTGTTTGTCCACTGCTGGACATATGCCGCCCCTTATCCTCCCTAATGTAGATGGCGTGCATCTCCTCCTTATGGGTTTTTGGACCGTATCGCACCACACTGTGCCAATGCGGGTTGGTGCGTGGACCGATAATTGCATTATGTATAATAATCAGTAAAATAAGTAAAAAATTTGGCCATTGCGTAAAATTTTAATTTAGCGGAACCATATTCAACGAAGTTGTTTTTTTCACTTTTATTACGCTCCTAATGGTATCCTTAAGCTGATTTATGGATCCACGCGGTGGCCTTATAATTGAATATTTCACGTTTCACGGCGCAGTGAAATGGCCATTAAATACTGTTTTACCTATTTACCTAACCGTTTTCTTTTTAACAATCAAGGCTATGCAAGTAAATACATCTGGCCATAATCATTTTGATGAGTTTCTTATGATTAATGAATTCCCTTAAAATTTATTATATTTTCTTAGGGGTTTTTAGTAAATCATAACCTTGTGCAGTCTAGGTCAAAATACTATGTAGAAATTATACATTTTATTTAGTAATTTAAGTAACATAAATGAAAAATGAAAATATAAATATATTATAATTTCACAAGTAGGTCTATTTTTTTAAGTTATTGTAAATCCCAGAATTAAGTGGACGTTGCGAAATAAACGTCTTAAAAAAAAAAAACATGACTCCTTTTAATAACATATCTTTTAGTCTTTTGGAATAAGGCAGATATTCTGAGAAAATAAAAAAAAAAAGAATATTCAATATTTCAAATAGTCAAATATATTTAATTACCGGCTATTCAACGTAAAATACAATTGATATCAATCCCTCCGATTATATTTAAAGGTATATGGCAATATTTCGTGCAAAAGATATATAAATAATTCTCTACACTTCAGTTCACTTCATGAAAAGTATCTCCCATAACAATGTAATAGGCACTTTAGTACAGATATATATAGGACTATTTTCTCGTCCTGCAAACTATATTACAGTGTCATTCAAATATATCATATTTAAATTCGTAAAATCCTTGTTTGTCAAAAGAGTCTTAAAGGTTGTTTGATTTTCAATACTTCACTTCAGGGCTCGTTAGTTCCTGCACGGCCTTTTTCTACGCCTTTACTTAGCTCCTTTAATAAGCTCCCTTTTATTTATTTATTTGCCTCGATCCAGGATATCCAGTCCCTACTATAATGAAACTACAAGGCTACAATAGCAATAAAAGAAGTACTAGAATTTGAATTATATATATATATATATAAGGTTCTAAGTTTATTTTTATTTAAATAAAACTTTAGTTATATTAAAATAAAAATAGACTTAGAACCTTATTGGTTTTTACATCAGAAAAGCATATTAATGCATTAAAAAAATGCAATTTAAATTGTTACATTAAAAAATTAATAAAATCTTAAAGAATTTTACCATGCTTTTTTATTCACATATGCCTTTTTATAGCATACGCAGGCAGACGAGCAGTCGGACCACCTGATGGAAAGTGGTCACCGACGCCCATATCGATAGCAATACCAGCGGTATCGCCAACGCGCTGCCTCACGTGCGACATAGGATGTTAAGTCTCGTTTATCCAGTAAATACGCTGGCTACGGTGCCCTTCTAAACCGAAACACAGCAGTGTTTTCACACTACTGCTTCGCGGCAGAAATAGGCACCGCGGTGGTTCCACCAGACGGTCTCCTGTAAACAGGGGACCTACCACCGGTTTTGCTGTAAGTTAAAACTTTAGTTATAAAGAGCTGTCTAATATCGTCATAACTGAAAATTTTGGAAGATACTTAAAAATGCGACCAAATTAAGAAACATTTATGACTTATAGTTTCGTTAATTAGATTGAAAGTGTTACATTTGGTCCACGCATCCTTGTAGTATAATAGGTCTAATAGGTTATTTATGTAGATCTGTTTGTTTTTGCGAATATAACACAGAAATATATTAATGCTGGTTTATTTAATATTCTCATTGAACATGGTCTTGTCTGTAGAAGTACTTTGAAGGTAAATAAAAAAAATATAACAAACTAACGGCTTTGAACAAAAACAAAGGTGGGATCAGAAACTTGACTCTACTTCACTCCACGTTCACTTCTATGAAATTAAAAAGATTTTCTAAGTATTTTGTTGCCCTAAACATGTTTTTCGATGGCTCAGAGATGTAAATAACCATTAAATAAAATTTAAACTCGAACTTTTAAATGAAATATTTATACAAATTGCCAATTGAATAGAAAATAACTATTAATCATATTAACAAAAATTTTAATGGTAAAAAGATTTCAAAATTACTTTATATATAATACGTTCTCGTAAATAATACGTTTTTAATGTAAAATATGTTCATTAAAAGAACAATTTAATAATTTTAAATGAGTAACTTTTCAATTACGACGTAAGCTTTCAACCCCTGATTAAGTTTTCATAAAAATAGAAATTTCGTATAAAGTCGAAAGCCGGCTGATATAGAGTGAATCGATTAAAAAAGAAATTATGTGATCAAGAACAGAATAGCTATTTACGTATATCAACAAAATATTAGAAAAGTGATGCGATGTAAATAAATCTTGGTCAAATTTAATTTTTTGGAGATAAAATTGGTCTAGGTTGTGAAAAATTAAGCAAACATTCGACTGCCTCCGTAGCCTAGTGGTATGGGCGTGCTTTAGAAACCGGAGGTCGTGGTTCGAATCCTGCAGACTGCAACAAATTTTCATTGTTGTTTCCTAGTTGGTTGGAAGGTAGAACCGCCCGTAACCAGGGTACAATAAGTAAACCGGGTGTGTCTCGTTGTGCTCGTAAGCGAGTACGAATTACAGGTGTGTGTGCTGCTATGCCTCCTTGTGTGGTATGAAGAGTCGATTGGCAGGACACTCGTTGGGTCCGGAGTCTCGGTGACCCCGTCCTCTTGCGGATCGAGAAGGACTTCAAACGAGTCTATGCTTTTGGCAAGAAGGGTTTGGATCGGCTATATACTTTGCAGCTTTTACCTACAGAGCGTAACTTTGGAATTTATCAGGTAAAAGAGTTTGCTCGAAATGGAAAAAACCTCGGTTCGGAATATGACTATGACACTCTTGGTACTGTCGACGTCCATGAGCGTCAGTGACCACTTTACCTCAGGTGGCCCGGCGCCTCTGTCTTTACAAGCAATAAGAAAAGGAAAAACAAAATTAGACTAGTACCGGTGACCAGTAAAAAATAGGGGTGCCACTCTGAAAGTTCTTAGGAAATCAATAGCTGAGTAAATTAGAAAGTTATTATTCTAAAATATATTCCATTCACATCAATACATCGTTGCATTCGATAGAACTTCCGATAAAAGTACTTTGCCCACTCGTTCTTAGGGGTCTCTGTTATCGCCTTCTATAATTCAGCCACTGCTTCCTTGGCGTGCATAAAATATTTTCTTTGAAGTCATCATTGAGATTGGTGAAATTATGTTTAAGCTCTTGCAACTAGTTACGAACATTTAAAGCCCAGGGATTTCATCGTGAAAGGCTAAGTCTGGCATAACATTCTTGGTGCCTTAAATGCCACCAAAAGTCAAAACAAATACTACGAAAATGATTTTGCGTTCATACTGGCGTGACAAACAAATTTCAATTCGCCGTCAAATAGAAAAAGAAATGACAAATAAATTAAACTAGTACTCAACAATGTTAGTACAGAATTTTTATTTAAAATTTGAATAATCTTTTTTCATTCTATTTACAAGTAGCCAGTTCTAAAATCTATTTGTGTACATCAAAGCTTAAAATGCTCTCGTGCGTCAAAATATTAAAGATAACCTATAAAAGTTAGTATAAAATACTAAACATACATTTAATTTATATCAAATGGATTGAATGGAGCTTCAATTGAACAAATACGATTCTTTTATTTATTACATAACAAATTGTTTCGTTCTCATATTGGTTTCAATAGAATGGAATCGACATGAGGTAATTTTTCATTTTAATAGATCGGAGTCGACATTTATTTCCTTTATGCTACTCGATACCCGTAAAGAAAATAAATTTCTTTCTTTCCATTTTTAACCTTGTATTTTTCTTAAATATTAATTATTTACGACCGGTGAAATATTAAAATGTTTGAAAAATAACACATCGACGACCCGCCTGTGGTTGGACTCAGTGATTCCGTCTTTTTAATTGAAAAAAATAATATTTCATAAATTTTATGTTCTTTAACCATTTTTGTGGCTGATTGGTATTGACCCTTGCTTTAAACATCGGAAGCCGTGGCGTTGTTTTCTGGTGGTCGGTTAGTGCAATATAGTGATATATCACCCCTCAACCCGCATTGGACCAGTGTGATGGGATACGGTCCAAAATCCCCCTAATGGAGGTGTTTATTAGGGGAGGCCTATGGTTAGCAGTGGACTAACACAGGCTGATGATAGGGCAATATTGAAGGATCAAACGATTGCTTAAGTAAGATAACCCATGCGTCCGATAAGCATATAAAAAGTTGGTTCTGGTTGTCAAAAAAATCAAAAGCAGTCGTAACTTATTATTGACTTTGAAATCCACAGACATCTAATCCCTTATAAAATGCGCTTTATCTGGGATTTGAACTTTAGACATCAGTCGCTGCGTAACGACAATTATTCAGATATATATCGCGGATTAGGACCAAACCTCATGATAACTTTTAAAAGGGCAAGGGAATAGAAAGAAAGAAAACTTGATGTACTGATAGTAAAAGGGTATTGGTAATAATCAGTTTCAATGTTACTATGTTTGACAAAAGTCAAATAGCACACATTTTTACATCATTTCAATAATCAATGCGCGGTGAATAGCTTTTATGCTTTTATTTATTATCTTTTATTTTATTTCTACTCTTATATTTGTATTGGAATTCACTTCATTTCGCTTAGATTTATAAACACTTATGTAACAGCAACCATGAATTAGCAAAATGTTTATCTATAAAGCCATATAAATAGAATAAAAGATTTAGTGTAAAAAGGAAACCATGGATAAAAAAACTATGTTCACTTTTTTAATCCTTTTTATGTTATATGCTCTATCCATAGTTGAATTAGTTCTCATTTCTGGCATCTGAGTGATCAGTTTATTTTGGGAAAGGAAATCATTATAAAAGAAAACAGTAGCTCACTTGCAATTATCTCCCGTTCCATTATTATTCAATTATTATTCTTTCAATTATACTACCTACGATTTCTAAAGCAAGGGTAGACAACATTAATTTACGAAGATAACCTCCCCGTTGATAGGCGTTGATCATATTAGCTAATTTATGTTAACAATTTCCATCAATAAATTCTTTACGTCGAATATCGCCCGGAAAATGAAAATGATCACTAAATAAAGCTCATCCGCTTCTGGTCTCATTAGCGCTTACTTAGAACTTATTTAAAATCATTTGAGTCCTAATGGGCTAAATTTTGCTAAAAGATAAACTTTAGCATTTTTCTGTTTTTTTACTTCTTCCAGTATGACCTCAATTTTTGAAGTTTTAAAAATTGCGTACTAAAATACAGGTTTACATAACTTAAAGACAATGATTTTTCAAAAAAAAAACAATTTACTTAAACCCAATTTTCATTTCACAAATAACGTCGTCACAGCTCCGTATTTTACGGGCAAGAAAAATCTGAAAAGATATTACGCAGTCCTCCTGTTGACATCTCCCCGTGGAACCTGTAAATAAAATTGTTTTCTTGAATAGATTCTTTAGTTGTGGTACAGAAATGAAACAGGCATCTCCTTAAAAAACAGAAACCATTACTACCAAAACATTTCCCCCGATAAAGTTTTTAAAGAAATGATATGTGGTTTAGATACAAAATTAAATCACTTGTTGCCCTTAAAATTGTTTTGTATTTTTACAGTATATATTATGAATTTTTTAATTAGTAATGTCATCATCATCATCATCATCATCATCAGGAGCCTTTATCCGTCCACTGCTAGACATAGGCCTTTTTCAATTAACGCCAAGATGGCCGGGCCAACCCCTTGCCACTCGCTGCCAACTTAAAGCGGCACGGTGATCGGCATGCCACCTGCTCGGGCGTTACTAATGTTATCCGACACAGAAACTCCGAGCATGGCGCACTCCATAGTCTGTTATGCTACGGCAAACTTGTGGACTAGTCCTATTGATATAGGCTACCTTTCCACCCCGCTGGTCATCACGGGGAATACGCATTGGATGAACACCCTCGTCTTCAAACGACGTCAAATGTCGACAACGTGAGAATTTTGGTTTAGCTTCCAAAATGCTGCCCAGTCTAACTGGATACTCCTTTCGGCTACCGTCTCGAAGTTGTGTCCTCCCAACTGCAATATGAGCCCAAGGCAGACATATTCATCAACAACTTCGAGAGTAGCACCATCGGCATTGACCGACCTCAAGAGAATGTGTTCGTTGAATTTGACATGAACATGTGTACAATAAGTCATATATAGTAAATATTAAAAATCTTTTTATAGTAAACAGCAACTGAGATGCGACTGTATATATATTGCTGCTTAGGTGATATTCCTTAGTCGGCTTTCTGAAAACTGAAAATAAGTTAAGTTTATCATGTTACCACTACGAAAATTATAAGTTAGTTTACAGTTTTTCTTATGAAATAAGTATTTTTTACTACATAGAATTATTTAAAAAAACAAGCATCATATTTTAATTTTCATTATTAAATCCGCGCATGCTGTTCTCCCAAGAGCTTTACTTAAAATAAGTGACCCGGCCTATATAATTTATTGAAATGCAGGTAAATATTATCAAGCCGTATATATACTATTTATTACAAACTTAAAGTTTAAAAATGTTCATATTTAAGCATGTTTCTTTAAAAAAATCTGTATGTTTTGAAATATCAACGTGGAAATAAAAACTACCTGTACAATATTTTTTCGGTCTACGAAAAAGGTGTTATAGGTTCTAAGATATTAAACCTGGTCCATATACGTGCTTTTGTAAGAACGCCCAGGTAGGACGCATAAATTCGGTGGCAAAATTATACGTGACAGTATGTCTTTATATTACATTTATGTCATGTATAGATCACATATTTGTTAATAATTTTTTTTTTAACATAAGCATCTATAATCTCCAAACCCTTTTAATATAAAAAATGGACTTTTCTATAATGAAAATTATAAAACTTATCCTAATATATTTTAGAATATATTTAAAATGATATGAAGGTTCAGATATAACTATATTTTAACACACATATGTAATTATCGTATATTATGTTGTGCAAATAAAATATATTTCTATACTTGTCCAAAATTTTACATATATTTTTAAAATATTTTTTAATGGAGGGTGATATCACCTTTGTTATTGTGTAATATAAATAGGTGAAAGTGAAGTCAATTTATTGTTTTATATATCTTTTTGACCGAGTTCTCAAAAGAAGGAGTACCCAATTCTGAACAAAAATATATATAGGAGGGTAAAGTAAACAAACAATAACAATTGATTACTCGCTTATCTAATACGTTCTTGTTAAAGTGTATCGTATGTAAATAAACAGTAATAATTTATTTGTTACTTCATTTAAACACGTTCATATTACAAGTATATCATAGCGCTAAGGGTTAAGACAAAGAGCTACCCACAACAACGCATTTTTCTTATTAGGCAGTGGGCTATCCGATTTGATCAAAAGCTCTGAATCTCAAAAAATGACACATTGCAGGTTTTGGTTTGACAACGACGTAACGTTAATTTTTAATTTACTGTGTTGTTTAAAGTGTATATTTAACTGTAACTTTGGTTTTATAGGTTTTATAATGGCCTGTAATAATCTGCGGTTAAGGTTAATTTTACTTTATTAATTACTAGCAGTCCGTCCTGGGTTCTGCCTGTGTTATTTTTAGATTTTTGAAATGAATTTTCCCGGGGTCAAAGTAGTTACTCAAGGTGATTGTAGCTTTCTTATAGTAAATGATTTTGTTAAATTGATAAAGTAGTTCATAAGTTTACTCATTACAAACATAAGCACAAAAATACAAATCTTTCCTATATCTTTATAATATTAGTATACATTGCGGACACTTTAAATGATGAAGTACCGATTTAAGTCGGAAACCAATGAAGTTATTACTTTATTGATTTCATAAATAGTAAACGTTATTAATATTAATAACAGCGGTCATGTGGTTATGAAAGGACAAAATAAGGTGTCGTTTATAATAATGTTATCGTGCAGTCACTTAATTTTAGGAGTTATGGCTTTAAAGGTAACTTATTAATGCGTTATGTGATTATGAGTATTGTTAAGAAAACATCTTATATGGTAATGGCTTAAAGTTTGTGATATAATGGCTCTTGCATAAAACGTGGATATACATTTTAACTACTAACGACGACAACTATCAAATAGAGCATTACTAAAATAAATGATATTCTGACACACAACAAACGCACAAGTTTTTATTATAAATCCTTTACATAGTTATCACAAATAACATTATTATGTTTATAACGTATAATGTTATAATTAATGTACCCAGTATAAAATAATTAGCTTAAACATTTCTTACAGCAGATTATTTATAGCAATCATATTTAAGCCTATTTTTATTTAGATTACTTGTTTTGAATGGATGTTTTTTTTGTAATTCATAGGTGAAAAAAAAAGTTATTGTGCGTCTAATTTCCTTTTTGTTGTCATTGCAATGCCCGGGAGCCATTATCCATTCTTATTACCTCTCCAGATCCTAAGTAATGACAATAAAATATTAGTCCTCGTGACAAGATAATGATAGTTATTTTGGCTGCTTCACACAGAGCTTGAGAAGTGTCACGAAATATTTTTGTAAAATGCTGTTTACATTATTGCCAAAAATTATAATATAAGAATAAAGATATTTTCAATTATCACACATCACATCATCAGCCTTGTTAGTCCACTGCTGGACATAGGCCTCCTTAATACACCCTATCCATTAGGGTTTGAACCGTATCCCACCACGCTGGTCCAATGCGGGTTGGTGGGTGGACTCGACTTTTACATGCACCTCGGACGCATAGATCATCTTACTTTTCAGACAATTGGGTGATCGGCCCATATTGCCCTAACCAACTAGGAAACAACAATGAAAATTTGTTGCGTCCCGCAGGATTCGAACCCACGACCTCCGGTTTCTAAAGCATACGCCCATACCACTAAGCTACGGAAGCATTTTTAATTATACTCTATATAATAAACAATTATAATAATACCTCAACTTATAAATCTTTCATAAATTTTATGGAAAATAAATGTGCTCTTCTTTTTATCTTAATAGATTCGCACAATTTACGTAATTAATACAAATAGTAATCATGCAAGCGTTTTAATTAGAGGAAATTTGCGAATCGATTTCAACTAAGTCGTCCTGTAGAACGATCTAATGGCAATACATACAAGACAAAACAAGTCTGTATGTAGGCCGACATGCCCTTAATGTACGTTTTTACACCTGTATTTTACATCTACTACACCTTTATTTTTTTAATATTTATGCCTTAGTAAGTAGCAAGTCAATAAATGATTTAGAAATATTTATCGTTACGTTCAATGATAACTATGTTGATTCCGTAAGTAAAATGGGATTTATTACATGAATGTGGTAAAATAGTTTTATTGCAGAAAAATATCTAATATTTACATAGCGTATGTAATGGTTTCCTTATTTTACAAAGCTTAGACTTTTTTATTTTGCGAGTACGGTTGGCCCTCAACACTGTTTTTTTTGCGCTATCTCAATGAGCGGAGCTGTGCATACATGCGCATTGAACCAATTAGTTCCAGTTGCTACATACTATTTTAATTTAGAACATACAAGTTTTAGTATGACTTGGTGATAGTGTTTTTGTTTAACCACTTTCCGCATGATATGGGTCTCAATCTCTATTTTGTTTTGAGTAACGAGACGACCCAACATTTACTTGCTAGTTTATGGATAGCTTCACGCTCTACCTAAAGCAAAGAATACTAAAACGTTAAGCATAAGTTTAAAAAAATATTAGAGATCTTTTTAGTATAAATATGTGGCTGAAAATGTATCCATGAATACCTTTAGTAGAAACTAGCCTCAATAATATTTTTTATAAGTTTGGACCATGTTATTAATAGATGGATGTGCTGTGCAGTGATAATTTAATTTCCATTGGAATAGAATTAAAATATTACGGAGAAATAAAATATTGTCATCCAACATTTACCAGGATCTCACAATAACTTAAATAACTTGCAGAATTATCAGTGACACATTAAATACTTCGTAAATATATACAGTTTTATGTTGATTAAACTTTCGAAAGAATAGAAAAAATAGGCTTTCACTGTCGATCTGGTACAGTATTAGGTTGTTAAAACTGGAGCTATTGCACCGCTGTATTCTAGCTCATTTTTTATGAACAAACCTCTATTTACCCGGTGCGCTGTATAAAAATGAATAGAAGTTTAGGAGTTTAATTTAAGGTTTAAATAATTATATATTTCATGTTCATTATTATAAATTGTTCTTATTGTTGTTTATTGTTCAAATTAAAATGTAGACGTGCCAACAAAAACGTAACTTATAAAAAACCAGTGCTATTATATATTTATATGTGTCCTATAACCTCGTTTATTTTATTAGTTTTAGTTATTAAGTTTGAAGTACTAATGCTTAAATTCAGTATTGTTAACTAGCTTAACGCAAAACTCTAAAACTTTTAGACTGTTTTGAAGTAATTAATCAGAATGATTCAAAATTAAGAAATGCATTTAGTGCAATAAAAAGTTAACTATTAAGCAATTAAAATTTGTTTTTATTTTTGTGAAGGTATTATGTATTTATTACGTAGTCATATACAATACAGACATACGTGTTCAAAAGATCACAAAAGAAATAGTAAAGTAAGCAAAATTTATCAACCTATAAACCACTAAGAAAATATTTTATTTCCATGTTATCTATAAATATATTTGTTATTAAATATTACTCTCCTTTGCGAAGAGAAATTTACTGTTTTTTTTTTTTCTCTTTTTACGGGAATGTTTGACTCCGCACTGCTTTAATTACCGGAGCTCTGCATACATACAAATTGAGTTAGTTGGTTTAGCCGCTGTTCATAACTTTAATTCCGAAGATGTACATTACATTATTTTAAATGGCGTTTTTGTAGCACGACAAATTTTGATGCGCATATTTTTGAACGATTAAATATATAGTAAGGTTTTTGTAAGCAACATAGTTTCAGGTATGTAAAATACTACAGAGTTTTTATAAAGAACATAGTTTGCTATGACTATTTGTTACGATACTGCAGTAACTAAACAATTAAAATTAGAAAAAAAAAGAAACTTAAAAACATTGTACTTCAAAAATTTTAATAATATCTTATCTGTGAGAACAATTGCCGTTGTTTAAGACATTTTTTTAATAGTTCCAGCCAGAGGAGAAGTCGCCTGATGGAAAGTGGTCATCGACGCCCGTAGACATTAACAGTAGTATCACCAATATGCTGCCTACCGTGAGACAAAGGATGTTAAGTCTCGTTTACCTAGTGGATACGCGGGCTACGGTGCCCTTTAAACCGGAATATACATATATTTTTATTACTAATTCTGTTATTTTTACGCCTGAATTACATTTTTTTTTCATTGTAAATTTTGATGACGTAAAATGGAAAATGTTTTTTTATTGGTAACATGCTAATCTATTTTTAACTAAGCATATTTGTTTCATATTATGTTATTGGTATTTTATTAAAATGTATTTGGAATATTTCTCAGTTTATTACACCGCGTTTTGCATTTTGAATTTGCAAAATGTATTAATTTTATTTAAAATCAAAAACATTGTTATATCACCAGGAGCTAATTTCTATGTTATTTAGCTTTATTCTATAAAGACGAAGTAAATTCATAAAGACACTGTGTATATAAGAAAATCAACTGTTTTTTTTTATTTATAAAATCTGTTTTAAGCGGAAATTTGGTTAAATGCATATCTGTTTTCATATTAAAAATTTTAAATACATGAATTGCGGGGCAGTTATGGGAAAAAGCAAGTTAAAAAGTTTGCTATCCGCTTATATCCATACTATTATTATAAATGAAAAAATAACTCCGTCCGTCTGTTTGTCTTTACTGTCTAAACCATTAAACGTATTGCTTTTATTTTTGCTAAATTTGAAAAATACTTAGAATACATTTTAAGGAAGCACATATGCTATTAATTATCACGATGAAAGTGATCGGGAGGGTTGACATAGGATTGTAAGTTCAGTCTGTTACCTGAATACAGGGGCCGAGACGAAGGGCGCGTTAGTTCCGACGCGCCCAGAGGGAGGCAGATGGCCGTAGGGTTGATATGGGGCTGCTTTGGCGGCCAGCGCCGGTGGGATTGCAGATGAGTGTAAGCACGTTCCTGTTACCCCACCCTAAAGCGTCAGGAAGAACAACGTGGTGTTTTTAGTCGGTGCGAGTCCGACATAACCCGTCTTTGCCCCTGCGCGGACTGGTATGCGTAGACATTTCCCCACGGTAAAGAAAAAAAAGGAGTTTTAAGTTGTATGGTAAGCGTCTCTGTTGAACATAGAACGATTAAATTTTCTTTCTAGATCTCTCAAAACGACCCATAAATGGTATTTTACCTGTTTCTAGGTGCCTTCTCTTCATTCAATTTTATCTACAATTTTATCCCTTCTTAATATCTTTAAGACTCCTATTGATACATTGATTTATAAAAAAGCACCGCTTGACTAGCACTACGCATAGAACAATACAAATAATTAGAATTGGTCTTAAAGTAGCGGAACAACGAGATATTTTTTAAAAAAAAGTATAAGCTCTCAATTGAGTACGTACTTCTTGTGTAAGTTACAGTTTATGGAAATGTCACAATTTAAGAACGTAATATTGCGTTGATTGAACGACGCAAGTTAAATTTTTGGGTTAGGTGTGGTGTATTAGGTATGTAAATAAAAATTTATAATATATGTGTGGGGGTCAATAAAAGGTTAAACCTAAGTTTATGGAGTTGCCACCCTTGTCTTGCAATAAGTGTTAATATTTTTTCACAAAATTTCCGAATTTATGAGGCCTAGGCCAATAAAAAACTTTAAGAATATATCATATTGCAGTTTATTTGTTTGCAGAGCCGTATTTTTGTTTAACTTTTTGTTACAAAACCAGCATATGACACGGCAGCTTATACACATTAGGACATTTAGGTCGATTGTAATCTGCATTACAGTACATGAGTTGTTACAAATTGCCTTATTTTTAAATATGGATAATTTCTAAAACTGTTTACAATCTTTAGTATAATTTACTAAATAAAATATACCATGAGGATAGTAAAAAAATAAAATTAAATTTTTGTTTGCTCAATTAACCGTAAAACTATAATTAGGAAAATGTTATGTTTGGTTATCGCACCGTAAGTCCATTTAGTTAATAAAATTTTCCAGATAAATATTTTTATTTATGTAAACGTAAGGCCCGCTGATCACTGGTATAAGAACATAAATGTTGTTAAAAAAAATTAATTACAAATCTGGATGAATCACAATAAATTACAGCCACACACCATAAGGCTGTAATTTACTTTGGTATTCAAAGTAATTCACAATGCGTTTAAATTCAAATTCATTATGTTTTTAAATTTAAACTTAAATTTAATTAAATTTTAAGCAGCTATCTCCACTATTAACATGCAAACAAAAGATTTTCTTCAAAACATTCACTTCGACGCTTTTTTCCGCTATAATGAAAAAACTGTACATGATTTAAATGAGTGTGTAAAATATAGAAGGTAATTTTAAAACTACCAACCAGTATAATTATATTAAAGATTATTTTTGAATCGAAATATATGTACTACACAAATTTACGTACAAAAATATATATTATACCATAAAATTGCTCTAAGTTAGTCTACAAATGCATTTCACTTAAGAGTTAAAGAACTGGGGCTATATAGTGAAGTAGATTTCAAAATATGGAAAAGAGGATTAAATAAAAAAATACTAAATGGAAAATGTACGTTTACACAGAGAGTATAATACGAGTAATGCTGAAAGTCCCGAGTGACTTTGCGTATCAACTTGGCTTCCGTAGGAGCCCCTGACCAGATTCTAGGTCAAAAGTGCATGTGTTAAAGTTTTGTTCTTTACGTAATGTAATTTAATTATTTTGAATGTACTTTAATTATTTTGAAATGTCTTTAAAACTACAAAATAATTTTTAAAAAGTTAAATGTACTTAGGTGATAAGTCCTCTTTTTACAGGGGTGGGGCCGTCTGAAGCGGTGCCACCGCAGTGCCTATTTCTGCCGCAAAGCAGTAGTGTGAAAACTCTACCGTGCTCCGGTTTAAATGGCACCGTAGCCAGCGTATTTACTGGGTAAATAAGACCTAACATCCTACGTCTCACGGTTGCCAGCGCGTCAGTGATACCACTTGTATTGCCAAAGTCTATTGGCGTCGATGAACACTTTCCATCAGGTGGCCCAACTGCTCGTCTACTTGCGTATTATTATTTTTTTTTATTTGCTATAAAAAAATAACAATAGGTTTCTCATACACTTTGTTCTTAATATAATAAGTTACTATCGTAACATGCAGAAACAATTAAGAAACACTTGTCACATTTTAATATTTACAAGAGAAGCCGAGCAAACAGATACCTCGGGAATGGTATAAAATAAATGAAATGGCATGGCTATATATAAATAGGCTTATAATTACTTGCAAAGGAGCTCAACAAATATGTTTTATATGCTTTTCTTGAAGTAAAGTAAGGCTTTTACTTCAATAGAAGCATATAAAACAAGTTTTGTCATTCTTACTCTTAGGTAGGTTTAGTTGTAAAGATACGTTTTTTTTTGTTTCTCCTATAAATTTTGAAATATCGAAAAATGTCTTTAGATAGTAATTAAAGAAAGATTAATTATTTAAACCCTATCCCTGATACGTGGTAAAGGTATATCAAAAAAATTGTTCTTATAAGAAATTTTTTATGTTTCGGCCGGCAATATTCCTGATTGGTGTCCTATAGGAAGTCTGCCATTGTTCTAAATAATGGCAAAAGGCATTATCTAGCAGTAAACCCGTGGGTGGTACGATATAATATGTATTTACAAAAGTACATTCACATACGTACAAACATATAAAAACTAGCCTTTGTACTTTATCCACACAAATAAAGAACCGACTCGTTACTCTGCTTACAGTTTTTTAAACAAATATTCCAGCGCTTACTTCTGAAAATAAAACGACTCTCTGTCATACTCATCTCATGGAGTAACGCATTTCAAAGTACTGATTGTAAAAAGAAAGAAAAATACGAGTAATCAGAGCGATTATAAGGACAGAAAACAAGACGGTTATTTCTGCAGCGCTGATATACATCGTAAAGTAAAGATACTGAAAACTTTAGAACGATAGAATAAGTAAAAACAAGATAAGCGTAAATGTTTTCAGTGCTCCAAACAACTGTTTTAGGCGTGCAGATTGGTCATACTTACGTAGACTTAAAAGTTTTAAGTCTATTTAGATAACACGACAAAGAAATTTGACTGTTACAGATAAAGATCTCATTAATTGATTTTGCTATATTTTTAGTATGTACATATTGTACATAGAATTATTTTGTGCAGTTGGTACAAAAGAACAAAAAAGGTTTCTATCATATGAATGATAATTTTAATTGGAAACCAAGAGATAAAAAAGTTTTAAAAAATATTAGAAAAATATTGGGATAATAATATTTTTCAAAAAGTAAAAATATGACAATATGTAACAAAAATACAAAGGTTTTTTAAATAACGATTTGAACGACTGCTAAATTAATAAAGTGAGCTATAAATTCACATATTTTCATTATAAATTCTTCTAAAAAGAACGTACGAACAAGTGACCATTTCCGAATCTAATAATTCGTGGATATTTTGCTTTCAAAGTTTCAGTGCAGGAAATCTCGTTTCCTGTTGACTGAGACCACTTTTATGTGAGTGAAAAAACTTTGTCAACTTGATTATGCAAGAGGATTTATGTACTTTGCAAATTATTATTTAGACAATAGACAATCGATTAAAGTACACTTTTTGTTAATGCTTTTAATGGACGTTTTATTTCATGTGCAAAAATAAACATCTGTAATGATATATTATTAACTTTATATTATTGTTTTAAAAGGATTCAAATACAGAAGTGTGTCATTAAATGGTAGTATTTTTAACAGAGCTATAAAGGACTTCATATTTGTATGTATATAGGATAGCACATAGATTTCTAGTACTTAAGGAAAATTTTAAATTGAAACAAACGAATCTTTCGTCATAATAATGTGTGTTAGTTGTTTATTGTATTGTAGTATATACATGAATAGGTTGTAACAAAAAAAGATATGCTGTTAAGATCGTGCTGAATAACTAAACACTTCCTTTTGAGACATAATGTAAAAATTTAGGAATGGCACCGTGTCTAAATTATTAAATATCATCCAGCCATTTGAAATCGTTGTTTTAAAATATATCCTTTAGCTTTATATAACGTAAGTATTAAAGTTAGTTTGGTTAATTACCGGTCTATTTTGGACAAGTTAAATCAACGAAATTCCTGTGCCTGTGCTTAAGAAACAGGAAGTCGTGGGTTTGAATCCTGCGGGACTCAACCAATTTTCATTATTGTTTTCTAGTTGGTTGGAGCAATTTTGGCCGATCATCCAAGTGTCTGAAAAGTAAGATGATCCATGCGTCGGATGGGCATGTAAAAAGTCGGTCCACCTACCAGTCTGCATTGGACCAGCGTGGTGGGATACGGTCCTAAAACCCCCTAACGTATAGGTGTGTATTAGGGCGCCCTATGACCAGAAGTGGACTATTTCAGGCTGACGATGAATCCCTCCAATTGCCTTGCAAATGTTCTCAAGTGCAGTAGAAGAGTGAACACGTTTCAAAATACAGTCAGCGTCATCTAGCGACTTGTCCGTGAGGTATCACCGCCACTCTTAGCCCAATCAATTATATCTTGATCAAATTTTGTGCGAAATTAATAAATATATTGGTGTAACTTTTTTATTTTATTTGTGTAATGTTCAAGTAGAATAAATTTAATCGTTCGTCTGTTTCTTCTTGTAAACTTGTAAGTATAAGTCGAATAATAGCTAGTCTAGTCTTATCCAGGGTTTTTTTTTAATGTTATTTTTATGCGTATTAAAAGCAGAAGCGGAGGCTTTCGCCCAGTAATAAAAAGCAATAAGCTTGATTAAATTAGAAGGTATGTCCCACTGCGCCGGATTATATTTCGTAATGACCGTCGATGTTTTTTATGTACTAGTAGTAGAAGGGGACATAACATATCTCTAATACAGCTAAGACAAGCTAAGGTTTCTTCATCAGACTACTTTAGAGCTTCCATTTTTAATATCAAATAAAGTGACAAAGAAGGTTCAACATTTTTTGAAAAGGCAATCAATCTGTAATAGTTTGATTGGGCTCTATTATTTTCAAATAAGGGTCACCAGGTACTCCAGATCTTCGATAATTCTACTTTTTATATTTTTCTCTTTATGTGGCTATTAAACCCTAGCTCTGTAACAAATTTCAGCCTTCTAAGTTTTTGGGAAGTGCTTGTTCTATTTTGATGATCATAAGTGAGTGAGTTTAATTAATGAGAAATTTTGCTTTCGCTTAACTTCTTATTTAAAATGAAAAATCTATATAAAGAGATGTTTTTAGTTTAATTGTTCTTGTTCACATTTAGGTAGGTCTTTTGTCATCACAATTAGAAGTGGAAAATACGTTAATCTGCGTCACATTTCCATTATTGTTGTCACCGCAGTGTCTCGCAGTCATTAGTCATTCTTATTACCACACCAGAGCCTATGAAATGACAAGCAAGTATTATCCTTCCTCACATGATAATAGGGATGATTTGGGTACTTCATAAAGTGCTTATGTAACGTCATGGAGTAATCGTTGTAAATTTCAAAAGGAAAATTTAAATGTATAAGCGGTATACGTGTAATAATTTCACGTTTTGTGATTATTGTCTCTATTTTCATATCGTAGCCAATATACATATACCCCAACTTTCAGCTCGTTTTTGTTGGTAACCTAAAATTATTATATCTTCTTAGATATTCTTTTTCGTATTATGCTGTGTAAATTTTTAATAGACTAAATATAATATAACATTAATGCCGCTGAACAAAAATAATAAAATTGGTCCTGTTAATTGTTAGTGCAGATACATTTTAGCACTAGTAACTTGTATTAGAACTTTTAAAGATGGAGTGTCTAAAATAGATACACATTAAATTGGACTATTATACATACATCCGTCTACTGATAATGATTTTCCGGCACAATATTTAAACTATTTCCTTAAATGCTATGTAAGTCAATATAGCAATTTAACACATAAATAATTTTCTTATCTTTAGAGCTATGTAGGTTCTCTTGCGAATCGCCTCATTTCTTATTCGGTCACGTGAGGTGAGTGCGAGCATATCTCGTTCCATCGCCCTCTGAGTGACTTTAAGCTTCTTTATAACACCTTTTGTAAGCTACTACGTTTCAGTTCCATATGTCATCGCTGGCAACAGGAACTTGACCTTGGTCTAATGGCACTGCGGTATCGATATCGTGCAGTGTCTCGAACGCTGCCCAATCGAGCTGGATTCGACGAGTGACATCTTTCTCGAAGTTTGACCTGCCTAATTGGATTGTTTGACCTTGGTACATATACTCATTGACAACTTCAAGGAAAGAGTCACCAACTCTCAGTGGAGTAGAGCTAACACGAGAGTTTGACATGATATTTGTCTTCTTGATGTGAGAAGAATGAGAAGCTGGGAGACTCTACAGTGGTTTTCGAGCATCTTGCTTGAGTCTCAGCCATAATAACTATGTCATAGACAACTCGGAGGTTAGTGATATACTCGCCGTCGATGTTAATCCCAAATCCATCCCAGTCCAGCATATTAAAAACAAAATCTTTCAGAGCAGCAGTAAACAATTTGGGAGATATAATATCCCCCTGTCTAATTCCTCTCTGCAACCGGATAGGTTTTGTTTCCTGATCCTGGAGACAAACTGACATGGAGGCGTTTTTGTATATACACTCAGAAACCTCGATATATTAGCAGCCAATTTGGTACCACTGGAGATACTGTAGCACCGCCCAAATTTCTATCGAATCGAAAACCTTCTCATAATCCACAAACGCTAAGCATAGTGGCTTGTTATACTCTTGGGTGTATTCAAAATAAAACCTAATGCATAAATTCTCAGAAAAATCGTAGTTCTCTCTTATGGTTTGAACTTAATTCATATTCTGCATAAAAGCATCATTAAAATCCAAAACGACGAATCTCTTTTGTATTTTTAATGTACAATAGCAAAAAAAATATTGCGAAATGCGAAAGACAGTCAATAATAATCTTTAATCTATAATTCACCTTATAAAAACAATTTTACCCAACAAGAAATGATATTTTTTAATGATATTTCCATATCAATATTTTAAAGCCTAAATAACAAATATAAAAATTCCAGTTGAAAATATTTTTCTTTAGCAAAATCTCATCATAATCGTTGACATAAGTTGACTAAAGCTGGAATATTGTTTTAATTCGGTTAAATTAACCTATTATAATTCTATTATTTTCAAATAGATCTATGATCGCTTTTGAAAATAGAGAGAGTCGCCTCATTTTTAAAACTAAAGTTCGGGAACACTTGCTCAAAAAACTGTCACCTGAGTATAAGGTCTACTTTATTATTTTTTCTGCGGACAAAGTTCAAAGGCATAGTATGAACGAATGTATTTTTTCTTAAACTTTATAAAATATGTATATATTTATATTTACAATATGTATGTATATATTTATATATGTATATTTATTTATGTTTATGTATTTGTATTAACTTAAGTAAGTTAACGTATAGAATATGTATTAATATTCCTATCGTAATTTTATTAATGATATATAGTTATTTGGTTTTAATGTATACACTCATAAACTTTAAGCTTATTAAAATCTTTCCTTTGTTTTGTTAAATATCTGCGCACCTTCCGAATTTTCTCTGTACCACCCAAAGGTTGACTGGTAGATAATGCCTTTTGGCATTAAGTTCGCCTTTGTACTTATTTGTGCATAAAGTTTTAATAAATAAATAAATAAATAAATGTTTGCACACAGTTGCTTGCAGAAATGGAAATTACTTGCTTATTGAATGAGTATTTAAAAAAACAACATATTAAAAAGCATTATGTAAGTAATAATTTAAGAAACTTTATTTCCATTCAATGTTGATTAATTATTTTACCATAAAAATTAACCTTACCAACATTTTTTCAATCGTAGTTTTAGAGCTTTCTACTAAGGTGTTTGAGCTAATCAAAGAATACTCACCTGATATTTTAATAAGTTTTTACTAAATTTGCGAAAAAATTGCTAAAAATTAATAGTTTAGATACTTAATTTAGTTTGCATTAAGATGAATAAGTAAATATTATCTTTTCTTACAATAGTACACATATAATTCAAACAGAATGATTGTTTGATTTAAGGTTATTTCAAAATGTTCTGTTCAATTGTATGCCGTTGAAAAATGGAGTGTCAGCTTACTTTTCTAATTTTATTATTTTAAGTTTTATTTATGATTTAATTTAACTTTAGAGTTCCATCAAGCGCTATGAAACTATTGTTCTTAAACAGTTTCACCGTAAAATCTCATGATGAATTATCTATTACTGTATTTACTTACTGAATATGGTCTAAAATCCCCTGATAGATAATTATTAAATTTATAATAAAGATATAAATATTACCGCAATTATATGACATTGCCATTAGATTTTAAATTATTGACACCTAAACATTTAATTTAAATTAAGGAGGGATAATTTGTAGGAAATTTAACAATATTAAGTTTTATTTCAAGTACATATATAAAAATGTATTTGATTTTGCAATTTACCTTTTTCAAGCTATTTTGAAACATTTAGTCTAACTAAGCTATTTAATAAAAATTAAAATACAAAAAATAATAAACGACAAGCAGAAGTTAGGCTGGTTTTGTTGTATTACTTGTTTATTTTTTATTAATTTATTGAAATTATAGATTTACTTATGGAAAAATATTTAACAAAATTTATACAATTAATTATTTTAATTGCATATACTTCGTATCATAGAAAAAAAAGAATATAACGAATTTTAAATTATTCTTATTTGTCCTCAAATACGAAAACTGTTAACTTTAAGAAAACATACAAAATAATACCGATGAATTTTATGCATGTAGCTACTTTCTATAACTTTGTGTTTGTAATATCTTCCTTTCGGTGTCTCAATAACTGCGCTTGCTGGTGTTTATTGGACCAATATACCGCTTTTACCCTGTCACGTAACATTTTTATGAAAATTCTGCAAACAGCAGAGAAATATGACGTCCATGCCAACTACGTGTATAGTTTTACAAATATCTATTCACTAATCTGTTTTGTTTTTCTGAAACGCTTTTTATTAGATATTACTAAAAGAAAATTCCGGTTTAAGAAAGTCACAAAACGTGTCATTCGACAATTTGTGTAGGTTATGTTGGTGGTGCTGCGCTCTAAGTAAACTTGTATATTATTATTGTAATTTATATATTTCAGTTTTAAAAATATTATAATCTGTTTATAAAAAAATTATGCAATAAAAGTCATAAGGCATTTTTGACATAATAATAGATTTTTGTTAAAAATATCTTTGATAAAGCCGTGGACAGCATACATCTAAATAATTTGATTAACCTAAACCATTAACATTTTTTGTATAGATAAATATTTAGTTCCTTTGCAAGTTAATTCAATAAAAAAAATATTTTGTTTTATAAACAAAAAGTATCAAATACTCTAGTTTTAGTCCAATATGTAGTGTAGTGTATTGTATGTGTATTTTTATAATTGTAATTATTTTAAAGAGTTAGTGTTTGTCTAACTTTATAAATTGTTAAAATTCATCAGCTTCATTTCATCTGCAGTACAAAGTAGACTTTTGTCCAGTGGTATATCAGACAGTAATACATTCTAAAATAAACTAATTATACACATACACCATAGAAAATGGTATTATCTGTAACGCAAAAACACAAAATTACAATGTACTACTGATGGAAAATAGAAATGAATGAAATACCATTTTTATACAAAAAGCCCATTGGACCTGAACGATAATAGATGCAGTACCGTCTTAAGAGTTGTTAGTCAGGCGAGAAAATAAGAAAGTAAAGATGAAATTATTTGCAAACCGTTTTTGCTGTTTTAATTTTGTGCACTTTAAGTATCTTTTGTGCTATTTTTCATTTACAACGGGAAAAAGGATGAATAGAGAATTAAAATAATATGAATGATTACTTTATTTATTTAATTCTAAACGCAGAATGTATTACAAATTTATTTATTTATTTTATTTATTTATTTTACACTTTATGTACAAATCTTGTACTAAGTGCCAATAGCATTGTCTACCAGTCAACCTTTGGAGTGGTGCAGAGATAGCATTGTGGGTGCACAGGGATATGGCAAATAAGAAAAATAACGTTAAGTATACAAAAATAGAAAGTTATTTAAAAAAAAAACACAAAATCCTAATATGCATACATATAAATATAATGAATACATATATATAATATACATAAATATAAGAATATAGATAAATATGCATTGTAATACATATATATATACATACATACAAGCACTAAATAGTATACATATATCTACTATATTAATAAAATTAATGCTATTCCATGGACAGTTTTTTTTAACAAATAATGCTTTAGTTTTTTTTTTAAAGTAAAGCGACTTTGCGCTAACCTGATTTGCGGAGGTAACCCATTCCACAGAAGAATGGACTGGATGGAAAAAGAGGAATGTGTGAAATCAGAGCGATGGGTTGGGCATTGCAGAAGACGGTTATGCGTTGAGCGAAGATTCTTACTTTTAATTGAGCAAAGGTATTGACAGGTATTGACAGTGGTTAAAGCTCTTAACGAACGCCTTTTACGTATGGGCAACCACTGCAGACGCGAGCGATAGATGGATATATGGTCATATTTACGGAGATTGAAAATGAATCGAATGCAGTTATTCAGAAGTCGGTCAAGTTTATTGAGTAGATCTGCATTCAGGTCAAAATAGCACACGTCACCATAATCGATTAAAGGGAAGACTAAGGCCTGCACGAGCATTTTCTTGGTGTCAGAAGGTAAGAAATTTTTCAGTCTATAGATATATCGCAGAGTATTTGTTACCTTATAACTTACATTGGCTACCTGGTCTTCCAACTCAGAAGTTTGTCAAGTATGAGTCCTAGATTTTTGACATTTTTACCAATGTAAATGGGAACATTGTTTAGCCTTATTGCTGGGAGATTGAGCCCATCCACTTTATTAATATTTCGCGAACTACCTATTATGATAGCTTGACATTTTGATTCATTTATATTAATCCCAAATTGATCGCTCCACTTTTTGATAATATCTAAATTTTCATTAATTTTTTGAATTGTTTGCGGTAACGAATCAATAGCTGACTGGGCGTATATCTGAAGATCATCGGCATAAAGATGATACGCACATTGAAGTTTTTGAGTGATGAAGTTTATGAAAACTGAAAATAAGATAGGGGAAAGAATACCGCCTTGAGGGACACCACTGGCCATGTCTAACCAATTTGAGATTGAATCATCATAATAGACCGCCTGTTGGCGTCCTCGAAGATATGAAGAAAACCAATCCAGTACTTCGTCGGAAACCATTAAGTGCCATAGGTTAGCTAAGAGGATATCGTGACTGACGGCATTAAACGCGTTAGAGAAGTCAATTAGAACCAACACAGTTACCAATGTGTTTTCCATTCCTACTCTAATGTCGAAAGTCACTTTAAGGAGAGCAGTGGTAGTACTGTGACCAGGTCGAAACCCAGATTGTAGTGGACTTATCAAATTGTTACTACGAACAAAGTGAGAAACTTGCTTTAGAACGCAGGACTCAATTATCTTTGAAAAGAAAGGCAGGATAGAGATAGGTCGGTAATGAGAAAGAACGGTAGGATTGGAACATTTAGGAAGAGGGCGAACCAGAGCGTTTCCCCATAACGACAGGAAAGTACGGGTATCAAAGGAAAAGTTTATAATATGGGTGATAACAGGAAGCAGGAAATCAAGGATTGGTATTATCATCCGACGCCCGATTTTGTCACAGCCAATGGCATTGGATTTGGTGGCAAGGATGCACTTTTTAACGTCGTCAGAAGAGACTGGAGAAAAATAAAGAAGATTATTAGTAGCGCGCTTCAAACTTTTTATATATGAAACCGTTGAAGATATAATTATTTGATCCAATGTAGAAGAGGTAGTGAAATGTAAATTTAAATCACCTAAATTGATTGAGAATGGAAGGTTTGAATGTTGCGACCTTCTGACACCAAGAGTCTCTAAGAGCTTCCAGATATCAGCAGGAGAAGAAGAAATATTTTCATGGATATATCGGCGTTTAGCATTGCGTATCATCTGATTACATCGATTTCTGCAGAGTTTATAATACGATCAATTCTCTTCATTCTGCAGTTTTTTAATTTTCGAAAGGCACGATCTCTCCTTCTCATGGCTATGCGAATTATTTCAGACAGCCATGGAGCCGCACTACGTCTTATTTTAATAGTTTTCAAAGGAGCGTGGACATCATACAATTTTATTATATTTTTATTTAATATACTTACCTTGGCGTCAATGTTGTCCTCCTTAAACAATGGGCCCCAGTCAACTTCAGCGGCATCTTTTTTAAGGTGTTCATAATTAATTTTCGAAAAAGAACGCAAGTGCAGAACCCTAGGTTTAGTTTTGGGAGGTTTCAGAATATAGGAAAGGAATATAAGGTCGTGATGTGAAAACCCAGGAGCAGGATGTTGTCCATAGGAGGATATTAAGGAAGGATTAGAGGAGAGGATTATATCAAGCCAAGTGTCTTCACATGAGACATTATAATGGGTTGGCTGGAGAGGTAATATGTGAAGACAGCTAGACTCGACTATTTCCAGGAATTTGCGGGTACGAGAGGAGTTTGTTGCAAGGATATTGGTATTAAAATCGCCCATGATGACATAATGTGCATACTCCGAACCCAAAGATTCGAGAACCAATTAGAAATTGGTGAAATAATCGACATTTGGAGGGCAATATACTACACCTATGATAATTTTGGCATTTTTCACCTCGACCTCTAGGAATAGATACTCTGCAGAAGCTGAGTAATTTTGGGGAGACGAAGCCAAAATTTTAAATGACAAGTCACTTTTTAGGTATATTGCCACTCCTCCACCCCTTTACCTAAACGGTCATTCCGTACAAGAATATAACCAGGAAGGGAATACATAGTAGAGAGTAAGTGTGGTTTGAGCCAACTCTCCGAGATCAGGACAGCATGTACACTCATCGAGCATCATCATCGCATGTACAAGCATCGCATAAATCAGTAAAGTGGCTAGGAATGCTTTGAGCACTTAATTGACATACATTAACAAAGTTTTACCGATTTTAGAAAATTTTCTGATAAGAACTCGCCCAATGTACTGCTCAGTGAGTTAAAACTGTCGTTGGATTCATTAGCGGAAAAATACATGTCATCGTCAGATACAGTAGACATCATATATAAATATATATATAAATATTGATATGTAATAAATAAGCTTACACAAATATAAATATACAATAAATATTTCTAATAGACAGTAAAAAAAAATAAAATAAAAAAAAATATATTAATTTCTGCACCACCCGCCAGCACACCTTATCATAAATGTTAAAAAGAGAAAAAAATATACACAGTAATAATGCACTACAAATTAAAATGTTTAGAAAAAAAAATGATTAAATCAAAAAAAATTAACAAACAAACTCAAATTAGTATCTTGGCAGTTAAAGACTTAAAACGGAACGCAATAGTCAATCTGTCAAGTTTCCAACGTCAAAAGACATTTGTAAACAAAACAAAAACATTATTTACGAATTCTTTAAACTTAAAAACAGGAGAATGAACTACTTAAGAACTACGAGACAAAAATAATGATACTTAAAAAGTTCAACTGAGAAATTAAACAAGTTATACATGGAATGTTTAAACTATTACCACAATATAAAAAGCAAAAAAAGAGAAAAAAAAGGTAAACACTAAATATAACAAAAACAATAATGAAATCCTTAACAATATAACAAAAACAATAATGAAATCCTTAATAAATAAAAATGTAAAAAAAAAAGAAAAATAAGTATGAACTAGTATAAGTTGTAAGGTTACTTGACTAAATACTTATTATTGCTTATTGCAGTTAAGATTTGTTATCACTTATTTTTGTCGCTGATTTTCCTGTCGCCTTTGGATATTTTTTAATAAGCGGACCAAGTTCATCCTCAGAAGTGATTTTACAGCTGCTACCACAAGGAGTTTTAATGCATATCACACCATTCTGAGTCCAAACTGCTCTCATCCCAAAGTGAATCCGTGCTTTCAAAAACACAGCTTGACGTGGCTTTGTGAGGAATTCTTTTATAGCTATGGGAGATCCCTTTAATTTGGATTTAGCTTTCCACACAGCCCGTTTTGGAATCCACAGTTGTGAACCTCACCAAAATAGGACGTTGGCGTTCCTTGTTTAAAGTACCAATCCGATGACAAACTTTAATACAGGACTGGGAGATAATATTTAAGCCCAACTTTTTGTTGAATACATCAAGTATTACTTGGGTGCAATCCTCTTTGTCCTTTTCCTGTATTCCGGTAATAATCAAAGCCTTTCTGTGATTGTTCATTGTCATTGTGTGACTATCAACCTGTTTGGCACAATCTTGTATTTGTTGCCTTAGAAGGCGAAGTATGCCAAATACAAGCTCTCTAAAATTTCGGAGCTCCTCAGCTACTTTAGAAACAGTATCTTTAGATGACCCCGCATTTAAAATTTGTGTTTGCAGATCATCCAACCTTTTAGAGATACTCTCCTCAAGTCTCTGCTGAGTTGTCATAATATGATCCAAATTAGACATTATACTGTATTTTATTATAGTGAAGTGTAGACAATAGGCTGGCAGGTGGTAAAGAACTAATGTAGACAGATCACATTAAATTCACTAATACATCATCATACATCATCAGCCTTTGTTAGTCCACTGCTGGACATAGGCCTCCCCTAATACACCCCTATCCATTAGGGGGTTTGGACCGTGTCCCACCACGCTGGTCCAATGCAGGTTGGTGGGTGGACCGACTTTTTTACATGCCCATCCGACGCATGGAGCATCTTACTTTTCAGACAATTGGGTGATCGGCCCAAATTGCCCTAACCAACTAGGAAACAACAATGAAAATTTGTTGCGTCCCCGCAGGATTCGAACCCACGACCTCCGGTTTCTAAAGCACACGCCTATACCACTAGGCTACGGAGGCAGTCAAATTCACTAATATTGTATAATTTTTAATTTCCAATACTAAGACAACACTTTGTATAACTTTTGCACTAATTTTTAAAAAGAGTATCGCACAAAAACTGTTTAATTACAAAATAATTATGAGCAGCTGTTACAAAAAACGTCTGAACTTTTTCCCACCTACCCACGAAAAAAAAAATTAATTCTTTTGAAATAAGAAAAAGTTTTAAGTTACGAACAAAAAACTTTAAAAGCAAAAAATATAATAACCTCATGGACGTAAATGTATATATGTTTCATGATCAAGACTTTATCTACATTTAATTTAAAGTTATATGATTGGTATAAAGCGATGTACATCATACATGATATAACAAATTAGCTTTGCCAAAATAAGACCGACTTCAAAACGAGTTAGTGAATTTACCGCGTACCTTGGCGCTTCGATTTTGATATTATTAGTAATTGATCAATTTCTTTAAATGTGTAATTGATTTACGACAAACCCCCCTTTTTTCAGTAAATGCAATGCATAAACTCTAAATCTAATTTCTAAATAAACAAAATTTCTTTTAAAACTCCTTGCGTAATTTGTGTCTTATTATATTTTTTTAATATACTTTCGAGATGCCGATCTGTGTGCAATAGTTCAATACAAAAGAAAATTTAACCTTTTTCAAAATAGTTAAAACTTATTGGCAGTTTTACTTGTAACGTGATTAAAAAACCAATTATATATATCTTAAACAAGTCAAACAGAATACTTATAACTTAATTTTGTATTAATTTTCATAAGTCGAGTAAAACGTGCTATTACGCTTATTTTCAAATAATTCGCATCTGCATCGCAGATATGCGTAAGTTAATATTAATTAAGACTGCTTTTAAGTCAAGGTTACTAAATTTTTTCAAATTTCAGTTTCGTCGAAACATAATTTCTCACATAATTAGAATATTTCGTTGACTTTGTTTTAAAGATAATTTTAATAAAATGCCCTATGTGGAATTCTTTTTTCTTCGTCGACAAGGCACTCTTAAGAAGACCAATATTAAATTCATACGAAAGCCTTTTTTTTGTCAATTTTACTGAGAAAACACTGCAATACCATTACGGTGATAATGATGTATATTTACATTTTTTTGCTTTACAATTTCAAGGTATTTTTTAACTGATTGACAGTAATCTTGTCTATTTATCAAAAAAAAATTATTCAGGTAGCCGATTCTTTTGTACACCGGTGGTAGGTCCCCTGTTACCGGTGGTAGGTCCCCTGTTTACAGGAGACCGTCTGGGTGGGTACCACCGCGGTGCCTATTTTGCCGCGAAGCTGTAGTGTTAAAACACTGCTGTGTTCCGGTTTGAAGGGCACCGTAGCCTGCGTATTTACTGGTAAACGAGACTTAACACCCTATGTCTCACGGTAGGCAGCGCGTTGGCGATACCACTGGTATTGCTAATGTCTATGGGTGTCGGTGACCACTTCCCATCAGGTGGCCCGACTGCTCGTCTACCTGCGTATGCCATAAAAAAAAAACACGTCGAAATATAACAGGATCCACTATATCTATAAAATCAAGTATCAAGTAAACACTAACAGTAATCTTCTTAAGTAAACTTTAAAACAACAATAATTATTAAATTCTATTCCTGATGGAGTGTTATAACATTCACTAAATGCTTCTTGGAACGGTAAATAAATAAATAAAAAGTATAGAACATTGACCCCAACGTTATGGCCGAATTGCACTACGACTTGGATATGTCTAAATCTGGATAAATGTACATATGGGTATAAACAAGACAATATCTACGGATAGAAGCTCTATGAAAAGTTATATTTTCCTCTCATTCCTTGCCATTCATATTAAATGGATCACATTTTTATAACATGGTTATTAATAACAGATATCCGTTCTACGGGTACTTTTACGAGCAGTAACATCTGCTGCTTCTTGAATAGCTCCGCCAGACGCTAGAATGATCTTGCGTAACTTGTATTACATACAAATTACAACGCACACATAAACGCACTATGAGAGCCACTTTGAAATGTTTCTTGACATTATAATCGTAATAAGGAATAGGTATTAAAGAATTAATAATTCCTATTCCATTGTTTAAAATTAAATTTATCAAACAATAATAAATACATAAATATACCAACTAAATCAAACTGACTCGAAAGTTTGTCCGTGGTTTTTTGGGGCGGTTCAAATTATTTGATGTAAATTAAAATTATAATTATCAATGTCCATTGTTGTATTTTTTACGTATTTTAATGCCTGCATTCCTGTGGGTAGTTTCGGTTTTGGACCAATTAAAGCTAGCATCTTGTTCCAAACTGGCGTGTACGTAGTAGGTAGGTAGTCAGAAACTATAGCAACCTTTACAGCTTTGGCCGCCCAATAACCAACATCCTACTTCACCGTTAGGCGTACGAACATGGATGTAGCCGTCCTTTCGACTCCAACGATGGCAATGACGCTTAAGAAATTCTGACTTATTATAAAAACGTAGGATTTTTTTTATTGATAACAAATACGCAATAAAATAAAGTTTCAAGTTTATTACATTTGTCAACACGTAGCGCTAACGAGCGTACTAGCAATCAGCTTAATGGAAAGCTTAATTTGAAATATGTATAAAGAAACGTAATTTATTTCAATATTTTCATTATTAAACAACGAAAACTTGGCAACAAAATGTCTATTAATAATTTTCTGCTTAATGTAATCAACAAACATTTACTAATAAAATTTTAGCGTTTCAAAAAAAAAAAGAAAAAGCAAGTCATTTGTTTACACATCATCAGCCTGTAATAGTCCACTGCTGGACATATGCCTCCCCTAACACACCCCATCCATTAGGGGTTTTTGGACCGTATCCCACCACGCTGGTCCAACGTGGGTTGGTGGGGGGACCGACTTTTTACATGCCCATCCGACGCATGGATCATCTTACTTTTCAGACAACTGGATGATCGGCCCAAATTGCCCTAACCAATTAGGAAACAACAATGATCCCCGCAGGATTCGAACCCACAACTTTCGGTTTCTAAAGCAAAAGCCTATACCACTAGCCTATGGAGGCAGTTATATAAAAGCATTGGTTTAAATTACAAAATGTTTTTAATACGTCTAATTTGTAGTAACGTCTTGGAAAATAAGATAACACTTATTTATGGCCGCGAACCGTTTAACTTACACATAAACTGTGATTGTAAGCAACCGTGGATTGCTTCTTCTTCTTTCGTCTACTTAAAATTTTGCATAAAACTATACGATACCTTATCCTCCGTGCTACATAACTGATTGTTTATCCAATAACTTTGCAAGCTGTTATGTCTATTAAACTGGAATGCCTCCTGCATTCAAATTTTTTTATTTGCTTTGCATTTGAAACCGAATAGACTATTGATATAAATAAATATATGAAAAATACAATTTTTATAGCATTAGTAATTTTTTTTCGCTGCAAAAGGGTTCGGGGAAAGCTATGTATCTCGTTTAGCTTCTATTTTTAACTTTTCATCGAAAACCGAACTCTTATCCTCTTAAATTTAAAATATGATATCACAAGCTCTATCCTAGTTTTATGAGAAAATACTTGCATAAATTTATATATTGCTTTTAGAAACAAGTGTTGATCTAATTTAGTGTTAGTATCTATGTTATTCTCCATCGCCCACAAAGGTAAAGGCAATCCTGCGAAGGAATTTCCAGAAAGTGTTGTTTACGTAGTCAACAAAGTTAGTTACAAAAAACTAAATATCACAGTATAATAGTCACCTTTGCTGCCATTAAACATGTCCCTTTTGAGTGATTTTATCCTATCTATGAATTTATGTGATTTTAAAACAGCACATCATTTTGCTTTTAACGTCGCCCTTGGATTTGACATTGAAAACCTGTACTTTATATTAATACTTCGTCCTTCCATCTATCATGAATTAATTTTTTCATCAGTTTCTTTTTAAAAGTTAAGTAATCCTAGAATACAGTGCGATTGCTAGAATGATATAATTTTATAAGTTAGTCAAGACGTTTTGGACTTCGAAGCATTTCTCGTACTTGTATTATATAAATATGGAGATATTTTTGAGATAAATTGCAGTAAATACTTAATATTAAAGTTAAAAGTGACCATTTTATTACATTTTTTTAAAATTATACCAAGTGCTGCCTACAGTGAGACATACGTGAGGATATAACGTCTCGTTTATCCAGTGAATAAACATCCAGTGAATACGCTTGCTACGGGGCCCATCAAACCGGAACGCGATGGTGTTTTCACATGTACATCGTATTATACATAATAGTAGTGTTTTAAAATTTGAACTCCCGAAATGGAGTCAATGCTAAAATAAAATCTTCTATGATTAATGTCATTAGTTTCATTTAGTTATTTTTGTTTAAAAAGTTTTTTTTAAATAAGAAAATTTAAAATAATATATTACAATAAACTTTTATTGATATTAAAAAGATAAAATATTGAAATTGCACGTTTAGTATTCTATTTAAACATCTGTATTATTTTGTTGTCAAGTAATTTTTCTTTAAATACCATAGTTTTTATAAATATATAACACCTAGATACAGAAAAATGTCCTATTCGTTTGTCCTCCGGGTTTTTTTTTCATAAGGCTTATTCCATATTTTCGTACTGGCAAAAAGCTGTTATAATATAGGTATATGTATGGTAATGTTTCTTATAAATAATTTATAAGTAGCGTGCAGAACCTTGTTTTCTATAAAGCATTAGAAGATGAAAGAACTTCATTTTGCAGATAACTTTTCAAATGCAAGTGCAAAAATTTATATTTCCTAGAGCTTCAGGCTTTTCCGTAATAGAAATGCAAATTGGTTTCTTTCGCCTGTGCATAAATCGGAAAATAAGTACTTAGTCCCGTACAAGTAATATGGCAGACATTTTAAAATGTTTTAAGGTATAAATGAAAAGCGTTATATTTTGTTATGAATAGTGACGTTTTTAAAATTATAACTGGTATATTTACAAAATACAAAGAAAAGAACCTTATAGTAAACATTATCATGATGATCTGTACAGACTTTCCTGTCGTTATAGTGTAAAGACGTTTTAAACCATCTGAACACACTTAATTGAACTGATTAATTGCTATACAGATTTTTATAGTACCTGATAATTAACATTTTATACTATTCCACAAATAAAATATCAAGATCCTAGTACTTTTCAACAGTTAAACAAACGAAATATGTTCACTTATAAAACTGCATAGTAAGCATTATATATAGCATGTAAAAAGTCGGTCCACCCACCAACCCGCATTGGACCAGCGTGGTGGGATACGGTCCAAAACCCCCTAATGGATAGGGGTGTATTAGGGGAGGCCTATGCATATATCCAGCAGTGGACTATCACAGGCCGATAAAAACATTATTAAATAAAACTCTTTACGGATTTTATCGCGTTTATATAACATATTTAAATTTCCAACATTTCGAACACTTTATTTCATAGTGTATAGCATTCGTGTAAACAAAAGAAATAATTATATACCCTCAGATTTTGAGAAAATATTGTTTTTTTAATAACATTGTATACAGAGTGAAAAGTAAGAAGTGTAAAAGATTTGGAGGAGTTAAAGTGTAGCTTGTATTCTGTCTATATGTGTATGGAATCCATTCAAAATCAACGGTTCTGGAGTTATTAATTTTTTTAATTTAAAAAAAATAACAATTAAGAAAATTTGATGATATATTCTTACTTATTTCTGCACAAATTTTGAAAGTCGTGACAATAAAAAGTAACGCGTCATACTTACATTTTAATTTAATCTGAAAACAAAATTTTATTAACAAAAATGCGTATAAAGCTTAAGCGTATATGCTAAGACGCCGCGCTGGCCCTTATCTGTACCCTTTTGTTATTATAGTAACTTGCGAGTGTGAGTTTATTGTCGTTATTGATTTCGAGTACAGAGAATAGGTTTAAAGTATTAAATAATTAACTGCCTCAGTAGCCTAGTGATATGGGCGCGTGCTTTAGAAACCAGTGGTCGAGGCCTATGCCAGCAGTGGACTATTACTGCAAGTAGCATAAAACAGCAAAACTCTACCTACATGCAGGATCTCATTTCATCAGTAAATTAAAATGTCAAAAGCACAATAAATCACGAGAAATCCTTTGTAACGTCAAGAATATATTTGATCAGAATCATCTGCATAAAAACACTACACGTTTCTAGCCTCACGTAATGGCCTGTAAAAAGGTAATGGCTACAAAAATCGATAAGAGGGTACCAAAGCACTACGCCCCGACCAGAGTGCTTCAGGAATAAATAAAATGTGACAATGGGAGCATTTTGCTGAATTGGGTGATTTTACCTGAAACGTATAAAAAGGGTTGAGCCTCGTGTAATCAAAAAATCACAAAGGAAGAATTAAACACTTAAAATATTCTCCCAATAAACTTTTTTAAATATTCCAAAGTTTCTACAGTGTTTGACTTTTTCTACAATACAATTTTTCCGAAAATAAAGATATTTACAATGCAAATAAGATACAAGACATTTTATTGCTAATTTTTTTACTGTTCTTTTTACTAAAGATTCTTAACTTTTTCAACTTATAGAAATATTACTGGCACTGTCTATGCTACCTTTGTAATGGCAAAAGATTTTTGTAATATTGTAGTTTTGGAGTATATTCGTTACCCACACAAATATAATTATTTTTCATATTTAAAACATTAGTAGAGATTTACATTAGTTGTAGTCGATAGATATCAGTTATTTTCCTATATTGTTACAGATTTATAGCGATCCGTGTGCTCTGCTCAGCATCTAGCGCCCCTGTTGTATTTGAATTGATTTCATCGATTTATATTCGTGTGTATAATGTAAGTAAAAAACGATTTAAAACGCATTGGATGGTGTCTGCTCAGTTCCTTTTTTACCTGAATACAAAATATGGTTTGAAACCGGGTTATTAAAAAAATTGAGACCAATTTGATAATCTTTTAAGTGTTTTGCCAAAAAATATTGTTTTAAATTAGATCACTGAAAAAGATTCTCTTATTTTAACAACGTATCGTCTGGGGTTCTTTTTGGAGTACCTTCTACCGCAAATCTATACAATAGTGTATATAGTAATATCACAGCTGTTTATCGATTTTAAGGACACCGTAGCCAGGCCGTTAATTTTATTTAGACGAAATTTTATTTTTCATTCTCAAATTCCATATAAAAAATAATAAATGAAACATTTTACATTGTTACAAAACAGCGTTTTATCACAAAGCAACAATGTTTATTAGTGCAGTTAATACATTTTCTCTAGTTACTGCATTTGCATATCTGATTTTATTTACGTTTGGGGTTATCAAAATCAGCTTACCGTTTAACTTTAAATTTACATATTTTTTTATAAGTTAAAATGTGCCGTTCTTGATGGTATAGTACTATAAAACAACCCATGTAAGAAAAACATTGTTCATCAATGAATTAATAAACTCAAATTTATCGTCATGGTCTCGCATACAAATGTAGTGTAATTATAATGTGTACAGTTAAACGCTATCCTTTTCATAAGCTTTTGTTTTGATTTGAGGTGAGCAGGTTTAGAAATAATCTCCTTTAAGCAAACAGAATCTTCTCCTGTTCTTCTTCTCAGTGGAGTTTATAACATTTTAAGCAAAAAAAAACGAAAATATCTATATATTATTTAGATAAACTATAAAAATATTTATAGCATACATGTGATAGTCCACTGCTGGACATAGGCCTTCCCTAATTCACCCCGATCCATTAGGGGGTTTTGGATCGTACCACCACGCTGGTCCGATGCAGGTTGGTGGGCGGACCGACTACATACATGCCCATCCGACCCATGGATCATCCTACTTTTAAGGTAATTGGGCAATCGGCGGTGAGGAAACAACTATGAAAATTAGTTGAGTCCCCGCAGGATTAGAACCCACGATCTCCGGTTTCCAAAGCACCGCCCATACCAGTAGGCTACGGAGGCAGTCCTGTATATACAAACTAGCTATATTTTTACTTAAAATTATATTAACAATTTAAATTTCCTATACAAACAATACTTATAATTATATTCCTTTATTTGCTTTTTAGTTATTATAATGAGCTACATAAAAACATCTTTGTAGTTATCCATACTAACATTATAAATGCGAAAGTAACTCTATCTATCTATCTGTTTTTCTTTACTGTTTAAACCATTCAACCGATGTTGAATTAATTTAGTACATACTTAAAATAGATTCTAAGAACATAGGCTATTAATTATTGCGATAAAAGTCGTTGAATGGATAGAAATAGGGATGAAAGTTTATATGAAAATCGTCTCTTCTGAACATAAAATGATAAAATTTTGTGTCTAGATACTCGAAAAGCGCCGTGTTTTCTTTTCTAGCAATTTTGTAGTTTCAAACTGTACGGGAAATCTTTGCCATACATAAGATTAGGCTGCAGACTGATGCGTTACTGCCAAACAAGTCTATTACGCGTACTTTCCTTATGTCCTATGGGTTATTACGGGGATCTGCAATCGGTTTAAACACAATATTTATACCACAAGGCTGTTAGGGCCATCTACAATCTGGGTTCACGGGAATCTTCACGTAATGTTTTTAAGAAAACTGAAATTTTAACTTCACTCTCGCTATACATATTTTAAAATGTTATGTACGTGGAAAGTATACGTGGGATACGGTCCAAAAACCGTCTAATGGATAGGGGTGCATTAGGAGGCCTATGTCCAGCAGTAGACCATCACAGGCTGATGATGATGTTGATGTACGTGGAAAAAATAACCATATGTTTGCTAAAAAACGTGTTAGGCAACGCAGGGGTCAAATTGAGCCTCTAGAGCTACCAGATTTAGACTGACCAAAACCAAAAAAATCTTTCATGTATACGTAGTATGAGAATGTGCAATAAATAAATGACTGCCAAATACGACTGAATGATTCGAGCTTTCATAAAGTTGTCAAAACAACGCTTATACAATTAGCCTACTATTTTGTTATAAATTATATGGAGGACCAAGATGTGTGGGAGTAGTTAATATTCTGCACTTGCAAATCCCCTTTTAACCTAAAAAAAAATTATGTATTCGTCAAATTTAGTAAATGCTAATATTTAAAACACAAAAAGACCGCAGATTTTCTTGCCGGTTCTACTCTGGAAGGATCTGAGTTCGTGAACGGGAGGTAAAAGGAAAATGGTTTACGTTTATAAGTGCTCCGTAGAGCCTAAATGACTTTGACTTTATAAAACTGTTTGTCTGATAATGAGCACATAGAATAAAAACACCTCATTCATATATATTTTAATACACCTCGCGCTCATTTTTCCTATTTCACACTATTAATTATTTATATTTATCTTGTTCTTTTTTTTTTTGTCTTAACTTTGTTGATATGTGCTTTATTTAAGTAATAATTAAAAAAAACAATGATTGGGGAAACACATATTATAAAAAAAGGATTATGTGTGAATCGAAAAGAACTTATTATTTCAATACATACTGAAACGTTTTTTAATGCGAATTTTAAAATATAAATATATTTTTACGAAACAATAATACAATATTAATAAAGAATATAAAATGACATAAAGAATCAAGTTTATTATTAGTTAACACGCTGCGCTAACGAGCGTCCCAATGATCAACTTAATGGAGTACTTATTATAAAATATGTACAAAGATGCGTGTTGCATTTTGTAATTTTTATTACAGAATAACGTAAATTTAAATTTACGATTATATTTTTTCTATATATATATATATATGTATGTACATATTTTCAAACTAACTCTTTAACTGCCTCCATTGTTTGGAGGTATATGTTTAAATAGTTTAAACGCTTAGTCAGTGCTAAACGTGTTCAATAGCATATATTCTACCTCTGTAATTGGGAGTTATCAAACTTATTTTAATATTTTTTTTGCTATACGATACAATCTATTTGGATAGAATGTCAATAGCAGATTAGACTTAAATTTCACTATGTTGCGATAACATTTGCGATTTTGTTTTCTTGTCTACCTCCCACTATTTATTTAAATTATAACTACCGGTGGTAGGTCCCCTGTTTACAGGAGACCGTCTGGGTGGGTACCACCACGGTGCCTATTTCTGCCGCGAAGCAGTAGTGTGACAACACTGCTGCGTTCCGGTTTGAAGGGCACCGTAGCCAGCGTATTTACTAGGTAAACAAGACTTAACACCAATGTCTCACGGTAGGCAGCGCGTCGGCGATACCACTGGTATTGTCAACGTCATGGGTGTCGGTGACCACTTCCTATCAGGTGGCCCGACCGCTCGTCTGCTCTGCGTAAGCCATAAAAAAAAAAAAAATAACTTGTAATTTTGAAATCATTACCACTTTGAGTCTTAAGAGAGTCAAAATACCCTTTTACCACTTTTATTTCTTTTAATGCTTAAACAATCTAAATAATTTTACAGACTTATCTCCATTTAAATAATTTTAGGTCGAATATGGGCTTTTTTTTATCTAACCTTATGTGGTTTTTGAGCAATTTAAATAAGTATATTTTTATGTGAACTTAAACTGTATCATTTTAATTAAGCGGTTTTGGACGCATTTGTAATTTAATCGCACAATGTTGTGATTTTTGGTGCCGTAAGTTATGTATATTTTAAATACATATACACATATATAATATACCACTAATACATATATAACTCGACTCTCTGCCATCCGGACCTCAAGTGGTAACGCATTCCACAGAAGAACTGATTGGACAAAGAAAGAGGAACGCATAACATCAGAACGATGTGAAGGACAGGAAAGTGAGGGCAGATTTTTATCGTTAAGTAAACAGAAATAAACAAAATTAGAAGTTAAGCAGGAAGGGGTAAAAGTAGAATCAAAGAATGTGGTTAGCACTCTCAATGTCCGCCTTTGGCTTAAAGGTTACCACGACACTTTTGTACGATAACACGTAACGTGGTCATACTAACAGAGATTAATAAGGCAATTATTGAAAAGTCGGTCAAATTTATTTAGCGGATCTGTATTAAGGGCAAAACAGGATATAGGTTGGACCACATTTGTACCGGAACTGTGCTTTAAAGAGCTTAAAAAATAATACAAAAATACAATTGCTCAAAATCTAGTAGATTAGTCAAATTATAATATAAAACTTATAAATATTACGAACTCTATTTACAACTTTGAGTGATTTGATTGATAATAGTTTTACAGAATAGGTTTAAAAACAATTGAAAAAAAAGCTAACGTTGACGTAAGCCATACAACATTCGAATCAAATTAGGATCCGTGTTTGAGCGTTGATGTTGGTTCTACACGTGTAGTATCTTTTATATATTGAATATAATATTTCACACGTGAAAAATTTTAAAATAATTTGTTATATTTTAATTGGTGTAATACAATTGTATATGTTAAATTTATCTACGAACAGTTAGGGTACATAAACTGTGTAAGATTATTTACAAAGCTAAATATAATGCTACTGACGTTATGAAATTTTCCGTTTTATTTCGATTAAAAAACTTTTAACAGTGTGAAAAGAAAATAATAACTTAGAAGGTATTAAAAATTTAGAGTATGGTTGCAGAAAGAAGAAGGTTTTGTCGTCATGGAATATAAAAATCTAGAAGGTCGGTCCCATTTTTCAGTTGACCGACTGGTGAATATTACTGCAACGAAACAGTAATGTGCAAACACTACTCGTGTTTTGGTTTAAAATCCTGTCATCCTTTGTTGACATAGGATCACAGGTCACGGATAAATGAGACGTAACATCCATAGTCTCAAGGATAAAGAAGTACATATGGAGTTGTTGCGCTACATTTTTTATAAGCATGGCGTCTCACTTAAAATAATTTCCCACTTGTCTTGTCATTTGCATTGATAAATCAATAATTCATTTTACAACCTAAACAAGTTACTATTTATTGATATACGTTGTAAGTCAACATAAAATAAAAATCCATTTAACTTTTAATTAATAGGATTCTAAATAGACAGGAATTTAAGAAGAATATTTACAGGCGTTTATAAGAACAAATAGGATGATGCACATTTCTACTCTACCCTTTAAACCTAAAAACAGCAACATTTACACACAACTGTTGCTTCCCGATTTGGGATACCACCTGCAATAAAAACTGTATCAATAACTAATTGAAACGAATCTACGTTTAAAGTAATTTCAAAATACATGCTACTCCAATACACATTCGATTTGATTCTCGAGGGACCGTCCATACTTCATTTTGGACTTAAATAACATTAAGTAGTCAATGTTTTTTATTTTTATTTTATAAATACCTTGGGAAGTATGGTTTATTTATAACACACGTTAATGACAATTTCTTCTTTTAAGTGAGATTATAATTTAAAGTGTTATTTTTTATTCCTATATAAAATATCCACTTTAATAAAACAACAAATAAAATGTGACCAAGTGTTAAGTGTTCCTTCCGCTTACGTTACAAAAAATATAGCCTATTAGTTGATAGATATAAGTTTCAATTACAGTAACAGCCCCAGCAACTTGGATGGCGTTAAGATATGGCATTCTAAGTTTATTTGCAGTAAAAACTCACACTTGCCACGATAAACAAAACAGTTACGGTCAAAATTAAACAAAAAAAATATTCGAAAATAAAAAAAACTGCAAACATTCGTTGTTTAATGAGGATTTAATAATATTCGTAGCTAGTAACTACAACTGGAAATATTAAACCTCTTTTTTACGTTCTTCTTAATTTGTCCGGGGATGTATATTTTTATTACCATGGATATTTCATATAAACTATTAATTGAATGTACTATAGCGCATCAATGAGACGGAATATTAGGATAAATTCTGCGTTAATCGCCATAAGATCGGATACTCGCGTGGTTACGATAATTTCTGATAATCATTATATATACGCCAGAATATCTTGCCAATTGCAGATTTTGTACATATATACAATTTTGTACACACGATACTTCTCTCTTATACTATTCGAATAACAAAAAAATTTAAAACGACTCATTTAAAATTATTTGCTTTATATAAGATATATGTAAATATTAATAATAGTTATAATAATTAAGCGGTAATTCTGGTCACTGTTAGCTTCATCTGCCGGTTTCTCTCCCCTTCAACCTAAACCTTAGACGCTTTGTCTCTCCTATCTAGGTTATCCGTCAAAAGATGATATAATGAGTACAAGATACATTTATTTGATAAATAACATTAAAGTCTTAAATAGCTTAATCACTGCAGTGATCTTGGTTGCTGCAAAGTGTTATGTTTTAACGTGTATATGTTAACTTGATATATCTTAAAATGGTATTTTATGTAAAAATAATTAAACAATATAATTTAAATTTTATTAAGAAAAGTATAACAAAATGCTTCGTTTTTCTAAACTCAATAAGCTCATACATAACTCAGATAAGCAAGCGTTGGTGCCACCTGTAGGCTGATGAATTATTAATCGTATTATGTGGCTTTTTTTTCGGGAAAAAAGATATAATAAAGTTTAATTACCCATTTGAGTATCAGATGAAAATTACATGTTTACGGGCGAACATTTTTATCAATACCGCAAAATCCGTTAAATAACTGTTTTAAAATTTAAATTTTTTTTTCCGTTTACAAAAGTACACGAATTTATAACATTTTGCAGAGACTTTAGAATCTTCTCAAATTGAATATTTTTTTGCTGGTCCAATTACTGGAGCTGTGCATGTATGCATTAAGTTAGTTACGTCCAGCTGCCGCATGCAGTTTCAATTCAAAACATTTATGTTCTTGCAATTCTTATATGTCTTAATTATAACGCGTAATGCAACACAATAATATTAAAATTTTTTTAGCGGGAAGACACTTTTAGTCTATCTAAATAGAAGAGCTAGAAGGATAAACTAGAATTGACCTATCTGACCATGTTTGGCGAGACGTAATTTATTGTTCATAAAGGCCTTCTTTTATTCTGTAACCACTGATATCAACGAGCATAACTTGTGTTTCAAAACCTTACTTAAATAGCATGCGTGCTGGCTAGCTATTTCTTCTAGGAACTGGGCGCTGAAACCCACGTAATAATTCATTTTTGGCGCGAGGAGGCGTTTTCTTAGAGTTTCAGGTTGGCTTCAATGGCTTCAATTAATGCGTTGCATAAAAAATATAACGTTTAAAGTTGTGTCTAAACAGAACAAGAAGATGTAACTCCCTCACACTCCCCTTTTCTCACGCACATATATTCACTCCGAACATGGTTGTATCTAGCTATTAGGGGTCTATCTGATAAGTACCACCTCTATTGCGTATACGCCCTATGGAGGGCTCAGTACATGTTGGATGATTTCCCAGTATGGATCAAGCAGTGCCGGGAGCTGTGAAGTGTCTTTGGGTACAACATTTCGCTTTCTATTGTGGTTATCATGTTTGGCATAGTGGAAAGCGTACGTCCTTTGAAAGCGTAGGGTCTTGGGTAGGCATTTTGTGGAAATTTAAGGGCACGAATGGAAAAAAAGAAGCTCAAATCAACAATTTGCAGCTAGGACTCAGGAAAAAGCGGCACATCGAAAGAATAATCCATATCTTTAGTAGCTATACCGGTTATTATATCTTAGTCGGAGATTCTTACAAATTCTTTCAGCTACCTATATTAAGAAAGGATCTTAAAACCACCATACAGCTACATTATTTTTTATCCAAATCATATATTTTTTTAGTTTTACCGCACAAAAGGTGTTTTTTATTTGTTTCTAATTATAAGCCTTGTTATTAAAAAGTCTCATTCGGCTTTACGGTTGTTTTCTTATCATCAATAACGACATTTTTGCATTTTTATCGTAATTCATTTATTTCAAAATGTTTAGCATTTGCTTTAAACTATTGACGTTCTTCGTTGTATTCTTTTCAGTAGGTCAAGTAGCCAAGCCTTTTTTTAAAGTAACTGATGCCCGCGAACTCGTCTCGCGTATTTAAAAAAAAATCTGTGTTTTTTTAGTGGCCTAAGTTTAGAAAGTCCCGTAGAAATTAGACCAGCCATTTCAAATATTACCTAGAACAAACGGACAGACAGACAAAAAAATCTGTTTACCGGTTATATATCATAAACATAAACAGTGTCAGTTTTTTAAAATGAAAAAAAAATATTATTTTCATATTAAAAAACTGACACTGTTTGTATTGATTTATTAAAATGTTAAGTCATTGAAGACAAATTTTTATTTATCATAGAAAATAAAAGAAGTCGTAGAAAATAAACAAAGTCTAGACAAATTATATTTATCATATACAGTCACAAATTGGCGTTTCTTTGGGTGAATACCGTGAATTCCTAATAAAATCATATTCATAAATTCCCAGGAGAGTCGTTATTCTCTCTTAAGGTCTGAAAACATTTTATTTTAATTCTGTATAAAAACAGCATTAAAATAAAAAATACTAATTTCTCTTGAATATTTAATATAATAAGGCCACTAAATTTATTCGATATAGAGTTACCAAAACTGCGAGAAACAGTCAATATCTTTTACGTCTTACTTTAATCTATAATTCATCTTATTAAACATTTTCACCTATCAAGCAACGATATTTTTTACATAATTTATTGATATGATATTTATATTTGAAAGCATGAGTTATAAATAAGGATATTCCAGTTAAAAATAGTTTTATTAGCAATATTTCGTCATCATTGTTGACATAAATAAAGTGCACATTGACCCCTTTTGCATGGTCTTGGCTTAATGCCAGCCCATAGGTAGTATAGTTTTGTACTAGGTTTTAATGTAAACCGTCTCTATCGTCAATAACTTCTAAAGCTGGAATAATGTTTTAATTACTTCAATTCGACCCATTAACGGTAATATAATTACTCAACATCTTTTTTGTGTACCGCGTCTTGAAAATTTGTGAAAGTAGACTATATTTTAACTCAAAAAGTTCTCACCTGATATTATGGGCAGTTTTTACAAAATTTGCAGAAAAAAATTCGAAAAATTAACAGCTTTAGATACGTAATTTAGTTAGCAATAACATTAATAATATAATATATTTACTTGGTAAAGTGTACTTAAATAAAAAAAAAACGATCAAACAGATACAAAAAGCTTATTTAAACTAAAATTCAAACAGAATGATTGCATACATCATCATACATCATCAGCCTGTGATAGTCCACTGCTGGACATGGGCCTCCCCTAAAACACCCTTATCCATGAGGGGGTTTTGGACCGTATTCCTCCACGTTGATCCATTGCGGTTTGATGGGTGAACCGACTTTTTACACGCCCATACGACGCATGGATCATCTTACTTTTCAGAGAATTGGTTTCTAAAGCATACGCCAATAACACTGGGCTACGGAAGCAGTTAACAATGATGTCTTTAAATTATTTTATGACATGCATTATGAATGAAATATTTTTAAGACATTCATCATCATCATCATTATTAGCCTTTGTTAGTCCACTGCTGAACATAGGCCCCTAAAGTGCACCTTCTCGATTAGGGGGTTTTTGGATCGCATTCCACTACGCTGGTCCAATGCGGGTAAGTGGGTGGACCGAATTTTTATATGCCCATCCGACGCTCTTAGTTTTTAGACAATTGGGTTAACACACTACTTTAATTCCTTTAAATAATACACATAACAGAAAAATAATTTCACGGTAGTTGTATGGGACTTTGTGGTGGGCACGGGACTAGCTAACCACATCCGCTAAAAAGTATTCGAAATCACGGGAGTTAAAATGTAAATAAAAACGTAAATAATTTTATTCAATAACATATTTTTTTTCTATCTGGCAGTATTAAGCTACTATTCGTAATATACGTGGATAATGAAATGCTTTTATCATGAATTTTTAGCAGCGCATATAAATTCTTTAATGTTTTTTGCTGTTTATTTCATTATAAATTTTCAGTACTTTTTAACTTTCAGTTGTGATACAGTTTGCAGGATTAATTCAGTATAATTATTGCTTACAATTATTCTTATAATTTGTAATTGTAGTTTAAAACGTTTTAATTATTTCATTGTAACGTTTACACAATTTGTGACAATAATTTATTATAAACATACAGATAAACGTCGTCACTGTTATTGTTGTCAATCTTTATAGAAATTTGAATCTTATCTGAATAAAATACCTCCTTATTTTAGGAAGTCGGTCAAATAGTAAAAGTGATGAGTTTTAATGACACTTACATTACCCGAGTGGAAAATCCGAAGCGTCAGCAGAAGCCCTCTTATATCCGTCGACGGTCATTAGAAGCACAACAGTGTGCTTGTAGCTCTCGGATCGACCGGACAAGCCCGCTCGATCCTCCCTGCTACCTGCGCCATCCGCTTGGCCCACCCGTGGCCACGCCCTCCCCCCGACGCCGTCAAGTGGCAAGAAGAAGGAAGACCGCCGTGCGCCGTGCAGTAGTGAAGTGTTCATCGTGCAGTGTTAGTGTCAGTGTGTGCCGGAAGTGCCAGTGTCGACGCGCTAGGCGTACACGCCTGTGCGCAGATAGCTGTGTAGCCGTCCGGTGAGTCGCTCCGATTTTGTCTTACCATTCAATTTTCCCCTTTACAGCGTCCAGATTTATTTCTTTCTGTTGAGATGTAGGGAACCTTTTTATGTTAGTTTACTTTGCCAATTAAATTCATCTGCCACGTTACACCGCGAACCGGACCATGGCACCCCAGACTGCCCACGACCTCGGGACCGAGAAGCCCTAGCTACGTACGAACCGCCGGCATGCGTAAACTGCAGCCCAGGCCACACGGCCAACTACCTAGGGTGCCCCAAGGCGCCCAAGCGGAGACCACCTCCACCATCCACCATCCCTAGGCGCCCACCGTGCCATCCCTCACCCTTCCTGCCCCTCCGGCCTGCCCCGGCGTGGCAGATTCCCAGCGCCCGCGTAGCGCCCCATGCCAGCGTGGCAACAACCAGCCCGCAACCTGCGCCGAGCGCCCGCGAGCGCCGCACCTCGCGCCGCACCACCAAGCGCCCCGCGAAGCGCTCCCAGCAAGCCAGCAAGCAATGGCAGCACTGGGACTAACACCGATGTGTTAGTTAACACTGTTGACTTCGCGAAAGTCGATAGGGCTCACCGCCGAGCTAGATGCCACCGTTGGCAATTTTACCGCCCGCTTAGCTGTACTCCGCAAGTCAGAAACTTGATCGAACTTATTCGTGGGAACTAAATGGATAATACACCCACAACTTTTATAAACAACGGCCCGGGCGCGTAAAGCCACGCGCATTCAACTTAGTCTTTTTAACGCAAACGGTCTCGCAAAACAAACGACCGAAGTCAAAGAATTCCTTCGCGAAACGACGTAGACATTCTACTGGTGCAGGAGACATTCCTAAAGCCCGGAAGAGGAGATCCGAAGATTGCTAATTTTAATATCATAAGAATGACAGGACCGGCGCTTCACACGGCGGCATCTCATTTATTATAAAAGTCACTGCACTGCGTAGCAATCGACACGCCGTCGAATCTAAAGCATTTAGAAGCCTCGATCTGCAGGTTAGCCATGTCAGGTCACGCGCCGATTACAATAGCTTCGGTATATTTACCATGCAGAGACACCGCATGCATCACTCAATCCGACTTCGAGACGCTATTATCCTTAGGAGACGCCGTCATCCTCGCCGGCGATTTCAATAGCAAGCACCCGATGGAACTCACTCTACAAATCGCGGGGTCTAGCATTAGACGAATTGTCAGACAAACTCAATTTCAGTGTGGTTGCCGTTGATGCAAACACACTTCCCACACGTAGTGGACAACGACCGGATGTGCTTGATATTGCTATCGTAAAAACGTCAATCTCGCTCTTAGGAGCATAGAGGTCATCGACGACCAAACCTCAGACCACCGTCCCGTGCTCTTTAAGCTAGGACCCTTAAATCACCAAAACACAGTTCTTAGAACTAAAGTCGACTGGCATAAGCTTAAGTCACAGCTAGACCTCACTAGCTCACCTCACTTAGACACCATTCCAAATACCTTAAACACCGCTTCACGACGTGAATCTCGCCGCTCATGCGTTCACAAGTCATGTCCAAAGTGTCGTCGAGGTCTCCTCGAGGCAAACTCCGGTGGAGGAAAACCCCGTTGGGCCTGCAAACGACATCAGGACCTCTTGCGACGCAAGAGAGCCGCGATTCGCGCCCACGATTGGTATCCAACCGAGCGAAATCGAAGCAGCTACGCGCCCTTGAACATCAGTCCAAGATGCGCATAGCTGAATTCAGGAACGATCGGTGGGATAACGATCTGAGCAACTACATCCCTCACATGTGGCCTTCTGGCGCATTCCTAAAAGCCTCAAAAGGCGGCGGCAGCCATCCACCTATGCCGCCACTCATCCAATCCGACAAGCCCACAGCGTTTCTCGATGAGGAAAAGCCGAATGTCTAGCCGACAGTCTCGAGGCTCAATGCTCGCCCAGCTCACAACCGGTGAGCGCCGCTCATCTCCGCAAGGTAGAGGCGAGGTTGACCGGTTGACGCATCTACCCCCACGCGACGTACTCACACCCGTAACGGAAAGCGAAGTTGAATCGATAATCAAAAAGCTTAAACCACGTAAAACCCCGGGCACCGATGGCATATCAAACCGCGTCATAAAGATTCTTCCGACTCATCTCATCAACCTCCTAGTCCTAATCTATAACGCAGCTCTTGCTCAGCACTTGGAAGGATGCTGAAGTTATAGGCTTCCTCAAACCGGGAAAACCTCCCAACCAACCAACCTCCTATCGCCCCATTAGCCTGCTTAAAGGCTTCGGAAAAATCTACGAAAGACTAGTTTTGACCCGCCTACAGGACTTTATGCAGGCTAATGGGCTTCCTAATCCAGTCCAGTTCGGCTTTGGCCAAACATTCCTGTACACATCAGGTGCACCGCATCACGGAGCACATCAAATCCGCATGACACGGGGCCAACACACAGGAGCGCTTTCCTCGACGTGGCGAAGGCGTTCGACAAAGTATGGCACGACGGGCTTATATACAAGTTATATAAGCTCGGCGTGCCTGACCGTCTCGTACTCATCATACGAGACTTTCTCTGGAAGCGAACGTTCAGATACCGCGTCGAGGGAACAAAATCCCAACCTCACCCGCTACTAGGCCGGAGTACCACAAGGCTCAGTGTTAGGCCCCGTCCTATTCACCCTCTATACCAATGACATCCCTCGTAACTATAAAGTTAGCACCGCCTTGTTCGCAGACGACACATGCATTTTTACATCCGGCATATGTCCTATCACCATCCAACGACGTCTCCAAGTCGCAGCCAGGCGCTTCGGTGACTGGTTTCGACGTTGGAGAATCGAAATAAACCCATCCAAAAGCGCGGCAGTCTTGTTTACACACAGAATGCCGACGATCCCATCCATGATCCGACTCCTAGACCACCCAATTCCATGGGTAAACAAAGTCAAATACCTCGGGGTAACCCTCGACAAAACCCTCAGCTTCGGCCCGCACATCAAGCAGGTCAAAAACAGAGCGGCCTACGTCCTAGGTCGCCTATTCCCTTTAATTAATCCCAAAAGCAAGCTGTCTCTGCGCAACAAGGTGTTGCTATACAAAACAGTTATCCGTCCAATCATGACTTACGCCAGTCCGGTGTTCGCTCATGCATCCCCTTCCAATATCCACAAACTCCAAGCCCTGCAAAAACGGTTCATACGCAGGGCCACGGGTGCACTGGTGCGTGCGCAACCTTGACCTGCATGTGGACCTGGAATTGCCTCCATTCATCATTTTTGAAACAAGCATCTATCAAATTTTTCGACTCCGGCTTCGCAACATCCGAATGAGCTGGTACGTAACGCCGCCGATTACGTACCACGCAAATTAGTTCATCCTAAACATAGGAAGACGTTAGATATAGGCGACCGTGCCATATACTTACAGATCCGTACGACGATATAACGATCGTGCAAGACTGTTAAATCGTACTATCAAAACACCTATTGCCCTCGCCGCCGAGGGCAAACACCATACCCTGTACAACGAAATCGGCACGCACCAGGCCGATTTTCACCAATTAGATAGAGCGGTTTTTAGCTTAAAATTAAATGTCCTAAAGCAACTGATCGAGCTGAGATTGGCCCACCGGGCGCCCTCGATACATGTTGCTAACGGGTTAGCTAAGGATCAAAAGCGACTAACTGAGCCGAGGTTCGGCCCTCCTGGCACCCTCGATTAGATCGCTGACGGTTTAAAAATAGTGGCAGCCGAGCAAGGTTCCTCTCCAGGGGCCTCGGAGCTAAGCAACAAATTAAGAGGAGAAGCCTGTGCACGCTTAAGTTGCACAACCCTCGACTCCGCCGGGTTGTAATGGTTAACTCCACCAACGGAAGCCATCAAATAAACGATAAACGATTAGAAGCAACTTTAAAATTTAAATACATAATTTAAAAAATTTACGCTCTGTAAAAATAACACGATTATCTATCTTACAATTTTCAAAACGAATCACTGATTAAATAACGTACGTAGGTAATATTATTCAATATGCTTTAATTGTAAATATTTATATATTTTAATTGATATTTCTTTATATTTATTACGTACGAATTGTTAGTATTGGTGTTATCAAAAATAAGGTTTCACTTCAATTTATCCCGGTAAAATTTAAAAATTGTTGAATACGAGATAAAGACATACCGGTAGTAATATATTCTGTTAGAATCTATACAAGAAAGTTAAGACTAGTTAAGTAGGGTAAGGAGGGCGAACGGCGCTCACCTCTATAACTCTGTCAAATTCGACGTAGCAACACGCCATGAGTGAAGCACGTGGAGAGGGGTTCTCTAGTAAACAGGAATGCGAACAGGCAGTCTGCTCGCGTCATGCGACCGTGAAGTGTGTTTGTTTGTTTCCGACCGAGCTGATCTAAATTATGGATAGGTGTTTCTTGCGGGTAATTCCAAAACTTGATTGGTTATTTGGCTTTTTTTGCTAATGCAATACAATTTCAGTAAATATGCATGGTATTTTTTTTAATTTCGAATTAACTACCTTACGGCCGTTTGGGGTTACGCCGCTCATCTGAACGCCATAACCCCATAGTGATATTTTTTCTTAAATGTTGTAGATATGCCAAGAAATCATTAAAGGACCACCGCTAAAGCGACTTAAACCGTAGAAGGCGTGTTGTATGCTAAAACTGCGATCAAGAATGGTATCTTCAAAGGAAAGTTTCAATTAAAAGTCAAAATTATGTAACATTCCATTGTCTAACTTGAGAGATCGACTAAAAATTGAAAACATGAACTACCTAAGACCCGGTCGCAAGTTCATTTTCACCCAACAGCAATAAAATTAAATAGCTGAACAAGTTAAGTTACTGGCTTCGCTATAGTATGGACTTCAAGTCGCAGATTTGCGTTAACTTGTTTATAATTATGCAGAACTCAACAATTTTAAAAACGATATCAATCAAAGCAGCAAAAGAGCTGAATTAGGTTCACTGTTATTTGGGACGCAATCCTTCAGTTTCCATACGCAAAGCTATAGCGATAAGCTTAAATCGGATTTCCGCTTTTAACAAAGAAGAAATAACAAATTTCTATGACAAACTTGGTGATTAAATGGCAAAACAAAACTTTATTCCAAACAAACAAATGCTGATGAAACTGGCATAAACACGGTCTGTTACCGCGGTCAAGACCCTGAGCGGCATTACCCAATGTTAGGGACAATGCCACTCAAACATGTTTTTTTATAATGTTTTCCTACTACTAGTAAGTCAAAGATAAATGCCTATATTGATAAAACGCTGATTACTTGATAATTAAAGACTTTGTTACCCTCGTTAATTTTGCTTTATATTAAATAATTGAAAAAATTCACCATGTTTTCTTTACGCGAACGCCCCCTCCTTACCCTAATGTCTTATTTGCTATTTTGATCTTAGTAATATTATGATATTTAAGTTGCAGGTTAAGCTATGTTGATACAAGGCATCATGTAAAGTGATGATTTACATTCGTAACTTTAAGAAAACAGACAAAAACATTACCGATGACTTCTATGCATATAGCTAGTTTATATAACTTTGAGTTTGTAATATCTACCTTTCGGTACCTTAATAACTGCGCTGGCTTGTGTTTATTGGAACAATATCACGCTTTTACCCTGTCACGCAACATCTTCATGAAAATTCTGCAAACAAGGATGACGTCCATGACGACAACGTGTATAGGTTTGCTGATATCTATTGATCTGTTTTCTTTTCTAAAACACTATTACAATTTGTATAGGTTAATATGCAACGCTCTTATTTTGTATAACACAAAGTGTCAAATTCAAAGGCACTTTTGTCCTGTGGTACATTAGACAGTACAACATTCTAATATAAATTAATTATAGCACCATACAAAATGTTATTGAATTTAAGGCATAAAAACAATATTAATTATCTTTTTTTGTACTTAAAACTTTGTCATTGTATTACTGACTGAAGACAGAAATTAATGAAATACAATATTTATATAAAAAACCACTAGAACTGAACGATAACAGGTGCAGTTCCGTCTTAAGAGTTGTTTGAAAGGAGAGCAAGTAAGAAAGTGAAGATGAAATTAATTGCAAACCGTTTTCACTATTATCTGTCTTTTAACAAAAAGTTTTGCTTAACCCGTTTGCTTCTCATAGTGTCATGCAATTCTATTGTTTTTAATCCATGTACAGTTAGACGTTTCTTATTCAACATAAAAGAACATTTTTGATTTTTATTTTGTTTTTATAGGGAATGTTCTGCTTCAAGATTCCTTTGGTAAGTTCATCTAACACAAAGTTCGCAGGAAGCTACCGTCCCCACAAACTAGAGCACCAACATTTTTGCCTAAAAAATACCTTAGCAAAAGTCATTATCGCTGGCGAATGACATATATGTTAAATAAATATGTTACACACTCACTATTAGTTTAATGTTAGATATTCTGATGAATAAATCAACTTCTAACAGTTCACTGCTAGATAAGACCTTTCACAATGAACGCCAAGACGGCCGGACCCCCTGCTACTCGCCCCTAACTTGAACCGGCTACTACACAGACATCGGCATCTCGGAAACATATTAAAAAAAATATAATTAAGCATTATTGAAGGTTTAGGAATTAGGCATTTATGGCATACAGGTATTAAATTACTCGAGGACTTTTGCAAAAAATGATTCACTTATTAAATTTATTAAAAACTAACTTGAATGTTAATGAAATCATTAACATTTAAAAAATTAGTTACGTACTTACGTACTCCTGTACGTCAATTAATATTAATTAAGACTGCTTTTAAGTCCGTGATATTTCATATTTCGACTTTGGCTTAGTCCAGACTAATAAATAACTCATAAAATATTTTGTTGACTCGGCTTCAAAAAGTTTTAACAAAATGCCTTATGAGGAATTCCTTTAATTTTGTCGAAAATGTACCTTTTGATGTCACCGTATTAAATTCTTACGAAAGCGTTTAACATGAATAAGACCTAATTCATCTTTCCTAGCCTTTGAGAGATACAATATTTATGTATAAAATTTTTATTCTGTTAATAACGTTGCAATAGAGTCACGGCTATAACAACAAAACATGATCCGTTTTTATGTAAAATATTTTGTTGACTCGGCTTCAAAATTATATCTCGTCAAATTATAGTAAAAAGAAATAATATAAATTATGACGATGACCGACTCTTTTGTAATCCTTTCTCGACAAAAGTTTCGGACTTATTATGAGTCTGGTATCAAGTAAATACATTTAAAAAAATAATATAGCGTACAAACAAATAAAAAATTACATAAATAAAGAGACTACTGCCCTCCCTATTAATGTAACGCATAGCTTTATTTCTACAACATATGCTAAATGGTTCTTAGTACTGTGAATAAATAACGAACATTGCACATTGACCAGGACGTCATGCCCGAATGTAACAATTCCTAAGGGAGTTGTCAGCCTTGGATATGTCTACATCGAGATGAATCCACATATAAGAATAAGCAAGACAATACCCACGGCTAGAATCTCTGTGAAATGTTATGTTTTCCTCTAATTCTTTGCTATTTATATTGAAAGTATCATATTTTTGATATTCTTATCGCGTTTATGTTTTTAAATAGTTTTGTATATACATATAATATATATACATAGGTATAAATTCAATGTTCATAATCCTATTTATTGTTAAGGGCTAGTTCACATGTTATATTTGTATATGGCTTATCCAATGTGACTTTTAATACCTACATTAGGGCTGAATTTTATATTACAAAAATTAAAACATAATCAAGAGTTTAAACAAAAGAAGCTAAGCGAACAAAAACTATTAAAGTTTCTAAACATTATTTTATTTGAATATATACTAAACTTATAAAAGTCAATGAAATCAAAGCCCTCCATAAAATATAATAAGGGAAGGAATATTATCTACGGTGTTATTAGGTACCGTGCTCGCAAAGTACCTAGTCATTAAAATATTTCAGCGTCGTGTAACATTTTAAATACAACAGACGCAATAAAATACATGTTAAATGGTTAACGTTTTACTTTTATGAAAATGGTTAAGATTTTCGTTTTTATGGTTTTCCTTTATGTTGAATTATTTTAAATATCAAATAGCTTTACAACATATTATTTTCATTTAAAAGCACTTTTAAAAAGTTCGATACATATCATATCATAAAAAACTTTTAATCCTACATTTTAGTATTTATGAATAGTATTAATAAAATGAAATTTTTCGTGCAAATGTCTAAGATAAAGAATAAAAACTATTAACTAATAGCAAGCCCACCGTAGCTAAATTTTTTATTATATTCCCTTTTATTAAACTATTCAAAGGGAACGGTATGAGAATATTAGTCAGAGGTCCCATTTACGCCAAAATGCAATGCTTTTTTACAAAGATGTTAATTGAAGGAAAAAATGGTTTAATTCATTTAAATTATTATTAATTAAACGAATAAAGTCGTAAAAAAACTTAGTATATATAAATTGAATCGGGATTTAAAAGCAAAAAAAATTAAAACCATTAATATTAAGAAAAATCAAAAGAAACGAAAAAGTTAGTAAAAAATGCGAAAACTCCTAAATTTACCAAGTTTTTAGAAATTTTATGCATGTAGATAAAACGATTCAAATAATAAATATATTTCAATGGCTTTATCTACCAATTAAAACCGCTTTAAAATCCGTTTCGTAGTTTTAAAGGTTTAGACATGCCTGGGGACGGACAGACTGCAGAATGCGACTTTGTTTTATACTATGTAGTCCTCTTTTTTTGCTGACCAGTTTCTTTGATAAAACTATAATAATTATAAAATATTAAAGTTTTACCAAGGAGTTTGTATACATAAAAGCCTGAACATTGTTTTTAACCTTGACTTTTTTAAGGAAAGCTCTATATTGTGTAGGACTTATATAGTGAATAGGAATTAAATATTATTGACCTCTTAGTTAACTCACGTTTTTAGCCGTTAGAAATATAATTATCTAGTAATATTCAAGTAATAACTACTATGTTTTAAAATCATGAAATCGTTCCTCATATTGTTACCGTTAAAAAATGTTTTCTTACGAGAATAACAAAAATAATTCGGCTTTTATGATATTTGCTTACAGAACAATGTAATAAAAAAATAAAAAATAATATTAAAAAAAAAAGAAATCATTTAAATCATTACTCGTTGCATTGCCAACTCGATTATACTCCTTCAAAACTTTCCTTTGTAAGAAACGTTCAATCAGTAAAATGCAGCATGTCTTTTAAAATATCACATCACCAGGCTATGTTAGTCCACTGCTGGACATAGGCCTCCTCGTAATGCACGCCACCTCTATTAGGGGGTATTTGGACCGTATACCACCAAGCTGGCCCATTGCGGGTTGGAGGGTAGACTCGACTTTTAGCATTTCATCCTTGAACGCATGGATCATCTCAAGATCGCCCATTTTGCCCTGACCAACTAAGATACAACAATGAAAATTTGTTGAGCCCGCAAATCGAACCCACAACCCCTGGTTTCTAAAGCACATGCCTGGCTATGGAGAAGCACTGGAGCAGTGGCTATTAAAAATATTTACATAAATTATTTTGCGTCTAGTTAATTTATTCTTATTTATAAGTACTTTTTTTTAATTTAAAGGTATAATTAAAAGTGTTTATTTATAAATATTATGGACTCAACTTCATCGCAATATATATACATAAGTTCCCTGTGTAACTAGGCAATATTACGGTGGTGTCTATATCCACCGAAAAGAAGTGTGCAAAAATCCGCTGTATTCTGGTTTTGTAATACCCTTTGAATAACAACACCGCAATTAAGAATTATTTAAGGTTAAGTCGCAACCTATTCCTGTCTTTAAATATTAAAATAAATTATCTTACAAATTATCTTATAGTAAGTGCACAATTTTAAGCTATTGTTATAATAAAAATATTTTGCAGCGTAAATGTTTAGCAAACAATTGTAAGAACCACATGCAATACACTTACTTAATTTAGCATGCTCTTGGGGCAGATGGATGTTTTAACTTTATCAAACCTACCCTACAAATTTATGGTTTAATTTCAGGCCTCTTAACTGCCGAAGTTTGTTGGTGATTTTAATCAACGTTAAAAGGCAGGTTAGGAAAATGAGACCATTAGATTTGATTCGAACAGAATGTAATTATCATAAAGTGTTGTCTAATGTAATTAAAGTTAATGCCGTGCATTACAAAATCTCATATCAACACACTTTAGTATTGGGTGGTCGGTGCAATTCAATGTTATAAGTCGTAATAATTTGTAAATCCGAGAAATGTGAGGCTGATAATTTTTGACGATGAATACACACACTATAATGTTTTAAGGATTTAAAAAGCTTGGCTTTAAAATTGTATTTATTGACATAATTCATAGGCCCAGAAACAACTTTTTAGGCAAAATATTATGGATTATATTTGCCTTGTACTATTTAGTTATGTTTAATTATAAATTAATTTGAAGCACTTTTGTTTCATAATGTATCGTTTATTATTCTATAAAGCGTGTTACGAAGTGCTGTTTTATAACTTGCTATTAATAAGAGTTATCCGTCCTACGGATTATTTTACGAGCAGTAACATCTGCTGCTTCTAAAAAACCTTTGCCAAACTCAAGACCATTCAACTCGTTTACCGTAGAAATTATAACACAGACATACACTTTAAAATATTTGATTAAATTACGATCGCAATTAGGATAAGGTAAAGAAATATTATTAATTACCATTCCTCTATTGAAATTAAAATAAGTGTTGATAAATTTTACTGATATTTTGTTATTTATTGAATATTTTGGAATGATTCGATTAAAATTATTAGTACTTTACTTTTTTAGTTTATCTATATACATTGTACTTTTTGCGTAACATAATGCCTAAATACCGGAAGGCTATTGGTTTTGGATCCACCACCACCTTGTTTCAGTCTGGCATCTAGCAAGTGAAACAATAAGTACAAATGTAAAATTATATGAAATAAAGAGATTTATTTTTTAGTTAAAGAATACACATCAAAATTAAGTTAGTTTTCATCACGCCACGTAAAATCACCTTTGAAAGCTTAAATTAATATGTAAAAAAAAGTAATTTAATTCTACTTTCTTAAAGCAAATAAATCCAATTTTTTTTACTTTGTTAGTATTTACCAATATAATCAAAAACATCTGTTCAAAAAAGTTGGGAAACGGTGGCCATTTATTTTGAAATTTATATTTTTTAAAATTAAATTTTTCCGATTAAAAAAATAAACTATTGAAAATTGCATTTTTATTGCATCAAAGTATTTCATCATCACATCCGTGATTGTACTCAATCGACAGTGTCTATTTGAAATGTAGCATAAAGCTATACGATGCTGTATCCACCGTACGATGTTACTGCTTGTTTACTCAATAACTTTGCAAGCTGTTATGCCTATTACACTGGAAAGAAACAATATTTGCTTTGCATCGAAATACTAACCGGTAATAGCGAAACCGCTTACAGGAAACAGGAAAAATACAATGTTTATAGCAATAGATTAAATATTTTTTCCAATTATTATTTTTTTGCAAAATGATTGGGCGAAAGCTACTTTTCTCTGTATTTTATTTATTTATTTTCTTAATTTTCAAAAACACCTTATCCTTTTTCTTTAAAATAAAAAATTTCCCTTATTAGTTTTTGAGAGAATATGCGTATGGTTGCGTTAGGAATAAGCTGAGTTCTAACATACTTAAAGCAAAATTATTTTGGTATTTGTGTTATTCTTCATCGCCCACGAAGTTTAAGGCATTCCTAACTCATTCCAACATAATCACGGGAAGGTTCTGGTTTGCCATTGCACTTGACAGTTCTGAGTGATTTTATCATATCTATCATTTTATCGCATTTTTAAAGTCTAAATAGAAAACCATGTATTCGATTTAAACTCCACTGTGCACCTGTAAACGTCAAACATCGGTTCAAAATTCGACCTTCAGAAAACACACAAAAAAACTGCAGTCTTTTTTTTTTTTACAATTTAGAGTATTTAGAACATTTAATTAATTCATCAGTATTCTATTTATCTGGGATTTTTAGTGCAAAGAACATTTTTTCATTTTGATCCCAATATAAAAGGAAAGGTAGTAGGCTTTCACTGACCCCGCTGGTGGTTCTGGAGGAGACCCTCCCACGGCAAGAGGGGACACGGTGAGGGCGGACCGGGGCCAGTGTGGGCGAGAGAATAGCCGAAAATACAAGCGGGGTATTGGAGAACCTCCTGTGCACGTAGTTCTCTCGAATTTCTCGCACGTAGTGAATACAAAGGCTTATAACAAATGATGATGATTGCTTTTTTGTTTCAACGGCAGTTCAATATTAGGTTTGGCTGTATTTTTAGCGTACACTATTATATAAAAAGATTTTGTTTGTTCCGTCAAAATTAGGATTTAAATAATTTTTGGGGCTAATTCGAAAATAACGGTTTCAACAAAAAGTCTAATCCTTTCAGAAATTGCCCCATTTTCTACCCCTTTTAAATTTGATAACTTTTAAGGTTTTTCTTCAATGTTTGATGCTAATTTTATAAATAGAATAAGATTTTTTAGAATAAATTTATGTGAACTTAAACTGTATAAAATAACTTAAATTAGCTTTGAATATTAATTTAAATGCTTATTGTGCGTTATTCTTAAAACATATTATATATATGCCATCGCGGACTTTATTCTAAACCAATTCAAGAGTACAATGATATAAAATAAAGAACAAAAGATGCTGTCTCTTTAATTTTCGCGTTTGTAATTTAATCGCACTAGGTTGTGATTATTGGTGCTGTAATTTAGTTTGCTTAGGAGCGGAGCACCGAGATAAAATATATATAAAAAAAGAAAACATATGTTCCAAATTAAGTACCTCCTTCTTGTGGGAAATCAGTAAAAATATAACCAAATACGATATTTAATGAAGTGATATTCAATTTTAAAAATGTGTGTAATGTCTAGATCATAAAGAGGTAGTGGTTACATAAATATAAAACACAATTTATAAGAACAACAAAACATACCCTTGTAAATAATTAATAACATTCAATATTTATTACACGCTCATTAAGTAATGTAGTGCTACACAAAAACAAAAATATTAATGATGTCCATTAAATCTAGGATTCATCATCATCAGCCTGTGTTAGTCCACTGCTGGACATAGGCCTCCCAATCGCACGCCACCGCTTTCGATCTTCGGCTACCTCATCCAGCCCACACCGGCCACTTTGCGAATGTCGTCACTCCATCTTGCCGCAGGGCGTCCTACACTACGTTCCTGCCTCAGTCTCCACCCAGAACTTTCCGACTCCAGCGGTCGTCGTTCTGGGCAAATGACTGGCCTACCTGCCACTTCAGCTTACTAATCCGGTGGCTATATCGGTGACTCTGGTTCCTGGCGGATCACATCATTTCGATGCGATCCTTCAGAGATACCGAGCATAGCCTCTCCATAGCTCGCTGAGCGACTTTAAATTTGTGGACCAGTCGAACCGTAAGTGTCCAAGTCTCGGCACCGTAGGTCAAAACGGGTAGACGCACTGATCGAAGACTTTCGATTTGAGGCTTGTGGATGGGTGACGAGAAAACTCTGACGAAGCTATGAAAAGCTGCCCAGCCCAGCGAATCCTTCTGTTGGCCTCCCCTCAAAGTTGTTTTTACCTAGTTGAGTTGTTTACCTAGTTGTTTGTACACTAATCTATGATTACGATTTATTTATAATTGGTGGAAATGGTTAGTGAACCTTTCTTGTATTTCAGACTTATCTATACAAATAAATATAATTGGTGTGTCTCTTTGTTACAACAAAATAACTGTTTCTTAAATGATTACGTTGTGATATATAACGGACACATAAAACAAAACACTATTTTTTTATTTTTCTGCCCGTCTGTATTTCTGTTTGTTATGGCTAATCCCTGGAATGGCTAGTTCGATTTTTGACAGGAATTTCGCTGAAACATATTAGGCTACTCTTTTTTAGAATGAACAAATAATTTTTTCATATATTGCTACGCGTCGCAAATAACAGCTACCATTTACTTCCATCTGGTAATTATTTTTAATTTTTACGTGTGTTGCTTCAATGGCGTTTTCGGCGAAAGTTTAAAATTGTAAATCATTAAAATTAAAACCCAAGCATAATATCACTGCCGTCTGTAGTAATAAAACAAGTTCATTTTGCATAAGTCGGAGTACAATTAAAATCTGGAAACCACGCTCTAGCACTGGCAACAAGACGCACGACATCTCAGTGTACCCCGTGACCACGGCCGCTGGAAAGCGTTCGAAACGTCGGGAAATTTAGAATGTAAAATAAACGCGATAAAATCCGTAAAAAGTCCTTTTTTCAATAATGAATACTGTCAATATACTATGGCACGGTTGAAATAAAATTTCTGAGGCGTTGATCGTTCTAAGTTTTTGTGCAGCAAATAAACCAATATTATTATATTTTAATACACAATAGTGATACAATTCAGGATAAATATTTTATACGACAAAGGTTCGTAAACAGCCGTTCATTTGGTTCATAACTCACAAGGATGTAACATAAATAAAGTACATCGTAACTAGGAGAGCGCTTCAGGGTACTTATTAATTTTAATGATGTTCTATTGTTTATCCAACACTTTGTGTCATTTTAATAACACTATCTTTGAAACAAAAACCGAAAGTACACGCCTTAATATGAAATTAATACAAGTAACATTAAATCCGATGCGTTTGAAATTGAACACTTCCTTGTGTATTTTATATACCTAGATGTTTTTTGTTATACAGGCTGTGTATTACTATTGCTATGCGTATTTGGAAACAATGTGGGTCGTTACTTAGTATTAGCTATAGAAATTGGCATTTACAAAAACGTGTACTTTTTTGATGATAAACTTTAATCTAATACCCATTGGCGCAAAAATAAGGGTAACAATGAACCTTTTTTCCAGTCCGGTCTGATACAACATATATATTTTATTTTTTTCAAAAAGGAGAGAAGGTAAAAAAATATTATGGGAAGAAATTTATCTATTTAACAGGTATCGAGTGGTTTCCAGAAATAATTTAGCAATAAAGAAAAATTGTTTCCAGTTATCCCTTTTTGTTGCAGTCCTAAGCATGAAATAACATTTGATGTAATAAAAATGCTTAAAGAGATAGTCATATTTCTCCAATTGAGATTGTTAATTAGATATTACCATGTTATACGCTATTAATATATTAGATAGTAATGACCCCTTTTTTATTTTTGGCTTTCCATTTCGTTTATGCGCGCTTTTGGCTGAATTCTCAAAAGAAGGAGGTACTAGGTAATTCTGAGCGTATGTTTTTATTTTATAAAGTTACCTCGATGCCCCGCTTCTAGATCTTAGATTTTGTTTATTCTTTTTTAAATGATAGATATTAGCATTGGATTCATTTTTTAAATAATTTTGTGATAAGTAGTTTAATAGATATTTGAGAAATAAAAACAGTTACGGCGCCAAGAGTCACAACCTCGAGTGATTAAATTAAAACAAACGCTGCCCAAACCGTAAAAGAAAGACATAAAATATAAGTTTTAGTACTTGAATTGGTCTACAACAATATACGTGATAGCTTCAAAGTTAAAGTCAAAATCATTTATTCAATTTAGGCTCTACTGAGCACTTATGAACGTCAAAGTTATCCATTTACCACCGGTTCACTAACTCAGACCCGTCCAGAGAAGAACCGGCAAGAAACTCTGCGTTCTTTTTTGAAAATATTAGTATTTACAAAATTTGACCAATACATTTTTTATAAATTACCAGAGGTTTGCAAGCGCAGAATATAAACTATTTCCACACATCTTGGTCCTCAATATAAATTATAACAGAATAGTAGGCTTTATGTATAAGCGTTGTTTTGATAACTTTACAAAGCTCGAATCATTCAGTTGCGTTTGCTAGGCATTTAATTTATTATACAATCTTATACTATTGTACATGAAAGATTTTTGGTTCGGGTCAGTCTAAATCTGGGTAGCTCTAGGGGCTCAATTCGACCCTGCGGCCTAATATCTTTAAGCAAACATATGAATATTTTGACGCGAGTACATAATATTTTCAAATATGTATAGCGAGGGTAAAGTTAAAATTTTAGCTTTATTAAAAACATTACGTAAAGATTCCCGTGAACCCAGATTGTGGTGCCCTAACAGCCTGTTTTTGTAGTATAAATATTGTGTTCAAACCGGCTGCAGATCCCCATAATAATAATCCATAGGACATAAGGCTGTGAAAGTACGCGTAATAAACTAGTTTTGCAGTTGCCTCGTCAGTTAGCTGTCTAATCTTGCGTATGACAAAGATTGCTGTACTTAGCTTCTTAGAGGTTTGTCAATATGGCTCCCACTGCATCTTGGAATCGATAGAAAATCGAAGAAATGTAGTAGAGCTTACGTAAGGAATGACCTCATTGTCAATTTTAATATTTTGAAAATCGGCAACTTACAAAGAGTAAAACGTAAGCATTTAGTTTTGTTCGCGTTAAGTACTAAGTTATTGGACGCAAACCAGTTTGATTCAACTTCGGACAGCCTCTCCACTACCAGAGGCAAGTCATTTATATAGACCAGGAACAGAAAAGGTCCCAAAATTGATCCTTGGGAACACCCATCCGCACAAGGAGTCAAATGACAGAGTGTCATTTACGTTTACATATTGTTTTCTATTGCGTAGGGAAGAAGAAAATCAAGACCAAACCCCGTACACCGTAATACTTTAGCTTATTGATTAATATGTCATGGTCCACACAGTCAAAGGCCTTGGAAAGATCACAGAAGATTCCAATAGAATTGCAGCGATCCTCCGTGCCCGTAGAACATGAGAGACCAACTTTATACCAGCATTTACTGTTGATCTACCTCTGGTAAAGCCAAATTGGTGATCACTTAAAATATCATGTGTGAAAAGTATATTAAAAGTTGTTCTAACATAATTTTTCAAAATTTTACTAAGTGCTGGCAGTATAGAGATTGGTCTATAATTTACAATATTAACTGTACAACCCGATTAAAAGACTGGTACTATTTTACTGAATTTCATTAACTGTGGAATCTACAGGTACTTATAGATGCATTATATATTATGGCCAATATGGGGATATATATTGAATTATTAAATTATTGCCCATGTTGATAAACCCACAAGTCTTCCGTTTTCTTTTATTTATTTTATTAAACGCCTTCACTATATCTATAGGGCTAACATTACAAAATTAAAATCAGGAAACATTGTCTATCCAATAGTTTTAGGTGTGATAAGGCTGAATCAGAACTAGAATTTAAGTGTTTTGTAGTTTCATGAGCTATGTTTGTAAGTAATTTTGGAACTCATTAGCTACCTCAGCCTTTAACTTAACAGTTTCACCCTGAACATTTAGTTTTAGGTCATTCCTCTGTTTTGTGTTTCTTCCTGTTTCCGTATTTATAACTTGCCAGGTAGTCCTGATATTATTAGAGGATGACTTTATTTTATGATTTAAATACATTGCCTTAGCCATCAAACAAACTTGTTTAAATATTTTTGAGTACGTTCTCACATAGTTATGGAATTTTACATTAGATGTTAATGATTTTTAATCGTACAATAAATATAAATAATCCCTAGCTACGCCTAATTCCATAGTAGCCAGTCACTGAAATTCAGTTTATTACTGTAATACTTTCTTAGTAAAAACAGCATTGTATTCACTGGAAATAGTATTAGACAATGCTCCAAAGTCTTTATCAGGATCCAAAGTCGATTTTTAGGTTTGGAAGCTTAGCTTTTTACATTATACTTAAATTGTTTAATTCTGTTCCTGGTAATAGGTCTATACAAGATAGGAAAGTTACTTATAGGAGTACTTAAAGGGATCTGTATTTTTAAGGCTTTATGACCTAAACGAATACCGCTTAAGACAGCCCGATCTATAACTTACAATTTACAACACATTATCAATACAAGAGGCACAAGATGGTGTTAATCTAGTAGGTTCATTAAAACACATTGAAGATTGAAGCTTTTAAATAGAGTTAAAACTGCAATGTGCGGTGAATCAGTCAGAATGTCTATATTAAAGTCTCCACAAACAACAATATGCTTCTTTGAATTAATAATTTTCTTAGAGCATCCTCCATAATATTATAAAATGTCCAAAATCACCAGAGGGGTCTATACACACAAAAAATATGTACTATTCACTTTCCGCACAAGCAATCTCACATTGTCGTTCAACCAGTATGCTGTGATGTCCTTCCTTTCTTTAAATTTAAAACAATTTTTGTGTAATATAAGGCATCCACTCCAATAGCAGTCACTCGGTTGAATATACTGGCAACTGAATAGTTTTTAAGCTAAATGACATTTTAAGCCATGTCTCAGCAAAGCACAAAACATCTACATTATCTTTTTCTATTAATAATTCTATATCTAGTCCTTTGCCAGAGAACCGATTTATATTTTGATAAAAATATTTATACAATTAGATATTGTGTTCTCTGTTGTCAACCTTACATTACTAAAAAGCATTATCCTCAGTATTAATAGAAATCTATTAAAAACTGCGTTGTTACTATTAGTGTTATATGCCAACAATGTAGTTATTTTGTGCTTAATTTCTTTGAATTAAATAGTATCCGAGTCAAAATAAGATTACTTATAAATTTGTCAAATGATGTAAATACTGAATAAGTTTATATATTTTGTCATTGTTGAGTTTTTCATTAATGGACACAGTGCATGGAACGCACACCATATAATCTTTTTAACCTTAAGGTTGACAATTGGGTAAAGCTGTAAATCAAATCATGTTTTTCAATTTGAGCGCTATTACCTACCATTATAATAAGAGTTGTGTCATTGTTCATTTTAGTTTTTTAATACTGTCAATTATTTTATGTATTGTGGTCTCCGCAATGTTGGTTTATAACAGTACTACTACTAGTCAGGGAGCTTATTTAAGTTTGCACCATGCAACTTTACCAACTGCTATCACTCTAAACACTAATGTATTATGTTTATGTTGATGCTACACTCATTTTCTTGTCTGAACTAAGTTTGTGCTTTGTGCATTACTGGATCACTGCTTAGTGACTCAGTTTCTATTAAGTTGCCTGAATTACAAATGCAATTTTTGTATTGAAATGACTCATTCACAAGGGAGTCAAATCTTTCTGCATTAAATTTATTAGTGCTATCTACTAAATTACTTTTAATGCAATAATATGCTCTTGTATTTCTTTCTGAGCACATTCATATTTTAACGACAAATTCTGCAATGACTGTTCTAAATTGGTAATATTGTCTTGTAATTTATTTTTTTCTGAATTTAGTGATTCTACTATGTTATTAAATTTATGTTTTTGCAATGTTAATTTAGATCCTAGCTTTTTATTTTGTTTGATAATAGCATTTATGTTTTGTTTTTGTGTGCATGAATTTTTCTAATAAATTTACAAACTTTTTTGTACCTTTTCATATTATTTTGACTCAGTTTTGATTGGCTATTTTTATTAATACTACATATTGAATCATCCGCTGTTAGATCTATTGTGTGAGCCAAACCACGCAACCAGTACTGGAGCTAGTGCCCAATAGCTCATCATGTAGGCTTTGCTTTTTCATTGTGACATCTTTATTATAATGGCCTAACTGTTTAGATAGCCTGTACGTGATCACTTAATTCCTGTTCTAATTGAGTTATTCTATCTAATGCCTGAGTATGGACTACACTACATTGGTCAAAATTTGTCAAGTTACCTGTGAGTTTGTCATTTTGGGCTACAGATCCATCTACTGGATGTGAAGGTTTGCTAATTCTGATTTTAGCTCATTATTTTTCTTATTATAAGTTGGATTTCTTATTCGCTATCCTCTCTCCTGTAGCAATTGGGAGCAAAGCCTTTTGATGCCACTAGTTCTTTCAGTGCTGTTTTCAGTTGAGCCTCTTGATCGCGTGCAGAGGCCTTGGGTCATCATTTTGAGGGACGATGAGTATTATTTGCTGAAAGCAAAGCACCTGACTACTAAGATAACAATAGCTTTATTTGTGTTAATTAAAGATCACTGTATATAGTGTAACGTGAGAGAAGCGTGTCTGCGGCAAATGGTTGCATTAACTTCACTTCCACTGATTGTCAAGCAAGCAAGACCAAACAAGCCAAGTGTGTGGATAGACGTTACTCACATATGTGAGAAGTATAAGTATGTGACAATAAATGCTAATCTCTACGACTATTTTAAAGCTTTGTATGTAACAAATACAACGATACTCGCCGGTTGTGTTGAACAGTAAAGATGTTTTGAAGTAGTACACGTAGTCAAGACACTTGCAGAGGTTATGCTTGACTTGATTTTTGCACAATTTTGTAATACATTTTGTAAATAAGCTTATAACAGACTTATATTGCACTAATTTAAGTAAATGCTAAACTCTATATTCAGTTTAATATGTAGAAAATTATTTAATTTAATATTATACAAATCAAAACGTGTGCGTTCCTTGATACTTAGGGTTGCCAATCTTATATCTCATCTTTAAACAATAAGGCACAATAAGCATTTTAATGTAAACATTTTTAAAAATCGCAATGAAGCACATTCAAGCTTAATTAAGATAATACATTTTATGTAAAAATATAAGATATTGCGTTAAAAAGTTCATTCTATTAGAATAAAACATGTCATACACGACATTTTGATAAAATTAAAAGATTTAAAATGCGGGGGCAAAAACTACGTGACAATTTCAATTTGTTATCCGACTGTTTTGCGTAAAATGGTTAAGTACTGTTTGAAATCAGTCATTATTTTTTGTTAAAATTGCACTTGTGTAATATTCTATCGCATATATTTTTGAAACTGTGATGTAGACTGCGAGCGAATGATAAGAAAGCGCTGTGTCGTTCCGTTGAAATCTATTAAGATAAATTGGTATCCGACTGCCTATAAACATTTGAAACGAGTCGAACCAAGAAATTGATATTGGAAATTTTGCATGTACGATCGTGGCACTGAAAATTTCGGTAATCAAGGAAGTAACGCAATATTACTATTTAAAAATGTATTTATTTGCTATTCGAAGTAATATCCGCGAAATTCGACAGATTTTTTCATACGATGGAACCAATCATCGAAGCAACCATTCCCTTTGGTTTCCAAAATGGCCGTTTTGTAGGGGTCCACAGCTTTTCCAGGTGATGAAAATTTCTGACCACGCAATTTATTCTTTATTTAAGGGAAAGTATGCAATTATTAGGACTCAGGTCAGGGGCTGTAAGGTATGGTCTTAAAATTATAGTTTTCTTTGCTCTAAAACTCTTTGTACTTGGTGGTGTGAGAACTGCATTGTCGGATGGAGGAGATGGGCAGTCGCAGTAAATTTATTTAATTTTGTAAATTTAAAATTAAAATTGATTTAAATTTACAATTTTTACAATATTTATATATTTTTATAAACCTGTTATATTAGACAGGATAAATTATTTAAAGCTATTTGATATTAATTTTAAAAATTTTAATTCTTTTTAAACAATAAAATAAATAAAAATTTTCCTTTAAATATTACGAATATCTTTATATTCTAAATGAGTACTAATTTTTGGATAGCATCTAAAGTATTTAAAATTATCCAAAAATTAATTAAATTTATTTAAAATTAAATACTTGCTAAAATGGAAAAATTGTTTTTATACAAATAAAGAAATTCATTAGTTTAATCCAATAAGACTAAATTATTATGTTATTTTTGTGTATAATTATATAATTTAAATTAAATTTTATATAAAATTTAAACCTTATTTTTACAATGTCACCAATTAAAGGAAAACTAATCTTTATTTCCTTGGAATTTAATAAATAAATATAATTAACCAAAAAAGGTTTAAAAACCTTTTAAATAAAATAAAAAAATTTTATGGCAAAATTGTTTTATATTATCAATTTCCTTTAAATTATCGAATTTATTTGAATCAAATTTTTTTAACATTAAATATTTAAGTATCGATTTAATAAAACAAAACAAATTATACTACAAACTTTTAATAAAGGATTATTGGTTTAATATTGTAAATTTCTATAAATTTACAATTTGTATACTTAAATTATAATTAACTATGAAATTTATTATTTAATATCTTTAGAAATATTCTCGCTTGTATTCACATTTTGGCTGAGGTTCCACAAGGTGAAAAGTCCATAGGTTAATTATATCCTTAAACTTCAATTTTTACGTTTATTTACATATCCATTCAATATCAATTTTACAAAACTAATTTAAAGAAAATTTTCATTAACAAAAACAAATTATTAATTTTTGTAAATAGAGTTATTTGAACCCAGACCGGTTTTCCTTAACCCTGTTCCATTTGGAAAGCATAATTCCATAAGGTTGTATATCACCGAGAAATTTGGAGATTTGCAATCCACGCGTTGGTAGAAATTTAAGATTGCCACCAAAAAATTTTGAGTTAACGTCACGTTGAAATCACAAACGATAAATGAGTGTTTTGGATGGGCTTCATACCAAATTTGCAATAATTTTGATTAAAATTTAAAGCATAAAAATCATGCTTTGATTCTTTAATGTATTTAGTTAACGCTAAAAAGTTAACAAGCCTTTAAAGACCGAAATCTTTTTAAATATAATGGTTCATTAAATCAAAAGGTGTTATTAAAATTTAATATGACGAATAGTGTAAATATTCCATTCCGATACTTTTAGTGCACCTTCGTGGAATCTAAATTAATTCGTACATTTTATGGCTTGTTAAATGCTTTTGTTTACCAATGATGATGAAAAGCTTTGCTCCTGTCAATTAAAGGTATGTGTGAATAATTCTTTGTATTACAAGAGTTACTCATTATCAGTACATCTTAAATAATCTTTAAGTAGTTACATGCTTCCGTTAATTAAGGAATAACTGTGGTTTGGAATATAATCATGTTGGGGCCCTTAATGGAATGGATTTTAACATTTTTTTAATTAATTATAATGTATTTAGGTTTATAACTAACCATGATATTTATTTAAAATATCCTTGAACCCTATTTTATTAAATTTAAATAATTAAGTTTTGGGTTCTAATAAAACTAAATACTTAAAAAAGAAAAGAAGTTAATTCAAGATTTTTGAGTTTTATTCATGTCGAAACGTTAATTTCTACCAGATAATCTAAAAATTGTTCTGTCTCTTAAGGTAACAGTAAAAGCAGGGACTGTTAATCCAATGATTAAACTTTGCTCCATCTTGTCACAATAGTCATAAGTCATCATAAGTCAATCTTGTTTAAAATGATGGTTTGAAATAATTCACGGAACTTTAACGTAAATAATACAATGGAATATATGCAAAAGGTGTAATTATTCTCCTCTTTAAAAAGTGTGATTTTTTTCAAATTTCATATCCTTGTGTTAAAATAAAGGTATTATTTTACTTCCACAGGTTTTATACTATACAATATTCCTGTAGTTTATTTTAAATTCAAAATCAATTTATTTTCATAATATTTTATAATAAATAGAAAATTTGTAATGAACACAAAGTATACTATAGTTATGTTATTTTAATATTTATTATATGCTAGATTTTATATTTAAACTTTATAATACAGTTTGACTTTAGAATTTTCAGGACGAAGAGACCAAAAACTTCCGTAATTTAAAAAAAAAATCCATATCATCAATAAATGTACACTACAGGCGTGAGCGCTGTTTCACGTCATCAGTTACAATAACTGGTAATAAGCATGTGAAACCCTAACCGTTTCGTGTCAAATTAAGTAGTTATTTGAAACACGTTATTCGGCGAACTTGCGTCGTACTCTTCGTTCTCAGTTAAGTAGCGTAAAGCGTATTCTATATATCTACGTAGCTAGTGACATGAACTGCCGAGTAAGCGAGATCCGACTAAATCGGTCACTCGCTGTGGTGATCATTTAGTTTTCATAGATGTGACTAACATAGATACCACATTCGAGTGACCCCTGTTGGTCAAATAATGCTTGCGATTCCGGGAAAAAAAAAACAAAAAGTTTTAAATCAAGATAAAACAAAATAGTTTTAATGAACAATAAGCGTAACTGAACGCTATATTTAAGGTAATAGTTATAATTAATCGTTAGAAAATCATAAGGCAACTAAGAAAATAAACGTAAATATTAATCTCAGTCCTTTAAAATATATTTTGTTTAAATACGCTCAGTAGTAATATTGTATTAAATCTTAATTTCGTATAAACACCGGCAATCAATAAAATAATTTTGAGTATCAATTACCAAACCGTATTTGAACAATATAGAATATTGTACTCTTCAAAAGTTAAAATGCCTGTTAATTAATAAAACCCTTGCTGGTAAATTACCCTGGTATATGGAACTTGAGTGATTAACGTTAACATAGATATGCATCTTGTATTTAATATAATACAGTGCTTTACTTTGCTTGTTTAGCGTTCATCTATGTTTTGCATCTTCTCATAATATTAAAAGGGATTATGTTAAATAGTATTATAATAAAGCTATACCAAATTAACCAATTATTTGATTTTCAGTCAATATAATTTGTCACGTTACCCTTTAATCTTTCTTTCAATTATTTTATCACTTCGATTTCAAGTAATTAAACCAGATTATCACGAAATTATTTCTTATCTTCAATGAATTCAAACTAGTTTGAATTTTTTTGCCATTGGTTAATGTTTTTCTATACTGTAAAAAATATATTAAACTTTTACAAATAATAACCGTATAAAGATTGCAATTCGAAAATTATTTACAAGATCTTTCAATAAATGTTTAAATAAAAACATTTCTATTTTATTCTAAGGAAGTTCAATTTTACTAGTTTTAAATACACATAATTGTAGTTATAATTTTTCCAAATAAATCATCTGATATAAAATTATGTATATGTTACAGGGTTAATATGTTTTACATACAAACAGTTTTACCCGTCACTATAAAATATGTTAATAAGAACTAAAGCAATGTATTAATTTAGTAAATTAATCTCTTATTGAAATTTAGTATTATATTTTCTCAAAACAAGGCTTAGAAGATTCATATTATAAGTATATTAAAATAGATGATCATAAATTAGTTATCTTTTATGTTTAATATTCTAATTTAAGCATAAAGAACCTATGTCTTTAAAATAACTACAAATAATTATTAAGATTGTGAATTTAAATATAATGCTATAACATATTCTTACAATCTACTGACAATTTTTTTGTCTGAAGGCGTCAAATGTTATTCTTCTTAAGTCGTTTAAAGAGGATTTGAGCTGTCGATCATATAAAATTGTTTAGTTTGGTCTAAGCTCAATATAATATCTATTAATGTATAGTGTACACTCCTTGCTCTTTAAAATATATGAAATATAATCAATTTAAAATAAAATTTTTAAAATCTTAAGTTTTATCTGTCACATGACATAATTTATTATAACGACATACATATTTTATATTGTAAAAAATGTATTTGATGTAAGCGTGGAAGTAGCTATTCAGTAAACTTATTGAATTTTTCATAATGATGGTTAATTTCGCTAAGACGACCATTCCTAATTTAAGCGTTTTATTCTAAAGACTACAAATAAGTTTAATGTATTGTCAGACACTTTATCAATATTAAAATTAACAACACCTAGATACGACGCTTATATTTCACTGTCCTATTTTTTAGAAGCTATCAACTTGGTGGACACTTTACTACATCTGAAATACAGGTTAAATATTAAGTAATTGTAAAAAACATTAGAAGTAAGCTTATTCGAAAACTTTCTGCAATATTTCAAATGCAGAATGAAAACAATATTCACTTTACGGCTTTAGATCCTTAAAGAAAAAATTTCTATTTTCTCATTAATAACTAAGAAAATATTAATCAGTAAGATATCTAGAATCTTTTTAACAATATTTAATCTATAACACAATTACGTTATATTTGGTTTTACGTTTTAAAATATAAAACTCTTTGTTCTTAACTAATACTATATAATTGCTACATAACATAGTTAATTAAAGAACTTGTCATTGGAAATGTTGGTAGAGTTCATGGCAAAAGTGACGTAAGACATATAATTTAACTTTACTGTTGATATTTATTATTCTATCCATAAACTAATTTTCATGTTAATATGTACAATGCTAAAAATTTAAAATGTAATAAATATACAATTCTATAGTCCTACTTATCTATAATTCTTAATTATCTTACTCTTTGGTCTCAGAGATGGTAGGAATCGGTTACCAAATTATGTCTAAATGTGTTTAAACGTGAATACTGCGAGGTGTGCTTTCTATAGTCGTTCGTTGCAAGATATTAGATATTGGTATCCGACTGCCTATAAACATTCCCTGAAACAGGTTAAACCAAAGATGAATTTTGCGTTGCAAGATGGCACTGAACATTTTTAAGTCAGGGCATGAACAATTATTAATATTACAAATCGCTTAAAAGAGATTATGTTGCTTTCGATAGTACATTCATCACCAAATTCCTACCAAAATGGTCGTTTATACATTCAAGTAGCGTAAACAACCATTTTTAATTTCAAATGATGCGTTTTATCTGGCAACACTTTAATAAGTCATAAAATTGTAGTATTCATCAATCCAAATTCTTTTTATTTTGTGAATGTATGAATATTGCCGAGGGGCTTAGTTCAACATCCTAAGAGTTCAATTGCTCAAAAAATCTTAATTGGTGAGACAAGATAGTGTAAATATCGCAGTTCTGAGAAACTTTTAGGGCTCTACATTTTGCAAACAAATCTAACGATACATTATGTTGGCTTTTAAGATGTTTGACATACATGATTTTTGAGATTAAACATTGCAATCCATTATATCTTTGATATACAACTGTGAATCGATTACAATTTTGATTTTACATAAAAGTTGAGCTATTTCAATTCGGACATCTTTTATAAAATAGGATTTCAATGTCATGAAAATATTGTATACATTAGAATACTTGCGATAGAATTCTTGCGACCATAAATACACTGGTGTTAGCTCTTTAAGAGAATACGGTATCTTCAGGAACAATTTTTTCACACTAATGTATGAAAATTATTTGCTCAAAGTTATAAGACTAACCATGATACTTTATTACAAATATCACCTTGACTTTACTTGAAGTCAAAATTTAAGATATTTTGCTTCCAATAAATAAGCTAATAATTTTTAAAACCGGAACATTAATTTCAACATGTTGGATTTTGTACGAATCATGTCTTCATTTATAAGACTAAATGAATTTCTAAGACCAATGCGAAATCTTTTAAAAATAATAGTTCATTTGTTACTTAAATAGTAATATAAAAGATTTTAAATGAGTAGTTTAATTAATCAATTCAAAGAACTTTGTCCTGACCTTGTATTAATAAGCTACATTGTATAAGTCATATTAAATAACTTTGTTTTACGAATGATCATTTAAAATAACTGTTTCTAGTACTATTGAAATATCGTGAACATTAAATAAAAGAGAATTAATTCACATCAAGAGTGTAATTAATAGATCCTCCTCTAATTACAAAAAAGTGTATAATATTATTTAAATTTAGTGCGAGCTTATGTGGGTCTAAAATAACAAGTATGTATTTAGCTTAAATGCTTTGATAATTTATAAAATATTCCTGTAAGTTTATTTAAAATTCTAAAAAATCAATTTATTTTCATAAATATTTATAATAATAGTAAATTTAAATGAACACAAAGTATACATAGTTATTAGTATTTCTAATAGTTTATTATATACAAGATTAATTAAACTTTTATGGAATAAGTTTACCAGATATTTGTCAGGATTAAGACATAAAGCTGTATATAAATAAAATCCATATCATATTTAGAATATCCATAGGCGTGAGCTATTTCACGTCATAGTTACAAATAATTGGATTCATGGTTCCATGAAAACGAAACTTGTTTAAAATAAAGGATTAGTTAACAGTTATTTTTGTAACAGTTATTCGAGAAACGAACATCATTCTACCCGTTCTAAAATTGTTCGTCAGTTAAAGTGACACGTAAAGCTGACTATATTTAATCTAGATTCGCTCATCTGCACGCATGAGTCGTTGATGAGAGATGTCAGGATACGAAACTGCCGGTTTGAAGCTGAATTCTACTAAACGTCAATCTATGATGCATTAAGTTATCAAATAAGTGGCCTTACTCTCAGATACCATATCGTTAGGTAAACAACCTTTGTGTCAAAATAAAGGCATGATTTCGACATACCAGGGCATTTTATACATCAAACGTAAAATAAAACAAATAAGTTTTGCATTGTGTAGCTGAACCAACATAAGATACTGAACTTGCCGTATATAAGAGTAAAGAAGTATATATAATCGTTATTAAATGTAAACGCTAAATAAAACGAAATAATACATAAATATTTATCATCGTCATGAAAATTAATTTAATTTATCAAATAAAGTTCTAGTAAGTATTTTATTTAAATAACTTTCAGAGTAAACACCTGATAATCAAAAGTTAGTTAATTAACGTAATTGTACTTCAACGCGACAACAATATTATATCTATGTTGTACTAAGTTAGTTAAAAGCCTATAATGCTTTATTACCGACGGGAAAATGCATATCGGAAACATGTGAAATGGCATAAACATTAATCAGATTATCAGCTCTGTTTAGGTAATACCAGTTAGTTTTCTTAAATTGCCTTGATTTATGCGTTATCCTTGTTTTATAAAACTCGCCTTATTCCAAGGAATCTAGTTATATTGAAATCAAAAGATAACTAAAAGTTTACATTACTAAACACAATATATTAGGTTAGTCAATATATTAATATTTTAGTCCTTCAATCTTTAAAACAGCGAATTTACGAATTGATTTATCCTTCGATTTTCCATAGCTAGATTAAACTAAAATTAAATACTGAACTTTTATTTTTATCTATCAATAGATTCTGTCAACGAAATTGTTTTTCCATTGGTTCAATGAGTTTTTCTATACATGCTTAAAATATATTAAATTTTTTCATCAAAGCTCTAAAAATTCCAATTTCGAAATTATTTCCTTGAAGATCTTTCCAGTAACATGGGTAATATCAAAAACTAATTCTATTTATTTTATAGATGGAAGTTCATTTGTTTCTATGTTTTCAATATACACATAATTTTATTTATATTTTTGTCAAAATAAAATCACCCGCTCCTGTTATAAGATGTATAGCTATTATTTACAAGAAGTAATAATAATGTTTTTAGTCAATAATTAAACAGTTTTACGTCCACTAAAAAATACGGTCAGATTATATGAAGGAACTACAATGTATAAAATTTGATAAAATAATCTTATTAATTATTTAGGTTCAATGTTTTCTCAAAACAAAAGCTACGAGCATACAAAATATATTATAAGTAATAGTAACAATGAGATGTCAAAATTATTGTTATCTACTTTTATTTTTGGTAATTCTGATTTAAGCACAACCAATATGTATAACTTTGAATAAAACTAGAGATAATTTTTAATGATTAGTGTTAATTTAAATGTAATCTGCAGTATGAACTAATTTTAACATTAACGATTTTTTGTCATAAGGCATGATGTTATTGTTCTTAAGTCTTTAAAAGAGGTTTGACAGTCTCATTAATAATTAGTTTAGGTTTATAATATTATAATAACAATATTATAATAATACCGCCATTTGAGTTGTAACCACTACCTTGCTCTTCTAAGTTATTGATACACCTCACTAGTGCAATTTTAAAAATAAAATGTTTAAAATCTTGATTTTATCTTTATATACATATATTAATTTAATGACATAATATTTTTTAATTAAAAATATGTATTTGATGTAGAGTGCACCAGGAGTTGCTTCTCCAGTACAACTAGTTAATGTTGTTTTATGTTATATGTGTTTAATTTCTGGCAAGTACACCACTCCATTTAAGATGTGTGTTGATGTCTAAAGATACAAATAAAGTTATAATATCTTGTCAGTACCCTTTATTTTCTTAATATTAAATTAACAACATAGATATAAAATATATTCTGATTCACTGTCCTCAAAACTTTTCATAAAGCCTTATCATATTGGTATGACAAAAGCTGGTTACTACTATACTGAAATACAGGTATTAAATATTAAAATTGATAAAAAGCATTAGAAGATAAAGTATATTCAAAATACTTGCCAATAACTTTTCAAATGCAAATGAAAAATATACTATTTCCTAGAGCTTTCTAATTCTTTAAAGTACGACAAAGTTGCGTTTCTTTTCTCTGTATATAGACTAGAAAATAGTACTTAATCAGTTAAAGAAATAAGCAGATCTATTTTTAAAATATTTAAATCTATAAAAAATTACGTTATATTTGGTTTTACTTTTTAAAATATATAAAACTTTGCTTATCTTTACTAATATTTATCACAATAATTCACAAACAATAGTTTCAATTTAAAAAATTAGTCCATATATGAAATGTTCGTTTGTAGTTTATTAGCGACAGTGACATTGAAAGACATATCAATTTAACTTTACTTGATATTTATTATATGCTATGATAATAAAAGTAATTTTATGTTAATATTATCTGCATAAAATTTAAAATGAACATAAAAATATACAATTCTAATCAGTACCTACTGACTATCTTATAATATTCTTAATTAATCATAACTCTTTGGTCTCATGAGATGTAGGTCGTCAAATGTATTGTTAAATGGATTTTTTGAAACAGTGATATAGGCTACTGAGCGAATGATAAAAGCGCTGTGTGATTTCGTTGAAATCTATTAAGTAATTGGTATCCGACACTGCCTATAACATTTGACAGTTAAACCAAGAAATTGATATTGAAATATCATGTAAGATCTGCACTGAAAATTTTGGAGTCAAGAAGTAATGCAATATTACTATTCAAAAATGTATTTATTGCTATCAGTAATATCGCGAAATTCGACCGATTTTTCTACGATGTACAATCATCAAACAACATTCCTTAATTTCCAAATGAGTCGATTTTGTAGATGGTCACAGCTTTTCCAGGTGATGAAAACCTCTGACCACGATTGTATTCTTTATTTTGGAAAGTATGCAATTATTAGGACTCAGGTCGGGGCTGAAGGGTATGGTCTAAAAATTATATGTTTTCTTCTCAAAACTCTTTTGTACTGTGCGTGGTGTGAGAACTCGCATTGTCGTGATGGAGGATGATGCGGCGTCGCAGTTCTCTTTACGAGTTCAGAACCGACCTGTCGCAAAAACAAATTAGCTCATTCGCATTAACCGTTAATTGTTCCTAAGATATCAACATGGCCGGTTTTGGAGAAAACTTATGGCCACCATTTTTGCAACACTCCGTGAACGAACAATTTTTGTTGACTTAACTCATTTTGACCACAAATCTCGACTGGCTTATTTCAGATTCGGACGCGTATATCCAGGATTCGTCACCTGATATATTGTATACAGCAATTGAGTATCGTGCTGGAATATTTCGAGAGTCTCTGCACCGTAACGTAAGCGCTTTTTGCTCTTCACAGAGCGAATGCAGGTATCTACCAGGAAAACAACTTTCACACCTAATTGTTCATGCAAGATTATTTGTATATAAACTCATGCCAATCTCTTAAGTTGCCTGAATTTCCGTTGACTGTTTACCAGTGAAGAGGGTGTTAAGTCTCGTTTCCAGTAAATACTTGCTACGTGCTCTTCAAACGGAACACAGCAGTGTTTTCACACTAGTGCTTCGCGGCAGAAATAGGCACCGCGGTGCTATCCACCCAGACGGTCTCCTGTAAGAAGGGGACCTACCACCGGTGACTGCAGTTTTTCGGACGACCTTGACATGGATAATCACTGAGCTTGACACGTCTCCGTTAAAATTCAGCAAAAAAAACGATAAATGATGTGGTTTTGGATGGGGCTTCATGACCAAATATGTCAATAATTTTGTTTTAAACCACTTCCAAAGTCATAATAAATCATCGCTGATGAATTTTCTAGAATCGATTCCATTTTATTAACGACTAAAAAAGTTTGACAAGACCTTGTGACAAGACCGAGAATCTTTTTTTAAATGAATAAATGGGATTCGATTTTCAAATCCAAGGAGTATTCAATTAAAAAGATTTTAATATGACAAGAATAGTGTAAATATTCGATTCCGATACTTTTAGTGCAGCCTTCGTAGGAATCTAAATTAATCTGTAGGATTTTTTGTTAAATGCTTTTAGGCAATGCTTACACAATTATGATAAAAAAAGCTATATGCTCCTTAGTACTTATTAAAAGGTATGTGTGAATAATTCTTTGTATTACAAAGAAGTTACTCGATTTATCGGTATATCTTTAAATAATCTTTACGTAAGTATACATACTTCCGTTAATTAGGAATAACGCTATAAAATATTGGAATATAATACACTGTTGTAGGCCCTAATTGAATGGATTTTAACATTTTTTTTTCGATTAATTATTATGTATTTAGGTAATATAACCTTACCATGGTATTTATTTTAAAATGTCCATGAAACCCTATTTTATTTAAAATTTCAATAATTAAGTTATTTTTGGGTTCTAAGAAAGAAACTAAAGTACCTTAAAACCGGGAAGTTAATTCAAGATAGTTCTAGAGTTTTGAGTATCATGTCCGAAACGATTAGAACATTCTACCTAAGATAATCTAAGAAATTGTACCCTGTCTCTTAAGAAAGTAATAGTAAAAGCTAACAGGGGTAGTTTAATCCCATAGATTAAAAAACTTGCTCCATCTTATCACGAATAGTCATATAAGTCATCATAAGTCAATCTTGTTTACGAAATTCTACGGTTTGAAATAATTCGCGTGACAGATTTACGTAAATAATACAATAGAGAATATAATTACACAAAGGTGTAATTATATCCTCCTCTTTGAAAAAAAAGTGTATGATATTATTTAAATTTCATATCACTTTGTGTTAAAATAAAAGGTATTATTTTAGCTTCAACAGGTTTTATACTATACATTATTCCTGTAAGTTTATTTTAAAATTCAAAAATCAATTTATTTTCTTAAATATTTTATAATAAGATATAAAATTTGTAATGAACACAAAGTATACTATAGTTATGTGCATTTTAATATTTATTATATGCTAAGATTTTATATTAAACTTTTAATATCGTTTTGACTTTAGATATTTGTCAGGACGAAGACGCAAAAGCTTCCGTAATTTAAAAAAAAATAAAAATCCATATCATCAATAAAGCGTACCATAGGCGTGAGCGCTATTTCACGTCATCAGTTACAATAACTGGTTACGCCGTGAAACGCAATAACCGTTTCGTGTCAAATTAAAAGTAGTTATTTTTGTAAACACGTTATTCGGGCGAACTCGGCCGTCGTCCTCTTCGTTCGTCAGTTAAGTGAGCGTAAAGCGCTATATTTCTTTCGCATCATGACTCGATGAGCGTGCGAGAGATGACAGATCGAAACTTGCCGGTAAGCGAGATCCGACTAAATGCGGTCACTCGCTTGAGTGATGCATTTGTTTTCAGTAGATGTGACTAACATAGATACCACATTCGAGTGACCTGTTGGCAAATAATGGCGATTCCGGAAACCAGCAATTATTTAAATCAAAAGTAAAATAAAACAAAATAAAGTTTTTAATTATGTAGCTGAACCAACAAAGTAACTGAACGCCGTATATAAGAGTAAAGATAGTTATAATAAAATCGTTCAAAAGTGTAAACACAACAAATGTGAAAATAACCAGTAAATATTAATCATCATCATTGTAACAATATAATTTAATTTTAAATACGCTAGTAGTAATATTTTTATTTAAATCATAGTTTCGTAGTAAACACCGATCAATCAATAAAAGATTAAGTTAATTGTGTATCAATTGGCTTCAACGCGACAACAATATTAATAATTGCGTTTACTAAAAGTTAAAAGCCGTTAATTGTATGGAACCCTTGCTGGTGGAATACCCCGTGGTTATGGAACTTGGCGTGATGGCTAAAACGTTAACTCAGATTTGCATCTTGTTTTATAATATAGTTAGCTTTTCTTTGCTTCTTTTATGCGTTATCTTTTGTTTTTGCAATATTTCGTCCTTAAGTGTATTAAAAGGAGACATAGTTATGATTAAATAAAAGAATATTAAAAAGCTTATACGCAAAAACCAATATATTAAGTTTTTTTTTCAGTCAATATATTAATATTTTTTACGTCCCCTTTCAACCTTTAAAAACAGGAATTTACGAATTGATTTTATCCTTCGATTTTCCATAGCTAGATTAAACCTAAAATTAAATCACGAACTTTATTTTTTTATCTATCAATGAATTTTGTCAACGAAATTGTTTTTGCCATTGGTTGAATGGTTTTTTCTTTACATGCTTAAAAATATATTAAACTTTTTCCATCAAGCGCCTAACAAAATTGACAATTTCCGAAATTATTTCCGTTGAAGATCTTTCGCAAGTAACATGATAATATCAAAAACTGTTCTATTTTTATTTTTAAGATGGAAGTTCATGTTGTTTCTATGTTTTCAATATACACATAATTTTATTCATAATTTTTGTCAAATAAAATCACCCCGCTCCTGATATAAGATGCATTATGCATTATGTTACAGAAGTTAATAATAATGTTTTTAGCAATAACAAACAGTTTTTACACGTCCACTAAACAAATACGGTCAGATTATATGAAGAAACTAAGCAATGTATTAAAAAAATTTAAGTAAATAATCTATTATTAATTATTTAGGGTTCATATTTTCTCAAAAAAAAGCCGAAAGGTACAAATATATATAGTAATAATGAGATGTCAAATTATTGTTATCTACTTTTATTTTTTGGTAATTCTGATTTAAGCACAAGCCAACCCTATGATAACTTTGAATAATAACTAGAAGATAATTTTTTAAATTATTAGTGTTAATTTAAATGTAATCTGCCGGTACTCGAACCCAATTTTAATACTCTACTGAAATTTTTAGTCATAAGGCAGGCTATGATGTTATTGTTCTTTAAGTCTTTATAAGAGGAGTTTGACAGTCTCATTGATAAATTGTTTATGGTTGTAAATATTATAATATAACAATATTATAATAAAACGCCATTTTGAGATGTATCCACACTCCTTGCTCTTTTAAAGTATATTGATACACCTCACTAGTGCAATTTTAAAAATAAAATGTTTAAAATCTTGATTTTATCTTATATACATATATTAATTTATCGAAACAATATTTTTTATTTAAAAATATGTATTTGATGTAAGGCATGGCACCAGGAGTTGCTTCTCCAGTAAACTAGTTAATGTTGTTTTAGCATTATAAAAGAAGTATGGTTAATTTCGAGCTGAGTACGACTATCACTAATTTAAGCATGTGTGTTGATGTCTAAAGATACAAATAAAGTTATAATTATCTTTTCAGACCCTTTATTTTCTTAATATTAAAGTTAACAACACCAAGATATAGAAATATATTCTATTTCACTGTCCTCAAAGCTTTTTACATAAGCCTTTATCCATACTGTGATACTGACAAAAAGCTGTTACTACTATACTGAAATACAGGTATTAAATATTACAAAAAATTGTAAGTAGTATGCAGAATCTTATTTTCTGTAAAGCATTAGAAGATAAAAGCTATATTCAAAAACTTTTTGCTAATAACTTTTCAAATGCAAATGAAAAAATATACATTTCCTAGAGCTTTCAGGCTTTCCCTTTAAAGTACGCAAATAGCGTTCCTTTCTCTGTACATAGACTAGAAAATAAGTACTTAATCCAATTAAAGAAATATAGCAGATCTTTTTAAAATATTTTAATTTATAAAGAAATAACGTTATATTTGGTTTTCACGTTTTTAAAATATAAAACTTTGGTATCTTTCACATAATATTTACACAATAATTCATAAATAATAGTTTCAATTTAAATAAACTAATTCCATATGTAGAAAATGTTCGATTGTACGTTTATTAGCAGTGACATTAAAAGACATATAAATTTAACTTTACTGTTTATATTTATTATATGCTGATAATAAAAGTAATTTTATGTTAATATTGAACTGCATAAAGAAATTTAAAAATGAACATAACAAACATACAATTCTAATCGAGTACCTACTGACTATCTTATATTATTCTTAATTAATCATAACTCTTTGGTCTCATGAGATGGTAGGTCGGTCAAATGTATTGTTAAATGGATAATCCTAAGATTGATATTGGGGTAAAAAAAACCTTTTAAGAATTAAGATAAAATAAACACTTAGCTCATGCAAATGCAGGCAAAAAAGTTGTTCTGCACCTTACGATCATTTAACAGACCAACCTAGCCATTTATATGAATTATCTAAATTTGAGGTTGAACTAAATTGCTTATTTGGTATTCTATTATCAATTAAAGTATTTAAAAATATTATCATTTAAAATATGAAGAACAAAATCAACTATACTGAAAAGCCTCTACCAATGACGCTTAAAAGCTAAGTCGTGAATTATTGGAGTTTTTCACTACGTAATAGTGAAAATTATGCTATAGTATTTGCACATTTGAAATGGAAATTGAAACCCAACCAAAGAGGGTGTTAAGGTAACTCTTGATGTAATTGTTACTACTTTGGTTAAATTTACATATTGTCAAAGGCTAGATGTTCTCATGTAAAATACGGTTGTGTGCTACATCTCCATTTATTCTTTAGGCATGTTAAGATTCCTCATACGAAAGAGGTTATAGCTTTGTCAAGCTATTTTATCCTACCCTCTGCATAGTAACTTAAACGACCTATAACTTTCAACCTACTTTTATAAACTTGTAACCCAAATGTTTTAATATAAATATTAAGAAGATACTGATAGTTGCAATTATGATCTCCATAAAATGAACTTTCTATCATTTGTGATACAATTTATTACTCTTGTACTACTATTATCTCATGAGAATTTATCCTCATATTAAAACCACATTTTACGGGTTTTATGCATCATCATCATCATCATCATCAGCCTGTGATAGTCCATTGCTGGACATAGGCGTCCCCTAATACACCCCTATCCATTAGAGGGTTATTGGACCGTATCCCACCACGCTGGTCCAATGCGGTTGGTGGGTGGACCGACTTTTACATGCTCATCCGACGCATGGATCATCTTACTTTTCAGACAATTGGGTGATCGCCCAAATTGCCCCAACCAACTAGGAAACAACAATGAAAATTTGTTGAGTCCCCGCAGGATTCGAACCCACGACCTCCGGTTTCTAAGCCACACGCCTATACAACTAGGCTTCGGAGGCAGTTATGCATAATATGTTAGATAAATATGTCAGAATTAGATTTAACATTGTATTCTGTTAATATTTGCATAAGTTTTTTGCGTTATTGAATGTTGTAAATAATTAAATAATTTCCATTATTAGTATACCTTTTCTGTTTATTAAAATTTATTTTTTACATAAATTTGAAAAATCCTAAATTTACATCATTTATTTCAAATTGAAAAAAAAAAGAAATATATGTTGACAAACGAGTGATCTCTATTAGGTACCTGCTTTTAAGGAATAAGTAGACTTAGCAAGTTTATTGGACAAAAATATTTATCAATGAATCACGAAAAAGAAAATTTCGAAAAAAGAATCTACAAAATTTTAACTATGTTTACAAACCCGAGCGGAAAATCGAAGCGTCAGTAAAAAGCCCCTTTATTTCGTAACGATTATTAGGAGGAAATTTAGTGATTTTAACGCACGAAGTTATCCTTTTTTCATTGATTTATTAATTTAAAGAAGAAAATTCTAAGAAAATTTGTTATTTTTAAAGTATTTAAAATAAATTTAATTATTTTATATATTAAACACTTCTAAAAATTTCTATTCTATTCGTAATATACATATTACTTTAAGCTCATATGGATTTTAAAAAAGAGGTAAAATTAATGTTATTAAGAACATTATTGATTTCTATAAAAAAAGGGTCCACAATCTACACTATTTCAGAGGTCCTGTCAAGATGGACTAGTCGGTATTATTACTATTGCTAGGACTTAAGGTCAGGCTGAGGGTAATCTTCTGCAACGTATCGAATTGGCCTTTATTGACTAATCGCTGATAATGAGGTGCATCAAGGACGTTTTATACGATCTGATAAAGAAAACAATGATAAATTTTGAGCATATAAATATAATAAATTTGAATAATAACTTTCGACCCTGTGTGTATAACATTTTTTAGAAAGTAAAATTAATTTATGAGCTTTCGGTCCTTGCATCTCACATAGTAACTTATTGAAGAGATTGTTGTTCACAACTTTTTAGGCCTTATAAGTATTTGTCTGAGATATGTCTTTTTTAACCAGTTAAGTGAGTTAGTACTATTTGTAGGGTTGTCGTCTTCACTATATAATAGATGTCAAATGCGATTGAGAACAGGCTTACATTGTTTTCAAAGTCCTTCAACATCCCAAGAGCCATGCTTATCCAAAGATTATAATAACAATGCTGCGTGCAATATGTGATATAAATTGGAGTCATAAGATTGGAATTTTCGTAAGGTACGGAAAGGATAGTTTATGAAGCTCTAAAAACGCATAGAAAACAGGTACTAGTCATCGTTGAACGGTCATCAGCGCCGTTCAACGATAACTAGTACTTGTTTTCTGATCCTATTTCTGTAGTGGAGAGGAACAGTTGGAGTTTATTTGATTTATTGTCAAACAAAGGTCTTCGAAGTTTTATAAAATTAAATATACAGTGTCGAACGATTCCAAACCATGTATTTGTCCCTTTATAATCATTCTACCACACTACACAATTTTCAGTGGTTCAAACTAGAAAAATATACTAGCGGATTATTAGCAGACCTATGAGTAAAGTCAATTAAGTAATGTATAAGTAATGTCACTTTATAATACCCATCTCTGTATGTTTTAGGCCACCTGTTATTAAAATAATTTAAGAACACCTTCATTTTATAAATTTAAAGATTCGAAACCATTTTATTTTAAAGGCGTGATGAAACAAATTTAAACTAAGATGTTACCAAAAAATTAAACCTTACTTATTGACTTTATATCAATCCTACTTACTCGATTTAGACGATACCAATGCGGGAACTTTAATAAGTATAGGTACCATTTCAAGTCACACATTGTTATCAATGTGAGGCGCAAGGCTTGCCAATGTAACGCTATTATGTCTTAACTACTTTCGCTCTGGCAGCACTCTTTATACTCGCATTTAATTTTTGCTAACCAAACCTGAGAAAGGAAGAATTTTGAGGTCGTTATATTAAATAACACGCTGTATTTCGAGTCTACTATCACATTATTCTACCAACGTTGTTAAAACCATATCTTACATGATACATATTCAATAGTACAAATATAAGTATATGAATGATATTTAGCATCTATAAAGTTAGTTTAATGTGTTAAAAATTTACCTTTTTCAAAAATAAAACAATTTTTTCTAACCACCCAATTAAATTAAAAGTTAGCCGACATCTTCCTATTTTAAAAGCAGTTCAATAAGTGAGAAAATAAGGAAATGTAGAATGAGAAAGTTGCATACTATTGTTCTTCAGATTAACTGTACTCCATATATTTAAAACACTTTTTGGGGTTTTCGAGTCGTTTTTAATTTTAATTTTAGTGACAAAAAATAGAACAACTTTGTAATAAACGTTCGTTTCATATGAATTGAATATATTTTGTTATTATTATTAGCATAGAAAAAAGATTAATAAATGTTCTTTTAATTTGAACTAATACTACCATTTTATTAGGCCGAGCGAAGAAAAGAGTGAAAATTTAGGTTATTTTCTTATCTGTAATAGTTTTTTTAATCTATTTACAGTACATCTGCCGTCAGAGTTTGATTTGATTTCGAATACGTAATTCAATATTCTTATCATTAATTCAGCAGAACTAAAATGCACACCCTGTAATGAGAAATTTGATATTGTTAAATGTTCTTAAAGTATAAGCTATTTAAAGTTGGCAATATCATCACAAAATATACGTATAGATTATGTACGTTTTATTCCTATTATCAAGACTGTGGACGCCGCAGACGGTTTATAACAATCCGATTAAATTACACATATTACACGTATGAAATAGTTAAGGTAAAAACGGGGAGTCTAATTAACATCCTTTTTGGTTGGTTTATAAATGCTTAAAAACATATAATGCAATACGAGGGACCAGAGACGAGGTATATCTGATTTCGTAACCTAAATATATGCATTGCAGTGACCGAGTGATTAATACTACGGTCAAACGGGTGCCTGCTGTCTAGGTAGAGTCACTAAAATAGGTCGCAAGATTAACTGGCTGAAGTGGCTATGACTCACCACGTAACACTCAGAACCTTTGGAGAGGACAGGTGTATGTGTCTGCGTCGTATCGGCCATTAAATTTTGAAACGACTCCCCATGAGATATAACGAGGACGTTTCCAAATGTGTTGAAATCGTTATGATGATGTACCATGATTTCCTAATGTAGTAAAAAGCTAAACTTAAATTCTATCATTGTTTTACAAGTTTAAATGATTAAAAGTTAATGAATCAGGCAAAAAAAGCCAAATATTACTATGGCAATAACGAGATGGTTTAAGAACAAGTGCACATGAGTTACTATAAAATGGTACCGTAAAAAATAACAAATACGTAGATTACATTTTTAGATATAAAAATTGTAATACGCGTTAAAATGCGTATAAACAACAATAGGATAATTTGACGATGTCATTAAACCACCGACAAGTAGTTAAGGACGTGCTCTTGTACTGCTTTTAGAAAAAAATTTTGGTTGTCCTCACTTTGTGAAGTAGTCCTTCTGAAATATTCGGGGGTGCATAAAGGAAGAGGAGGGTATAATGAATTTTGGATGAATGAAGAATCTTCTAAGAAGAATATCCATTTAAATAATTATACATGTACGATGCTATAGACAAATAATCTTTACAGGCTTGCGCAATTTATTAAATAAACAAAATAATAATTCCTATAATTATCATAATTATGGCGTTTTTTATTTGTAGATGTAAACGGTAATTTACGGCGAATAATTATAATAACTTATCACAAGTTTCACGTAAGACTGTCTTTTAATAAAACAAATAGAAATTAGTAATTAAAATGGAGATTAAGATATGTTTTGTGAAAGTCATATATAAAGAAGGCTCCCGCTTAATGTAAGAAATTGAAATAGAAATTGATATACGTTATTAAAAGATGTATTTTTTGGTAAAAAAATTACTTATATATTAAAAAAATAAGATGCTTATAATTTTTTTATGTTTAAAACAGAAAAATAATAGTGTTATAGTTGTAATATCAAGATCAATACAGTCAATTTAAATGTAATAGAGGCTACAAACATGTGACTAGATCAATATTTAAAAAGATATAAATAATTTTTGGTGTATACTTTGCGAATGACTAAATAATAAACGGTTTGAGTTAAATTTTGCATTAATGGCCTCCGTGGCCTAGTATTGCCCCGGCGGAGGAAACACCCAGGCAAGGTCGTATCCAATATTTGTTGAAAACGTCGTGATAACCGGCATTCAAGTCTCGCAAGTCTAGCGTAATATAGTTCCGCACGACGTACACCTCTTTCGAGGCGAAAAGATCTATACTCGGTTTTCCCCATAGCTCGAAAATCTTTGTAGTTGCGTCTTTTCGTAGATGCCACTCGAAGCCGGCGCGATTGCGCGGGATGTGTCGGCTTCACATTGTACAATCCCGGTAGGTGGTGTGGGACAAGTACAACATTTAGGCTGTCCACCAGAGCCAGTAATGTCTTCGTCAGTTCTAGCAACAGAGGCGATTTTGTTCTTCCTTCGCTCTTTATGTAAGATACTACCGTCCGGCTGTCGCTTTGCAAAATCACTTTGGAATTTTTGAGTTCTGCAGCTCCTTTTGCAATGGTGGCTATCACTGCATACATCTCTTTTGCATTGCAGTGCAATTTTTCTGCCGAAAGCTCCAAATTCCTTGTACTCTTCTGTTGTTTATCACAGCTCCCCATTGAATATCCGATGCATCTGTGACTATATAATTGGTAGAGGAAATTTTCATCTGAATTGGAGTCTTCTGAGCAATATTCCGTAGCCACCATTTGAGTTCGTTCTTCACCTCGTCTGGATTTGGTGTAGGTTTGAACTGTGAGTTGCAAAGCATAGTGCTGTGGCACTGCACGTGGCGACAATGCAACCTTCCCCGATGGGTGATGAAGGTCGAAAAAGTCAGGAGTCTTAAGAGACATTGCGCCTGCTTTAGGGTCCAACTGCCAGCTACAATGCGAGTCGACAGGCTCTGGCGGATCATCACGATTTTGTCTTGAGGCAAGGACTTTTCGTTGGAAAGAGTGTCCCAGTTGATGCCCAAATATTCGATCAATTTTGTCGGAGTGACGATCGATTTCTCCAAATTGATGCACCATCCCAATTTTGACAAGAAATTCATTGCTATCTGCACGTGCGATTTGAGCAGATTCTGTTGCTGATGAACGATACAATAATCGTCTAGGTATACTACCAGTCGAATTCCTTTGGCACGCAATATCTCGGCGGTCCAGTTTGTTATAGACGCAAACATTCGAGGTGCAGCGGACAGGCCGAATGGCAGACAGGTCATTTGCAAAAGCCGGCCGGCGTAACTGATTCGCAAATACCGTCTGTGCTGGTGTTTTATTGGTACATGGTAATAAGCTTGGCTGATATCCAGCTTTGTCATCCAATCGTCTAGCTATAGGAACTTTGGCATATGGCGGTTATGGAAAAGGTGAAAAGGTTTTGGATCCATATACTGATTCAACCCTTTTAAATTGAAAATGACTCTGCTCTTTCCATTTCCCTTTTTATTATAAAAAGTGGGGAAATAAAAGATGGAGTCAGGGTGCCGGTTCCAATACACCGTTTTGAATCATTTGCTGAACTTCTAAGGACATGTCCGGGAAACTGGAGTTTGGAATTGTTTTAGCACATCCTTGGTTGGCAAAATTAAAGGCGGTGTACGAATGAAAGGTATTAGAGCACCCGAAATCATTTTTAGTATTGCCTTGGGTGGATAAAATTGAGCCCAAACTTCTAGATAGTACCTCAAACAACCTCCTGAAAACCCTGTCGAGTCATTTGTATTTCTTACCCGTTTTACGGGTTCCTCTGAAAAAATCCTCCCGCACGTATTTCTCCTTCAAAAGTTTCAACAACGCCCTTCGTCGATGCTCTAATACTTCGGCACGTTTTAAGCATATGATTTGCAATATTTTGTGTGACACCGTTTTATAATCTGAACTTTTAGCAAACAAATCGAGCAGTTTTTCATAAAGACTGGTAGGGTTCAGATTTATTTCTGTATTAGCAAACCAGTCAAGCATCAGCCCAAAATTTACCGCTTCTTTTTGTGCTAAAATGGCATTGGAGAGATTCGCGAAACTCCATTTGAAACCAACGGATAGGACCGAAAGGGTCTTCAAGACGTCGCAATTCCTCATTAACTTTCAACTCAGAAAATGCCGGAAACGCCACGTACTTTTTTTGAATATCCGTATAACGAACAGCGTTCCAATCAGGGGAATCGAATCGCTGCATACTTGAAATCTTAGAAACTCTCTCTGGAATAGCTTTAGCTATTATTGGTTCCTTGATCGAAACGCTTAAATCCACAATTTTATTGGCGGTAGATGAGGATGGCCGCAACAAATTTTCACCGTTCACCGTAATTAAAATAATGAGCGCAGAGTTGGGTGGCTACTTTACGGGTATACCTAAATAGTTCGGCTCTATCGAATCATAACCCGCGAGCAAGATACTGTTAACTTGACTTACCAACTGCTGGTACAATACGTCAAACCTCCTTTCCAAGTTAGACTGCAACGCGGCGGATCGACGCCGTCGTTTAGAATGCGAAGCACGTGGCGCCTTTTATGCCGATGTTTGTTTGAACACGATGTCCGCATGTTTAAAAGGACGGCCCCGCATGCGGAGACGCCCCCGACGATGATTCTTCGTCACTGCTGCTACCACTCGTACATGATTTTCTTCCATTTTTAATGTAAGGAAACACTTAACTTGACGAGAAATTAGCAACTATTTACTTCTATTTTATCACTTATAGGAAAACTTTTTACTTATGTCTCGAAAATTTTACAAGTAATTTCATAAATAGATTCAAATTAGCGACTTGTGACTCGTTTGAAAAACGAAGAAACAATGATAGAAATATGGCGCTCACCATAGATTTGAAACGAGTTTGTAAGATTTGCACTAGATGGCGCTTAGGTGCAGGCAGGAACAAGGAATTAGCGACATCTAGCGGCAGGGATAAGTAAGAAAGCGATGTACTCTCTTGAATTGGACTTCGGACGTCAAACTTAACACATAATACATTGCTGCGTATGGCTAATTGATGTTGCATTTTTTGTATATGAAACGTATCAAGAAAGTGAATAAAATGTCATTAATTTATTACGAAAAATCTTTCACGAGATCAAGAATATATTGGGACGTATAGGGGGTATGCAAGGGAGTCTCCCTTGCATACGTTTTAAGCCACTATGTAAACTGGCCTGTAAACAGCTAATGGATTCAAAAATCGATAGGAGGGTACTACGAAAGGACTACGTCCCGACCAGAGTGTTTCATGAATAAATAAAATGTGACAATGTAAGCATTTAAAAGTATAAAAAAGGTTAAGCTTGAAGTATTAACACTGTATCAGAATTTTAAACTCTAATATTTTCTTTAAGCTTATGTGTTTTAAATAACACATAAAAGTTTATACATTGTTGGACTTTGACTTCAACACAAAAAAAAAATTTTTTTTCGTCGATACAGATATTTAAAGGAAATTAAAGAATTATTATTATATTATTTACCAAAGATTCTCAATCTTCCCAATTTAGTAAAATTTTAAAGATAAAAAAGTCTATGCTACTCTGTGATAATGTTTTGGGTATTTTCCTTGCATACAAAAATTCAGTTTCAGAACATATTAGCTAAATAGCACGCATAGCAAATTGGATACACAGCTTTCCGTTTGCCTTACTTCAGCATCAAGTACCCCTGTGGTATTGAAATTGATTTAATCGATTTATATTCATGTGTATAATATAATCGAAAAACGATTTAGACTGAATGGGGTCGGCTTAAGTCGTATATCACCTATGCAGAAAAGTTGTGAGTGAAACTTTTGAGTGTTTTAAAGTATATGGTATTTATTTAATCAAATTATAATATCGTCGCTGATACGTTTTATGCAATAACTTTTATGTCAACTTAAACTGTATGGGATACGGTCCAAAACCCTCTAATGGAGATGCCGTGCATTAGGGGAGGATAATAATAATGAATGTTAAATGAGTTTGAATATGCGTGTTAAAAAAAATAAAATGCTTATTGTGGGTTATTCTTAAAGCATAGATATATATACCCTTGCGGACTTTATTGTAGGAGGATGTTGAAGACCCATTCAGGTAATAAAAAATGATAATGCTGTCTTAGTTGATTCCGACTACGGTGGCCAATATATATTAGAGTTCAGCTAACTGCGCAGGAGATATTATGGTGCACAAGTGTACGCACAAATACAGGGGTAATGCTTTTTCATATATACTCTCAAAGCCCGATAGGACGGATAACCGACACGACTGGAGAGAGAAAAGGCGCAGAACGGACTGTTTTAGATAGCCATCTGATGCATGGGTCATGTTTCTTTTCAAGCAGCCGGTAGATCAGCCCTCATTGCCCAAACCAACTGGGAAACAACAATAAAAATTTGTTGAGTTCCCACAAGATTCAAACTCACGACCTCCGTTTTCTAAAGCGCAAGCCCATACCACTAGACTACGGAGGCAATTCAAGTAGTACTATTACGTAAAATATATTGCAATTTAATCGCATGAGGTTGTGCTTTTGGAGTCGTAATTTTCTTAATTTTACTAAATATCTACTAAACTGTTTATCACAAAATTATTAAATTAAAATCGGACCAAATGACAGCTAATACCCATCATTAAAAAATAATGTGAGCACTAGGAGGAGAGCAACGGGGTAACTTTTTTTTATAATTATATTAAAAAAACTTACGGTCCGAATTGAGTACCTCCTTCTTTTTAGAAGTCGGGTAAAAAGATGTTTAATTAAATCAAACGGTGGTAACAATAATTGTAGTTCGCTCGTCAAATGATTTTTAGCCCTATTAATAAAGAATAAGTCGCATTAATTTATATGTACGACCATTTTAGATAATTTTGCTTCAAGGGAGGAAGAACATCATTCTTTCTGCCTCTTTTCATGAATGTTTGGTACAAGAATGTTTAATTTTCAATTTTCAATGCACATCAAAATATTATTCATTCATAAAATATTCTCCTTGAAGTAAACACGGTTTGCCATAATAACACATTTTAGTATTATATTTTTGCAGCAAAGGGTTTAAGACGTATCAAATAGTGTATAAGCTATAAAGTACATAAAGAAAATTTATTGATTCATAATCAAAGTAGTGTAACGCAGCTAACTGGTGAGTTAACGTAAGCTTTGATTAAATTAAATTTTTTTTACGCCTTTCACAACAGACTGTATAGGGCAGTGCCACCACCGCGATACCTATTTCCATCTCAAATCTAATGTATAATAGTGTGTAAACACTGCTGCATTACTGTTTAAAGAGCAACGTAGTCAAGCTTTTCATCTTGTTTTTGACAAAGTTTTCTTTTGTTTTACAAATTTTATGTTTAAATAACAAATAAAAACATTCTAAAATTCGGTAACAAAGGAGTGTTTCATAAGACAGCAATGTTTATTAGTAGATGAATCTAATCAATTTCCGCAACTTGCTCCATTTGCATATCTGATTCAGTTTTCATTTAGGATAAACAAAATCTGTTTACCGGGACTTCGTGGCTGTTAGTTACAAAATTCACACATTTTATCATTTTAATCCCAATGTAGATGGAGTTTAACGTTAATGTTCGTTAAAAATGGTGGTTCCAGATTGTTTAATTTGAATTTACTTTAGTATAAAGCATACGAGAAAAATTTGCTAGCCCATAAATTGTTTACCTCAAATTTATCACCGTGGTCTCGCGTACAAACATAGTGTAATTTTTGTTTTTATATGAGGTCAGTGGATTTAAAGATAATTTTGTTTAAGGAAACAGATACTTCAGTTTTGATACTACAAAATTTTTTAAGTAAAATTAACTCCCGAGATTATGTGTTAATAGATTAAACTTTCTCTTTATCTCTTTTCTTTTCAAAATATATCAAAATATTAACTAGTAGTAAAATAGTTATCGCCTTTAAAAATAACCTTTAATAACTTAATGTTTTTGTGCCTGCAAATATTATTCTTATGATGAAGTTAACCGAATCTGAGAAATAAAGCAAACTTCAACTTGCCATATTCAGTAGATATAGTATTGGACTCTAGGTAATAAAGTAAAACATATTTCTACAAAGAGGACAAAGGTACCACGCTTTTGTATTATTAGATTATCCAACTTTTCGATGATTTTGACCGCAAAAAGGATAAATCGGGAAGAGCTCATGCTATTGTCGACTCGTTTCACTCCGTTAAACTTGCCAATGTAATGAATTAGTACCTTAGAGTTACCAAATTGCCATTCTGCCTAGTGACGTTGTAATACATCTATAGTTTGAGATTTGTATGAAATTGATTAAAACACTGCAACATTAAATTATTACGGTTGATAGATTGTTTTATTAAAATCGCAAATCTACTAGTTTTGAAACCCGTCGCGAAGTTATCTTTAATAAAAGAATAAATGAAATTGAATTGACATTAAAAGAAGAACAAAATAAGATCCGATTAGAGCACCTCCTTCTTTTGGGAAGCCAGATAAAGACAATACCTTTTCAGTTACAATATAAATAGGAAAAAATATATTAAGATTCTCAATTTTATGTAAATGTGTGTGATTTTTCTTTAAAAAGCAAAAAGAACGAATTCATCAAATACCAAAGCTAAAATTAAGTTTTTATTTATATAAACTTTAACAGCAAATTTTACTCTTCTTTGCCAAAGGTAAATGTATAGGTAATGTTATTTACACGTAATGAATTAAGTAAAGATCTTTCCTACGTGATACGGCTTGCGAATGCTCTCTAAAGGTTAACCTACTTAAGGACGTAACACCTAAACTCTTTAGAGATCAATAAGTATATAAATATAACACATAGTCACAATAGTCTTAATTATAAAAGCAACATAAGTTATTATTATTTTATGGGTATGTCCCATTTATTGTGAGTACAAATTAAATTAAAAGAAAAGTGATATTAACCCAAGCATAATACCACTGCTGGCTCTAATGGTAAAACCAATTCATTTTGCAAAGGTCGGGGCAAAGACTAATAATAAAATAATTAATTACAATTAAGATCTGGAAACCCCGCTTCATCACTGGCAACAAGACGCATGACATCTCAGTCTACCCCGTGACCACGGCCGCTGGAAAGTGTTCGAAACGTCGGGAATTTGAAAATGTTAAATAAACGTGATAAAATCCGTAAAGTCATTTTATTTAATAATGCATAATATTCGCGTAAACAATAGAAATAATTGAAATGATATTACTTTCTCATTAAATTAAAATCTATCTCTGCTATAGCCGCAAAAAGCGTAATTAATATATATTTTTTGTTTCATGTTTAGTTATAAACAAGGTCAAATATATTTAGTACAATCTTAGGTGTAGTTAAAACAAAAAAATTGTATAGGTTCCATACACGTTGAAATTTTTTTTTTTGCATTCAATTGTTAAAATCGGCGTTAACAATTATCGCTGATTCTCTACATGACGACTATTATTTTTCAATATAAAATGTACACAAATTTAAGCGGTAAAATATTAAATTTCCGTTACCCTGTACAAAACTACTCAACTGTTTTAAATTATTTTTTTTTTTTTTAATTTATTTATTAGGAAAACATACAGCAAAGAGATAACACAAATATGTAATGGTACACAGATATAAAATGCTTATTACATGTTTTCACATATAAAATTTCTAAAAGTAGACGTTTGTATTTACACAGATAGACTTTTGTTAAATTAGGTTTATTAATGGAGATGGGTAAAGATATAGTGGCAGTATTCAAATCAGATCTATTACATTATTGAGTCAAACCAAAGTTTACTTAAGTTCTTTTTTACAATAGCAACTTTTGTGTTAAATACATCAAAATCATACTGTTCTAGTACATTATTTAAAAGTTTAGGAGCACGACAGAAAAATGAGTTTTGTCTATAATTTGTATGATAACGAGGCAAAGATAGACATGGTTGTCTTCGTCTTGAGACTGTTTTATGTGGCACTGCTAAAAGTATTTTCTCTAAAAGTGGTGAACATTCAATTTCATTTTGTAATATTTTTATTAATAGTGCTACATCAGCTATTTTGCGCCTTTCTGCTAACGGCAATATATGGTGTCTTTTACATCTATAATAGTAGTTTTGGTCAAATAGCTTACATTTATTTTGTAAAAATTTAGAAATCTTTTTGAATGGCTTCTAATCTATTATATATATATATAAATATCATAGCGTGGATTCCAAAGCTGTGATGAATATTCAAGGATGCTGCGCACAAAGGAGCAATACAGAACCTTTATCGATTTTATTTTTGAGAAATTGTAGCTAGACCGTATTGTAAATCCTAAAGCTCTGTTTGCCTTATTAATGATGTAATTAACGTGTTTATCGTATAGTACCTTACAGTTTTGAAAAATTCCTAAATCTTTAATTTCCTGCTTCGAATTGAGGTTTTGTTTTTTAATTGGTAAGTATTATTTATATTATCTTGATTAATATTAGATGGAATTAATTAACTATACCTGCGTCGGCAAAGATACATCATATAGGTGGTAATTTGATTTATTGTGCCATTGTGGCTGTTAGTTAATGCGTAAGGAATTATGCCCGCCTTTGTTTATTTATTTGTTCAAGAAAAATATTTAAATAAAACCAAAACGGCAATTTTGAAAATAAAAACAAGTGCATTTTCTGTAAATCAGGATATTCTAATTCAAAATTAATTTCCAAATACTGACTACGTAGCTTTTGTTTATTAACAGAATAACTTGTAGTAGGTAAGACAACTTAGACTTGCTATGAATATAAACACACAAAATGTCCAACACCAATGGCGTTGGAATCCAACACTATCTTATTGGTAAACCTCAGGCTTTTACAATACCCACATTATGTTTAACCACTAAGAGTCCCAGAGACCTTTGATTTTGATATACTCATATCAACAACTCTATAGGTTAATATTGATTATTGGGTACTTATAGGACTTATCTGATGCAAAACACAATTTAGAAGAAGTATTTTTTTATTTCGCAACTTTACTACATATTTTATTTCGATACTTCTTTATAAATAAAAATATCATATTAAATCTTACCTATAAAAAAGGGTTTCAGTAGGACATGATTTTATGACCTAATATATTTTTTATGGAACAGAAACACAATTTGATTAAATCATGTAACATAAAATATCAACTTTACTATTTGTCACCATGTTGCGCTAACGAGCGTCCTAGTAATGAGCTTAATGGAGCATTTATGATGAATTATGTGCAAAAATGCGTGTTGCATTTTGTATTTTTTATTAGACAAAACGCATATTTAAAAATAAATTAAAAAATAAGAAATAAAAATACAAAAGAAATAAATATAAAATAGGACGAGAGTACAACGGTAAATGTAAATCGTGAACCATAATGACAAAATAAACATATATATTATAAACATAAATATACATATATTTGAAAGCTAATTGTTTAACTGCCTCCGTTGCCTGGTGGTATAAATGTAAAAGCTTATATAGAAAATGCCTTGAGCAGAACATACTTAACGATAAGTGTCTACAATAGTACAACTTTATTACACACGAAAGTTCCTTGGGGATTTAGGTAAGTATAGGTAATCAAAACTTTCTACTATTTTTTTATGTCTACGATATGATCTAATTAGACGGATAACATTTCGTATTAAATCTCTTTGATGAGCCGTTAAGCGCATTTTATTCTCATATTTATCTTCGGCGAATTAAAATGACGATGTGATGCAATAATATTTTTCCAACTTTAATGACTTACATATCTACCTCCTCTATTTATTAAAATCGTTAATTCTCTTTTTGCAATCTATTCACACCTTCTGGCGTAAGGTTTTAGTTTGCCTTAATAATATTTTTTTTTTTAATTGTGAATAATAAAACAGGTCAATTTAGTTAACTGTACAGACTTCTTTGTTTTATTTAATAATTTTGTGGTTCTTCATGAACGGCAATTATAAGCTCTAATCACTCAATTGTATAAAAATTTCTTCCTTACCGAATTTCTTCGTCTTTTTAGCTTAAAATGTCTTAGTACTGTCATAAATAATGATGTTTCATTAAAGAATGATCTTATTCTTCTCGTATACCAATTTTCTCTATAAATCGCTCTTTTTATAAGGCAAAGGTTAAAAAATTAGAAGGATTATAGATTGATTAAGCGTAATATTTGAAAATGTATTTAAATACATAATATTAAATACAAATATATATATATATATATATATATATTTATAACATTTTTAATTTACTCAATATAATGTAAAATTAAATCATATTTAATGAAAATTTTTGATATGACTGTTATGTAATATAAATAAAAGTGATAATTTAATAAATTTTAGTCACTAATATATTAAGAATAATGACTAATGATGTTTAATTGTTCCTCACGAAAAGCTTCTGGTTTTATAACAATAAGAAAGTGATAAATATGATAACATTAAGTCTGTATTAACTTACTAGAAAGGTTGATTATACGCTAGTGAATTACCAGTTAATGCCGGCTGTACTGAATGCAGGACCGAAAATGTCGCCAAATCAGGACATATAAGCTTAATAAACAGAAATGAAGATAAAGATAGTTTAAAAGTCGTTAACGTTGAATAACAATTTACATTAGTGCAATCAATTTATTTAAACTTTGTTTCGTATGTTGTAATTTACAAATAGGGAAATTTCAATGTAAAGTCAAAAAAAAATATATTTGTTAAAAGGACTATTGTAAAACATCTAACTTGTTATGCGGCCAATTTGCTTAAACAACAATAAGGATTCTTATGTCTGAATTATATTTATTAAATTATATTATCATTTTACTGAAAAACCCCATTAGTTAGCGCTTTAAAAATGTACAGTAAAAATATTGTTTATTCTGGAGTTTGGCTGTTATATAAAAAAAAACACTGATACAACCAAAGCAAATATTCATTTCATCTACACTATGTTGTTTACAAAACACATTTTTTTCTATAAAACGTAATAAAGAGAATTTCCGGTGCAGAAACTTTCTAATAATGAGTGAACCAATTGACTAAAAATATTACAATGAAACAAAAGCTTCTTTGGGTGATATTTCACTCGCTCTGTAATTAAGCCTAACCCGTTCAGTTCCATTTAGTAACAAAAGAAGTCAGTATGGACTATTATTAAATATTGCCTCATTGAAATACTTTTTACATCATATATATAACATTTAATAATTTAATTTATCTTAGCATTTTACGTGAAAACCCATATTAATATTTATACAGTTGCTTACATTTAATATACATTGAAATGAGATTTTTTGCTTCTTGGTGCCACCTTGTTTCTAGGCCAACCTTGGGTGTGAAGAACCCAAGGTTGGCGGGAAAACCATCGGCATTAAGTCCGCCTTATTGATTTTTTGGCTAAAAATATGTTTGAAAACGTCATCTGAACAAGATCTTACATTTATTATTGGCAATGAATGGTCATTATATTTCTTCATTTATTATATCCATACTAAAGTTATAATTTCCACAAAAATTTACAACTTAACATAAATATTTCTGACATTCTAATCAGTCAAACTAACAAAATAACTTTTCTAAAGCACTTCTTCTTCTCACATCATCTTAACTTAACAATCTACACAAAAACCTCCTTTTTCTTTGTGAGTACATGTATCCTTAAGAAAGTAGCCATTTCCGACCATACTAAATCTTACAAGTTTTTGTTACACATGAAGCCCGCTTCTATTTCCCGCCACTAGGATGGAATAAAAATAAGTTTAAATTTTTGTTTTACATTCTGATCTTAAATATTATTATTTGTTTCATCTTGTTAGGGTCAATTCGAAGTTTAAAAGGTAATAGTAGCTTGTTTACTTATTTTTACCATTCATTAAAAATTTATTGCTTAAAACACGGTAAAAGTACGATTTAGGCCTCATGGACAACATGCCAAGCATGCAAGCGTAAAAACAGAATCTATTAGTTTTGTTCCTTTAAAATTCATTGGAAATAAAATTTTGGCCGATCACCCAATTGTCTGAAAAGTAGGATGAAGTGAGTGTAATGCCCATCCAGCATGTAAAAAGTCGGTCCACCAACCAACCCGCATTGGACCAGCGTGGTGGGACCAATAACTTATAACCTATCTTTTGCTGACTAAGTAAGTTGAATTTATTAGGTATAAGTTGATAAATCAAATTAAAGGCGCCAAAGATGATCTGGACAACCGGGACCGAATTTATATATGCCCATCTAATACATGGATAGTTTTATTTTAGACAATTAGGTAATCGACCCATATTGTCCTGGCCGCTGTTTGTGCTGACGATGGGCTTTAAAGCGGGCATAAAAAATGCAAAAATGGGGACATAAAGCTAAAATACCATTACTCAAAATATAGAAACTATAAAAATATATAACGTATGATTCGAGACCGGACCGTTTCGAGTAATTCTATAGTTTCAGTTTTTTATAAAAGAGGTTTAAAAAAACAATTGAAAAAGTTAACGTCGACTAAGGCCTTTTAAATATTGGAATCAAAATATGATCCGTTCTAAATTCTCTAATTTGAAGTATGTTTTTATATATTAAATATGCTATTTTTCGCGTACAAATGAAAAATAATTTATTAAGTTTTTAATCGTTGTTAATGTTTAACAGAATCGTAACGTAGCAATGTCAAACCATATTTCGTACGTAGAAAGCTTATAAGAATCTTGGTTATGTATGTAATATGTAGAATATAATTATTTTAAATGTAAGAGTAAGCCAGTCATAACAGTTTTTGGATCCAGAACGCACAATGACCTTGTATTTTTCATATCTTCGTAAGAACATTGGGATTCTATCTACCAGTAGGTAGAAAAATTTTCCAACGCCTTAAATTATCTCCGAGTCTTAAGTTCTTAAAAAATCGGCGGACTTTACTTAATATGCTGTTTATGCACGTAAACTCAGCTGCAGAATAAACGCCCCACAGTTAATTTCTCTTTTTCTATGCCTCAACGCCGTCAAAACGCACAAGACATGACTCCAGCTCACTCTAACTTATTTGTTATGCGTCTAACATGTCATTGAATTTGTTATTATTAAGATTATTGTCTTATATCTTAAATTAGTATAATACGCCGTTTTAGTTTTTAACCGTTAGATTTATTTTTCATTTTATGTAATAGTAAACCTCACAAATATAAATTAAAAACCATTTCCCTATCCTCTGCGCTGTGTAATAAATGGAATCTTGATTTAAAAGAAGTATAAATGTAGTTGTTATAAAGATATGATAGCGATAATATTTTAACGTTTTTGCTCTATCAATGAAATAAAATGCAACAGAATTGAAACAAAATAAAGAACTACTACTAAACACTTATATGTAATAAAAAGGATCTAACTCTATAAGATAATTTCCGGTTCACATTTATTCGCTTTGGGACGGATAGAGCGAGTAAGTTCTTTGTACTTTATAGCCTCGAGGGTTGTTCACTTAAAAAGGTACTGTTTAAGTTAGCTCAATACTGCCTATATTTTTCTTATCTCTCTAGGTGGAAGGAATCACGAAACTAGGATAGAATAGGAAATTGAAATGTAAAAGAGTTTAATTAGAAAAAACTTATTAGAGACCAATCACAAAACATTCAAAGTTTTGTGTGATAAGTATATTCTCTTTCTTTAATATGTTTTTTAGTTTATTATAATTATATGTTAATAAAAATGTAACATCAAATCACATTCACAAAAGTTACATCAAAAATCTTTAGCCTCATAAAATATAATATTTGATTTTAATTATTACGGCCAATTTTAAATCACACAAAGTAATTGTAAATACTTAAATTATTCTTTTACTTTCCTACTTAACTTAGCTTTTTGTATTAACAAAAAAAAACTACTTACCTACAGTGTAATATCGTTAAATAGTCGTTCCAGCGGCCTAGTAGACTACACAGTCCTTTTTTTATGGTAATCGTTCCCTTATTCTTCGTGATTGAAACAGATCTTTAAATTGTTTACAGTACTAAACATAAAAAACAACTTGAAAATTATAAAGTTTTGTTGGTTAAATTAGTATTATATTAAAATGTTTATTATATGTATTCGCGAATAACTCAACTGCAATTCGGCTCCCTCATTTTCAAACAATTTATGTTTATTAATGTAAAAAAATTAATAGATGTTATGAAAATTAGTAAACAAGATCATAATATAACATTTGTAATATGTACATTCAAATGTAGAGGTGATAGGTGCAGAATTACTTGATTGTATAATAGCTTTTGTTATAAAGCATGGCATTATGCCATTCTAACTAAACGCATTAGTTTTGCTACTTGGCTGCGTATTGATGTTGTTTTTCATAGTGGTAATAGATAACCTTTTATTCAAAACCTAAAAAGATATGCACTGTACTGCTCATTCGTCGCCATATAAATAGGAATGTTAATCCTGTAAATCAAATCATCCAGTATTTTCACGACTACACTGACCCTCCGATATTTGATGAACAAATCCGATATATGTTCAAATATCGTGTTTTCTTTGAATATGTCACATATCGATACACTAAAGCATTTCCTTCCCTTAGCCACATTACCAAGGTATCATGGGGCCGGCATCGAATCCATCTAGATTTATTTGAATAACAGTCCTTACGTAGAGCGACAGGCATGTAATTTCTACAACTCAAAAGGTACTCTGTATTCAATTTGTCTTCAAATTAATTGGCAGTAAATTTGAAGACACATGCTATACCGACATTTTACATTCCACTCCCACGTATGGATCGTCTTACTTTTAAGACGATTAGGTGATCGGCACATTTTGTTGTAACTAACCAAAAAACAAGGATCAATAAAAGTTGTTTCTCCAAAGGATTCGAACCGCTTTTTATAGGAAGGGACAACACTTCTAGGCCACGGAAGCGATTCAATACACTAACGTATTATAAAAAATTCTACGTATAGTTTTGACAACCGGGGACCGATCGTTTACATGAATTATTTTCCTTTTGAGGCCATTTGGCATCTTCCCAAATTGCCGGAAGCAAATGAAAAACGTTAATTTAAACATTAAACACGAATATTATTTCTTCTCCTATGTTATATTTAAACCAAGATTTTGGCGTACTTTTGTTTGAAATAATTTACAAACTCCGGTCGGCTTAAGTTAATGGGGACTACTTTTTTTTCTTGTACATTCTGAAACACGTAATTGAGTAAGTGCCTAGCTTATGTTACGTCTAATTCTAAAATACTGATATAATACGCTCTTGTTTTTATTTAGATTTAGGAAAAAAAGAACACGATTTCTTTGGCCACGTTTAAATTTATAATATGTGTTAAGCTTATTATTTATAAGCAATGCCATATGAGACACGTTGTACCAACAGAAAATGGCGAACTTTTAAATGTATTATTTTGTATAAGGTTATTTTGAACATATTGATTATTGAAAACTGTGGCCAACTTTATAATCGACTAATTAAAGACTCTTAAGCCATCGTTAGCATCTCACAATCTCAACATCAATAACACAGTCATAATTAAAAAAAAATACATTTTTAAATATCGTTTAAACTACTGCAGAAAAAAAATTTAAAAAAATTGAGACCACATGAGGGGCAATATCTTTCAACAACAATTATAACGGTTGGTTCATCGGAAGCAAATTAAGCAGGTAATATATAAATAAAGCATACGCTCCAATTTGAGTGCTTCGTTTATTTGGGAAGTCTAAAATATAAAAAAACCTAAAGTCGAAAGCAAAAGTTAAACAACTTTACAGTAAAATTGAATAAGCCTATTATTAATTTCTGTCTAAAAATTCATTAAAAAAGGGCTCTGGCGGATGCCATTCATTGAAGTATGAAAAACCTCAATGTATTATAAATTAAAACCTTATCTTTAATGAACCAGTTGATTAAGGTTTGATAATATATTCATAAGTCACAGAGCTCCGTTAAAGTCCATTTCTATTGGGCAAATTAGCAAAATACATATTTTTTTTAACCTTCTAGTTTATTACCATAAAAGTTTAAAATCAAAATAAACGAAATTTCTCCGAGTAAAACATTGACGTGTTATATAAATCACTGGGCATACAAAGATATTTTTTTTTCATGTAATTGTTAATTTTATTATTTTATTAAACATAATGCATTAAGTTAACATTACAAAGGGGCGATTGGAGGATCATGCCCATATGGCAAATTAGTTTTCACAAAAAGTAAAGGGATACCGTTCGTCCTCTATACTAATATGGAAATCAAAAATCTGCCTCAGGACGAATCAGCTCTGCCTATTTCCAATTGAGCATTTCATTGCAGTTTTTGGCTGTAGAGGTGGCAGCCATATTCTTCACCGTTGAAGGCTCCACATAATTTAGAGTTAAGTTAAAATTTTTGTATGCATGTAAACTGTAATATGTGTGTAAATTATTAGTTATTAACATATAATTTTAATACGATGTCGGAACTCGTAAAAAAAAAATCAAATATCTTATGTACCGTTTGCAGGAGACCGTCTGGGTACTCACCGCGGTGCTATTTCTGCCGCAACATAGTGTGAAAACACTGCTGCTTCCGGGAAGGCACCGTAATGGTTTTACTGGTAACAAGACTTAACACCTATTGTCTCAGTACGGCACGCGTCGGCGGAAACTGGTATTGTCAACGTCTATGGGTTCTGACCACTTCCATCCCAGGTACCCGACTGCTCTCCTCCTGCCGTATCTATAAAAAAAAAAAAAAATGTAACACTAAAAACAGTGCAAAACAAACATTTTACTTGCAAAGTTATTGAGACGGGAAAAATAAGATTTACATACCCACTTTAACTAAAAAAACAAAAATATGTTATTTTCAAATAAACAACATATGGTAATTATCTAGATTTGACCTCTGCTTGGAGCGACGAAATAAAATTATCGTTGCTCAAGCAAATTCATTGACATCGTGTCGAAAATAAAGTCGCTACAGTTTCAAGTTTGGCGTTAAAAGAAAAAAAATGCTTTAAAACATAACATCTAAAGAGTATTTTGTTTTTCATTCATCATCAACATCAGCCTTTGATATTCCACTGCTGGCATAGACTCCTAATACACCCTTATCCACTGGGGTTTTTGGACCTATCCTTATTTTGTTTTAAATCAATTTTAGTTTAGGTCCAAAAAATTTTTAATAATTCAACAATGTGAATTTTCTAAATAAATTTTGATAAGACAAAGTTAATTTAATTGTAAATTATATATAAAATGTTTTTTACACTTTTAACTTTTCTTTCAGCGGTAAGTAATATATTCGTAAAATATAAATTGCAATACCGTGTTTATTACATGAAAGTTTCAATATAAAAAGTCGAATACGAATAATCGTTGGATATACTTTCAACTGCAAAAGAATGTGACTAATACCACAAACACGAAAATAAACCACTTGAATTTGAATATTGAAATCGTGCCAATTTGCTGCTTTACATGGAAATTCCATTTATCCGCCGTTAGGAAAATCTTGTGTGTAATGGGTAATATGGTAACATTATCTTTAATTCCGGATTCTGAATAAACTAAATAAATGGAACAAAAACTTAAGTTATTCATGGTTTATTGAAAATCGGATGATACTAATTTCAGTGTTTTTTTTATTATATTAAATGTAACTTGTTTCAATAAAAGTATTAATTAATTTTGAATTACATTGGCCGTAAGGTTTTTTAATTGTTTAGATTAAGTAGGTTTTTTTAATAAACCAATATGATAAAGACAAGTAAAATTTTAACAAAAAATCACGACCGACTTCAAACCGTACATAAAACCATTTTGCGCACTTTAAGACGGTGAAACGTGCCCTATGCAAGAAATTACTTCACGATTCCCGCAACTGCATCTTAAATCTCTCACATCTTTTAATCCGGCCCTAAGTTCCCGGCAACTCTAGCATCTGCTCTAGCGGTGGCGAAAACTGAGTAGTTACTGGGGCTAGGGGTGCGAAGAATCTCCAGGGAGATAGCTTAACCGTCAAACAAACTTAACTCATATTATTAAGGTCACCGATTTGCTTAACGTTATGACATATAATGTTCGAACTTTGATGAGAGATGAACACATAATAGATCTTGTTAACGCCCTCAGTGATGTGAAATGGAACAAAGATGGGCTATCAGAGGTGAGACGACGAGACGAACAAACAGAAGAAAGAATAGACAACATATTTTTCTATTTCGGTGAAACTAATGGACGTAATGGCGTAGGTTTTTTTGTAGTCAATAAATCAAAAGACAATATTATCGAATTCATAGGATATTCTGAAATATTAGTATTCTTAAAATGTTTTATAGCAACAAATAAAACGCTTACATTGGTTCAAGTATACGTTCTATTATAGACATTCTTTTTTCCCCTTATTGCTGACATACTACAACCACTCTCCCACTCAGCATACCGGGCCAATTAGCCCAAGCTTCATCCTTCACAGTCAGTCAGTCCCCATCCACCTCCTGAACCAGTCGGTTGACTCAATCGATAAAATTCGTGTATTAATTGTAAATTCCTTTTTTAAAAACACTTCATTATAAAGGTGCATAGCATAAATAGTGGCAACGTTGGGATTGAAAGGAAAATAAATCCCCGGTGTTTTGGTAAGTCCGTCAGAAAGGGTTTGTAATAAGTTTGATTTGATAAAACTATTACTCTCATCGGTGATTTTAACTCCTACACTACGCCTAGAGACCTATGATTGGAAATTCTGATTTTACCCACCATCCTAATACCTATCTTATTTACGCAGAAAGGTTTATGTTATAAGTATAAGCATCTTGCTATGACAAAAAGAAGAATAATCAAGAAAAATTCAAAAAATGTTAATAAATCCACTAATTTGGCTGTTTTTATATACCACCTCACATAGTTAAGAGATATTTTTTGTTTGAAACTTTTTCTTTTCAAAATACACATTTGCCTGATGATGATTAAAATTTTTGAACTGATTAGGACCAACCAGATTATGACTATTGCCGTAACGCAACAGGCAGTACTGTAAGAATTCAAGTAAACCTTCAACTGCGGCTTTCAAATCAAATTAGATCATAAGATTTCAATTAAACCTTTTTTATTATGTACGTATATTAAAATAATTGTCACTTACGAAACGACACCTACCCTATAAATAGCATACATGTCGTATCTACATTTCATATTTTATTCGATTTTTCACTTATCCTTGTTGTCGTAAATTTTTATAGTTACTCTCAAGTTTTTAGTACCCTCTGCTTTCCGGTTGCGATTCCACGCTGCACGTATATTTAAGTCTATTTACTTCTACAACTTTCATTTATCTTATATTTTATTCTCTAAAGTAGCATATTGTTTTTGTTACATTGTGATGTCAGTTTGCACGAATTTTCTCACCTTTTGTTAGAAGTTAATTGCTTGCTTTTAGTCGCTTTCATTAAATGACACTTTAGCATAATTTAATTTGATATTTTTTTACAAATGAAAATCGAGATAACTAAATGAAAGAAATAAAACTTTTTAGAAGTTAGTATTCTTTTTTGAGTATGTGAAATAAAACACCAAATAACAAACTGATAGCTACTAAAATGTACGTAATTGTAATCATATAAACAGAATTTATAAACACATATGAATTTTTATAAGTTTAAAAAAATGCTTCAGACTTATATTAAACTACTTAGATCGGTTTGGTCTACCTGTGAGGGAAATGTGGGAAAAACAATATTTTCCCACTTATTCCTTAAGTTAAAGCTTTATGGGAATTCAGTTTAATTTATTTAGTCCATTACCTTATAAAATTAAATAGCATTTTAAAGCTGTAACCCGTATGTATAATTCCTCTGAATTTAATTAACCGAGTATATATGGATATCAGATTGTTCCCCGAGGCGTTTTGTTCAGGGTTAGTTTGATAATATGATTGGTATTAGCTGTCATTTGGTCCCATTTTTTAAAAATAATTTAGAAATAAGCAGTTCAACCGATTTTAAAGAGATTAGGAAAATTTTCCGTGTCATTGTTAAATAAGTATTAAATTTTTTCTGCGCTGCTATCGACGTAAACATAATTCTAATACCTGTCTAAGCATATGTTGATCAATTCATTAAAAACAATATTACTGCAGTGATTTGTATAGAATTGACGAATTTGGTCCAGTGAGAGTTGCTTTGCTACTCGCTGATTCTCTCCCAGTTGCACTGAAAAATAAAACAATATATTACTAAAGATTTACTTTAGCTTCAATGAAAAAGAACAAAGGGTTTTGTGATATTTTAAATCAATCTACCTTGCCGGTGAAAGGATATCTTCTCTTACATATATTTTTAACTTGCTACTTTGTGAAGTTGTTCTAGAATAGTTTGTACTTTGAACCAATGATGCTCTAGTCTAGCTCTAGCAACGAACCCGAGTCAAAGTATCGGATCGTTTCAAGCGCCACTTAAAAAAAATTAGATGAATTGATATACGCTTTTGTAATTTTTTGCAAGAATGTTGTGTTTAAATTAACCTTCTACTCGACTAAATTGAAAAAAACTACGTTCCATGCTAAATTATATATCACACCATATATAACGTTAAGTAAATGAACACTTCATTTTAGGGTTTAATTGGTAAGCTGCGGATAATTTGTTTTTTATTTGCATCAAGAATTCAAGCAGAGAGCTAATGATGTTGATTATTGCTTTAGTAAAATAAAAAATGTAGAGAAAAACACGAAAACATAATAAGAAGCCTGATTACGTTGCTTACATTTTAGCATTGATAAAGGTCTACGACCAAGTTCGGCAGTTAAGGGCTCCAAATTAAACCATAAATTCGTACCGTGGTTCGAATAAAATTCAAACAATGAACGCACCAAATCTGAAAGTGCTGGGTTATATAAGTTTGTAGCATGTAATTATTTTCCATTTAGCTAGCATATTTATAATCGGTTGTGTTCGTAAACATGTTAAACGCATTTAAAGGTACATCATTAGTGTATTGGGCATAATCCTCAACTAAAAATAGTAACATATCCTTTCGTATATAGGAGTGAGTAATAATATAATTAGTAATAATAATAACGTGTGTATAATCATAACGGCCACCATTTTGTTAGCAGTGTCGAGCCATTTACACCATGGTGTATCGGCTGATAAGCCTAATACTAATTATTTCGAACTTCTAATATTTTTGATATATATTTATATAAAATAAGTTTTATTTCAATTTTATGCATGTTGTAGATTACATTAAAACACGTGACCATTTAATATGTGCCTCTTCCGATTTTATTAACTAGTGTTAATAGTAATAAAACATGAAAACTAAAATTTGATTCTATGGAATCAAATAAACAAAGGTTTTGGTAAACACAGTCCATAATATGTTTTCCTACTTCGTTATTGTATGATATCTCATTATAATTGGTAAATATTTGGCACTGGTAGTTATGGTAGGATTTGTTCTAAATATTTATTTTGTCTATGAAGCTAATAAATTTTGCATGTTTAAACTCCATGCTATTTAACGAAGATCTTAATGTAAAATAAAAAATGTAAAAAAATGTATAAACCTAAATAAAGGTAAAAACAAATAAATACTACCTAAAAACAAAGAGACAAATTGAACGTGTATCTATATTATTTTATGGTTTTTATAAATACTATTATATTATTGCTTTACATACAAACATAGGACTTTATATTCTTACTACAAGATAAGTTAATGTAATGTCGTTTAAACACAATTAGGGTTAAAAGGCATTTAGAGTGCTTTTGTATAAAATACAGTCGTGCTCTATAAAACGTCTTAACTATATTTATAATAAAGTTTTGTTCATACATTAAAGTATTCGTAGTGAAATTTAATGTTTATTATTATTATATATTAGTACACAAATAGAGGCTGCTAAATGAGAGAATACGGAAAATTTCATGACGAGAATTTAAAAAATATTATATTTTATGCCTTAGTAAGCTGAAGTGGCAGTGGGCTGGTCACATAAGCCGCAGAACCGAAGACCGCTGGATTCGGAAAGTTCTGGAGTTGGGACCGAGGCTCGTGATACGTAGTGCGTAATCCTTGCGGCGAAATGGATTGAGGAGACATTCGCGAAGTGGCCGGCGTGGGCTGGATGAGAATAGCCAAAGATCGAAAATAGTGGCGTATTGAGCCTATCTCCACCAGTGGACGACACAGGCTGATTTGACTTAACTTTACTTCACTTAAATAAAATAATTACACGGAATAGTATAGCTCAGATATTTGTTGTTATTTAAACAATTATCTGGTATGCTCATTCAAAATGCAATTTCTTAATTTTTTTCTAAATTAGTCATTTTTTGCTTTTGTACGCCGTGTTCCGTAAAAATAAAAAGTGGGTTGTTATTAAAAACCCTTTTAAAGAAAATAAGGGACGTATGAGATTCAACGATTTGAGGCAATATTAGAAGTCAGCTCTACCGTATTCCATTGTCACAATGTGGAGGAGCTCTCAATTTAGAGTAAGGAGAACGTACGGAACGGAAGACAAATATCTTTGTCCATCGACTTTAGCTTCGAGAAAAATGCTGACAAATTTGGAAATAATTATTTTGAGCGACCGAAGAATTCCCATCTGATGCCTAATTCAAGAAAAGGGCATTTTGAAAACGTTCAGCTAGTGAATACATTCTATTTTTCAAATTATGTTTGTAACGAAATGTTTGTGTGTTAAAGGATATTATTGTTGTAATTACTACTAGATAGATAACACAACCTGGTATTTAACTTTCCCGGCCATTATCAAACTTGAAAATATATTTGTTATGAAAATTTTGTAAAATTTATGGAAAAACGAAATAAAAAGTCCCTTCGAATTTCTTACACTGGTTCTTCTTAGGTCAGGGGTTTTCTTTTCCAAACCGGTGATAGTTTATTTGACAATCAATAAAAAAGTATAATACTTTCATATTGAATAAAGATCAGGGTTCAGGAATTGGTTCTTGAAATAAAAGCTGTTCTTATCTGAAACAATTCATAGGCTGTTCCAAAGATAAATTAATGGGTTCATAAAATTGTGAGAATCTAATGGAAGGAACGGAATAAATCACCCACTAACGCTTTATCCTGCAGAAAATCGAGGAAAGGAGTTTGGGCTGTATGGGCAACTTGCCCCTGTTGGCTCTTATCTCAAAGAAGGGACGTCGACAATGGGTTATTGGCTACTGTTAATTAAACTACACTCGCCCTCCACGTTATATAACCACCGCAAAAAAGCGCAACAGGTGATTTTGAGGTAGCTATAATCTTGAGCTTGAACTCCTATATGCCCTCGCCAATCCTTAGCAATGGCAGGGAATTCATAAACTGACTTAAGACTTTATAACTGACTCTTTACATTCAATAGAGTTAATACGTCATTTTATTTAAATATTGTTTTAATTGTTTTGTTGTATCGTTTTATTCAATTGACAACAGCGTCCGCATTGGCATATAAAAACATAATATTGATTTTCATTGGATCACAATCATATTGTCAAAAAAGTCTTTATTCCATAACTATTTTGATATTATTCGTGCTAACGGAATATATATTGACATCAATTTGTAACTCGCGTTTCCTTTCAAAAATATTATTCGAGATACGATTCTTAGTGGCTTAAGGAAAGGGTTATTTGATTTCTCTTGGGTTTTGACAAAAATATTTTGTCATTCATCCATCTGTCTGATAAATAAATATTTATACTAAAATAAAATATATCTAGCCAAGAGTATTATATTTTGTAACAAATAGTGCAAATACTGACAAAGTATTAATATTGTGCAGCTATTTTATTACCCAGAATATATCTATAATATATGAATATTATTGAACCATAAAATTAGCTAAAGCAACATTACACAAAAAGCAATACTTTACTATCTGTAAAAATCTTTCTAAGACACTCACATAATTGAAAAGTTAAATTCAAAAATTTTTCGTTAAGTTTTGACTCTATGAGCACTTATAAAGTGCGTGAAGTGATGACTTACTTCACGCCACGTCAACCACCGATTCCGAAGCACTGGTAAGAAACTACTGTACTTTTCTTACAATTTCAATCAACTTACCATTTAAGTAATAATGAAATTAGCAGAATATTAGCGAGTGCAGAGATTTATTTATCAAATTACTTTTTTAAATAAATTTAATAGTATCCAGTTATATTAATAACATCAAGCAGAAATGCCAGGCACTTTATGCAGTACAAATATTGTATTAAAAACGGTTGCAGGTTTAAAACAAAAATGGCAAAATGGAAATTATAGATATGAATATTATTTCAAACTTGAGAATCAACTTTTGACAACTGGAATGCGTGTCAAAAAGATGTTATTTTATCTGCAAACCTGTTTACTAACACACATGTCCGGGGTATAGCTATAAAGTTTTAGCCCGGATGACCGACCGATTAATAATTATATAAAATATTATCACAAAAGCGAGTTAAAACATATTTACTTAAAATTATCATCATCATTATCAGCCTGTGATAATCTACTGCTGGACATAGGCCTCCCCTAATACACCTCTATCCATTAGGGGTTTTGAACCTATCCAACACGCTGGTCCAATGCGGGTTGGTGGGTGGACGACTTTTCATGCCCATCCGACCATGGAACAACAATAAAAATTTGTGGGTCTCTGAGGATTTATATATATTATATAAACACATATACACATATATTATATAAACACATATACCATATTTATATAAACATATATTTTATTATATAAACTTTAAATAAAACCATGTAACAATACAGTTGTTCATCACAGAGATTAATTGAAATACTGGTGTTGAATTGGAAAATACTTAGTTTTATTGAAAAGTATTAACATTTTTAAATTACTCTTACCTATTTAAAGAATAAAAATAACATAAAAAAAGGAATTGTTAACTGGGTAAACAATTTTATAACAAATTTTAACAATAAAAACCGACTTCAGAACAAAAACTGTTTCAAAACAAGTTTAAAATACTTTAAAAATTAAAAAAACTTTCCCCCAAACAAAATCCCTCTTAATCCTTTTCCCCTTTAGATCCTCCTTCTGTTTTACGGACGGCCCCCAACCGATAAAAGGTTCCTTTGATATTAATTAATTTTCCCTAAGATTTAAGAGTTCCGTCGCATTTTCATGGATCCTTATCAAACCAACAAACTCTCCTCAAACTGCCATTTTGTTACATTCTTTTCCAATAAAAATAAATAAAAAGAATCAATCAAATTGATTGTGGATACTGGCTATTAATTTGTCCATTTTCAACAAATAAGCAAATACAAAAAGCCAACTTAATGTCTTTTCAGACTTTATTGGTTTTTCTTAGATACCCTGTCAGAACTAATCAAATTGCTATGGGACCAAACAGGGGCTTTCAATAAAAAAAATAATATCCAAATCAGTTCCTCGGGCGAAAGTTCCAAAGGGTAACAAACAATAAAAAATACAAATTTGAGGACCTCCTCCCTTTTTTTGAAGTCGGTTAAAATTTATTCTTTAATCAATAAAAATAAATTTTCTTCCGAAGTCAAATAATTTTAAAATTAAAATTATTAGCCTTCATTACAAGACAACATAAAGGTAGCCTGATTCTTCAGCCTGTGATAATCTCTCTGGACATAGGCCCTCCTTAATACCCCTCTATCCATTGGGGTGTTTGGGCCATTCCACCACAGTGGTCCAATGCGGGTTGATGGTTGGACCGGCTTTCCATGCCCATCCAAACCAAGCATCATCTTTTTTAAAACTTTTTGAGGCAATTGGGTGATCAGTCTAAATTTCTTAACCAAAAACCACTAAAATTTTGTTGGTCCTACAAAATTTCGAACTCACAATCTCAATTTCCAAAACCCCATACCACGAGGCTACGGGAAGCATTGATAAGGCCAATTAATAATTAAATTTTAAACAAAGATTGATTTGAAATAGTGACGTGGACATGGAAGATTTATTTTTAATCAAACTTCATTGCGTGTTTTTAAAAGGAATTTAACGGAATTAAGCATATAATTAATCTTACAAAAGGTAATCTAATTAGAACAAGTAAAATTTAAAAAAAAAATATGACCGACTTAAAAAAAATTTTTAAACGGCTTTCCATAATATCGTCCAAATCCTTAATGAACCTTCAGGTATTATCAAAGGCTTTCCATAATTAACATCCCGAAAAATCCCGTATCCTGGGTTATTTGTAACGCCTGAAGTTTTGTTTTATTTAAAATCAACATTCAAAAAGATTCCGAGGGCCTTCATGGTTTATCGTCTATGCTTTACGTCAAATTTTGCCAAACCCAATCATTCTAAAATGGGCAAAAAGCGTTGAAATGCGAAAAAAATGCTACGGCTGCCGGGGAACGTCGAATTACCTTTAAAAATTCAAAACTTGTTTATCGGAAAAGAAGTTAAAAAAAGTCAAAACGAACCCCCACACCGAAAACGCCCAAACCTTGCATCTTAAGAAACATTGGAACAAAATTGAATCCTGAACCTAAATTCCTCCATTCCCACACCTCAAAGCTTTTGGATTACCTAAATGGCCCAATTGTCAGCCAGATAAACACCCAACAACAAACTTGCAAATATCTTGTAAATTCTTTACCACTACAGGGACCAAAAGAATTATTACTACTTTGTTCATGAATTAAACATCCTTGCATCTCGTTAACAATAAATTTAGTCGAATTTGATGTTCGTCTTTATTTTGTACTTCTTAATTGAAGACATCTCAATTGTAACTTCCAGGACTATAAAGGCCTGAATAAACCATCCTTTAAATATTTTTTTAAATATTGTCTTACATCCCGGCCCTTTTTTGGGAACAACAATTCCTCCTATAGATTGGCTGGATGGACCGTTCTCCTATTATCGCTAATATCTTCGGGGGGAACAGCCTTTCAATCCCACCCGGTCAGCCTTCTATAAACGTTCTAGATAACCCCACAATGCATTTTTGGATCACTTTAATTCTTGGCATCCCAAAATAAAGTTCAAAATGGAAAGGAAACCAACTCCTTGGCCTTCTTAGATAAATTTATCAAAACTCTAACAACAGCTTAGGCCATACAGTTTAAGCACACCACACAGAATAAATAAAATTTGATTCTCACCATCCTCCCTAATATTTTTCCTCGGTGATTTTGCTTGGGGCAAGGGATCCGACATGGGCGTTGGGGCTGGGGAAATGTCAAGGGGTGCTGCTTGACAACAATCTTAAATTTACGTCGGTCGCAGTCCCGCGGAAAGCCAAACCGGTCGAAAGGTGCCTGCCGTCTTCCCCCTTACAGCGGAAGGGTCACCGAAAAATTCAGTTTAATTTTGAGCCGTGCTTCCTATTAATACATATTATAAAGCTGCCAGAAGATTGGCTAATTTTACCCTTCCAAAATGTTAAATTCCTTCTACGGGTACCGGGTGTCTAAACCTGAACTGTAATTGGGTCTCTTTTACATTGGGCAAACAAAAAGACCCAAGTAGAACCAGACTCAAAAGATCTTATAATTGATAAAAGCACCGACGCCTTAAAAAAAAATTTTGCGACCATATTCGAACACCCCTTAATATATTCCCTTTTTAAAGAAAATGGAAAATAATCGGACCATACAAAATAAAACCATTCCATTTATGAGCGTTCGATTAAAAACAAACATATTTTTAACAAAAGACAAAATGATCATTATTATAAATTACTGTTAATAAGTGTATAAATTGTAAATTGTTTTTATCACTTAAATTTTCATATTTAATGGAAACTGGGCCAAAGGCAATTTTGCATGTTCAATTCACTTTAACCACTGGAATTAATTAGTTTGTTTTGGTCAGTTTAAAATTACATTGTTCCTTAGGCAATATTTTATTTTGTATTAATGTATGTTGTGTGAAAATAAACAAAATTTTAACCAACCGTTTAGCAGGTAATAAAGGGTAGTAAAGATATGTTTTAATTTTTTAAACCAACTCCACGGCTATGCCCGTATTATTTTTAATAATTTATGAAATCCTGCGGTTATAAGTAGCCCATGTAAAGCCAAGGATAATAAATCTGTCTACAAGTGAAAAATAATTCAATACGGATGCATAGTTTCCGATCCTATTTAAAAGAAACAAACAAATCTTTTCTCTCTATAATATACAGTATAGAATACACTGTTGGTACAAAACACTAAATACTTAAAATTCATTAAAAAAATACTATGAAAATCCCATCCGAAAAATCTATGTACATTTAGAATTTATCTACATTTAGAACTGAAACTTTCTAAAGCTGTATATTTTAACCAAAACGAAACTTAAAAATAGTACTAATTGATACAAATTCATTTCCAAAACATTAAAATCATTTAATTACCTTCTTTATTGGGAAAAAAACCTTCACGGTTATTTATTTTAATGCTTAGAATTTTCTAATTTAATGTTTGGAAATTAAGCGCAAGTTTTTTTCTATAAAACCAATACCTCGTTATATATTTGTAAATTCATTTTCAAACACTTCATAAATTATTAAATTATTCAAAATATCAATAAAATGAGAACTGAAACATGTTATTAATTACAAGTACGACTACAAACAAGCAGAATATAAATTCACACCGAGTTTCGTAGTACTAATTATTTCCTTTTGTTTCGCCGCCTTATGGGCTTTAAAAAACACCAAAGTACAGTTCTACAAAGTCATCTCACTTTTTTATGTTCCTTTTCCAACACCGATGTAAATTAAAAAGGCTTTTAAAGTAATGTATATCTGAAAAAAGTGCCTTTGAAGAATAACATTTGTAATCTTGTTTCTAACCTACTTTTTTATTATAAATTTTTTAATAAAATCTTTTGGCCTACTTCCAAAGAAAATTTAATAGGGCGTACGTTTTTAAATTATTCCTTTTTGCTTCGCCTCATAGTGCTCGATTCTGTTTTTCTTTTTTAATAATTTGGGTATTTTCCTATTTCCCAATTTTTAAATAGTTTTGTAATAAGTAATCTACTAAATGTTTGAAAATCAAAAGGAATTCCAACTTTAAAATCCCCAAATGTGCGATTAAATTGTAAAGACTGCCAAAACCGTAAAAATTGCAATGAGGCACAATTAAAGCTTTTGGGTAATATAATTAATAAGAAGGTTTAAAAAATACCAAATCTATTGCAAAAAAGTCCGTAAAATGAATCTCTTTGGCGGAACATTGGAACGACCCCAATCCGCTTGACTGGGGCTGCCCATTGGGGGTAAAGGAATCCAGAACAACCGACCCCCTTGGACCAGCGGGTGGGGGGAGACTGTCTAAAACCCAGGCGAAGGAACAGGCCTGACGATTATAATGATGGCCGGTCGTTGGAAGGTTTTATGGTTTAAATTAATCCTACCAAAGTATCCGGACCCAGGATGAAATTGGACCGGGAATGAAAGTCATGTTCAAAACCGCCGCGTTCTCGGTAAGCCCTGTCAAATTCGATGGTTTAAACTCCGAAATTTTCAATGCATATTTACCTTGGGGTAAAATTGCAGTTATGAAGGACACGGCTTTGAGATTTATCAAAGCTGATTGGAGGATTCGTTGAGCTGGGCGGCATTTGGTTGAACCGAACCAAGTCACCAATACCGCAAAATTAAAGACGAAAATCTTTAAAGCCCGTTCTCTCTGTTTGACCAGGGGTAATGGTGCCAAGAATGGTTTAAATAAGGGTTCTAGAATCAAGGCCACGTTTTAAAAACGGAATGTTGGGCCTCCGACCGGGGGGATGGCGATCTTGTGTTCGTGGCAAATTTCCAAGTTGGGGGTAAGGGAGGATCGATCTCTTGGCATTCTTTAAAAGGAAACGTCGCGGTGGTAGGGAGCTGGTAATCTGATAAGTCCCAAAATATATTAAATATTTAAAATGCTGGGGCGAAAATCACGGGGTAGATTATTTTGGAGGGCACGTTAATACAGTCTTACATTGCGCAAAATGGTCATATACTGCTTAAAATCGGTCATTATTTCAGTAAATTTCTTCTACGAAATTTCAATTTTTGTCAATATATTAATAAAATCTTTTTTGTAACCACAAATTAATATTTTTTCCAAATAAACCGTGTAACTACTAGTACATTGAAAGATTAATAATTATCATAATAACATAAAGTTTATTTTAATCAAAGAAATTAAGAAATAGCACATTTCTAATAAACAAATTTGCATATATTTTTTTAGTATAGGTTAAAAACATAAAATTCAATAAACATAATCTGCTTCACATGTCCTTTTGAAGTGTTTTTTATTTCTTGTAAATAACATACTTCATTTTTCAATAAATAAAAATGGTTTCGGGAATAGAAAGCTAATGAAAATCAACTCTTAAATAACTCTTCTTTATAGAAATAATGGCGAAAAGAAAATACAGTAAAAGCAATAATATTTGGATAAGGGCTCTGTTATTTTTTTTTTTTTTTTTTGTGCATCGCGAACAGAGACATTCGGGCCCCTGATGGAAGGGTCACCGGCCGCCCCCAAATTGGATGCAAGGTATCCCAACGCGCCCCTTACCGTGGGACATGGGATGTTAAGTCTCGTTTCCGTAATTACCTGGCTTCGGGGTGCAACCGAAACCAAGTGGGTGTTTCCACCTAACTGCGGTTGAAATGGGCACCGTGGTGAAAATTTCCCAGACGGTCCTTGTAAAGGGGACCACCACCCGGTAATGTAAAAGGGGACCTACCACCGGTTAGCACCGGTGCCTCTTTTTATTAGGAAACACTAAAATTTTAAAACCTTGTTTTTAACTTCTTTGGAAGATATCAAAGACGGCAAAACTTTACCAATGAATAAATTTAAGTTTTCAGTTTCGTTGTCAGGCAGGTAAAAAAATTAGGAAAATTGGGGCCTGCCGGCGTTACTTTCCGTCTTAATTGGGCAAAACTTTTAAATCGATCAGGCACCCAGAACACCCCTTTCTGGAAAACATTGATTTGGCTTTTTCCCAATTTGGTGTTTGTCGAAAGAGGCCTAGGTTTTTACAGTTTCCCTTGGGATGAATTGCCTTTAAAATTTATTCATGGGATTGCGGTAAAATCCCATACATCATCCACATCATCAATATTTGTTAGTCCCTGGACAGGCCTCCCTAATACACCCCCCATCCATTAGGGGTTTTGGAAACCTATCCCCACCGCTGGTCCAATGCGGGTTGGTGGGTGGACCAAACTGTTTACACCCCATCCAAACGCTGGATCATTCTTACTTTCCAGGCCAAAGGGGGTGGCCCTAATTGCCCTAACCAACCTGGAAACAACAATGAAAATTTTTAAAGGTCCCCAAGGATTCAAACGACCTCCATTCAAAGCACCCGTACCACTAGGCTCGGGGCCGGTTGGCGGGTTCGGCTAACAGGTCTTTATTTGGCTAAGTGTTATTAATTTTACTTTTGAATATTATTTTAAATTTGGTTTGAGCGTTGGCTGGAAGGTCATCGGCCTAAAGATGAAATACCCATTTTACACATCAAGTGATAAAATTAATTCGTCAAAGAAAAAAGTGGATAAAGTATACCCTTTAAGGAAAAGGACGAGATTCAGCCACAGATTGGTTTAACTGCAACACAAAGACAGCAACAACGATTGTTGGCCCTGAAAGGTGGAGAAATCCAATTGCCCACCCCGAAATCCGTAACGTGGGATAGGACCTGCAAAGGGAATTCGTGACTAAGGAACCAGGCATTCGTGAAATCTGAACCCCAGAACTGTGACCTTGTGTTATCCGCCGCCTTTTATGTCCGGATCACTTTAACCGGGAATAATTGTTTCGTTCGTATGTTGCTTACATTACAATGGAGTCGAAACGAAGCCATTTTTCTTTTTAATATCTCCGAGTCAACATTTATTTCCTTCCGATACCCGTAAAGCAAAATAAATTTCTTTTCTTTTCTATTTTATTGTATTTCTTAAATAAAATTTATAATTGGCCGGTAAAATAATAAATTGGAAAAAAATAATATGGGCAATACCATACCCGCCACTTTGGTCCAAGGAATAAGTGACCCTGAATTTTCCACTCCACTTCAGAAAAAATAATATTTAATAAGGTTTATTGTGGCCTGGGAATGTTTACAGTACTTATCGGCCGGTCAAATGGTTTTCTGGTTGCCTAATTATTTTTACCCTTCGTCGGGATGAGCCCTTGAAATTCGGTCCAGTTTCCAAAATAAACAAAAAGGAAGTCGGTTGGGGTTTGCTGCGGCTAAGGTTTCTTTTTTCCATTGTAAAATTTAAAGGGCAAGATAAAAGAAAGATAATATTGGTCCGGGGGACCCCTTGTTTTTTTAATAAATTCATTTGTAAAACCAGTGAACTCATGATGCCTACCGCCAAATACAATAAAAAATAGTACAGGCGTAATCTTTGAATTGGTACTTAAGGGCCAGACGGAAGACGATTAAATCAAAAAGTTCCTTCTGTTGATATCGGAGAAATTCTACCAAAAAGGAGTTAGTTTTAAAAATAATTGGTTGAATTTTAATTCTGCTTTTCTATTAAAATGTTATAATTTGAATGGTTCCAGCCGACCACCAAAACATAACTTTTTTTTGGATTTGCATGGTTATTTAAAAAACAAGAAAAAAGTTGATTAAGATTTTATTTTTATACGATATTTGAAACAATTTATTAAAATAAATCTATCAAATCGGTAACCTTAACTTGCCCAGTTGAATATGTCATAAAAATATTTCCTTTATATTAAACATTTCATCCACTTTTATTAGTTTTGCTCTGTAAAATTTATCTAATTTTATCATTTTATATTTTTTGGCGCATGTTAATAACTATTTTATTTAATTACATTTTGAATGAAACTTCTTTATCAAAGGGTTGGAAAAAAATTTATTTAATATTTTTTTTTTTTAGGCGCCATCTTTTTTGTATAAAATTAAGGGTTTAACGTCATCTATTAAATTTTTTTGTAGCCTTTAAATACTTAAATGTTGGTTTCTTATTGTTGTTACTTTTTGTAACTCAGTTGGGATTTTTAAATAGAAATACGGAAAATATTATGGGAAATTTTAATTTTTCATAATTTTAAATAAACTTCATGCGTTATCAAATTACATTCAAAACATAAAAAATTTCTACAGAAATTTAGGGTTGTTAAAAAATACGTATAATTGAAGTTAAAAATTTCCGTTACGCTCCATTTTTTCATTTTCCATCTTTTTTATCCTACCGTGATTAAATACCATCCATGATGTTTTATTTATTTTGGGACATGGATGGTTTAATAATTCTATTACAATTAATTGAAATTCAATAATAATCTTTGTAGTTATAAAAAAATAATAATTGTAGAATTTGTTTATGTCTCTTGATAATAAAAGCCTTTTTATTAAAACTTTATCTAATTTAACTAATTTTAATTTAACCAAAAGTTGCAATATAAATTATTTTTTTAAAAATAACGTCATAAAAAGGTTTCATCTTCAGTGTGCCTGTACACACTTTCTTTGTTGATGGCCTGGTATAAAACAAGGGGCGTTGAAATTGCATTTTTTTTTTAACAATGGAATTAAAATTTATAAAATTAACCCAACCAAAATGAATTAATTTTTTCCAATCAATGGAATGATTTGGGAATTGCCTTAACTTCACCCAATTGTTTTGTAGCTAACATTTTGCTGCAAATAATAATAGAAACATAAAATGTTATAAAACATTATTAAATAAGATGTAAGCTATTCTAAATCGGTTAAGTAGTTTAGGAGTCCATCGCGGACAAACAACGTGACACGTGATTTATATAATTAAGATATTTATTTATTTTAAAAGGAACACATGAATAAAAAAAATTACACCTATAAAGCCATATAAACTAAATAAAGTTTGAAAATAATGGATTAAAGAAACAACGATTCCTTTCGGCCGACCCAAAAAGCTACCTCAATTAGGCCCGTTTTTATATATATGTTACCTCGTTGTTCCGCTCCGCTAATGATCCTTAACTTCCCATTGGAATATTTGAAAAACAGTTTAATGAATATTTAAAATTTAAAAAATAATCTCAAAATCCAAAACCTCGTGCGTTAAAATTTCAAACGCTACCCCTCCAACCTTAAAAGAAGGCTGGAAATATTTTTTAAAGCTGTACTTCTCAATTAATACCATAGGAATTAAAATTAATATCTCTTATAATTAGAGTAACGAACAATAAGCGTTTTAATGTAAACATTTTTTTAAATTGAAGCACAGTCACGAACCTTTTTTCTTTTTAATCTTCCCTTCTTTAATTAAGAAATCTTAAGTGGTTTTTAAATGTCCTATATTAATGAAGACTTTTATTTTTGGACTTATAGCCAGTTTTTAAATATTATAGTTTTTTTATATAATTCAAGGGTAACAACAATTTAAAAATTAATTTCGTAAAAATTTCAGTATATTATGTGACCATTTTGAAATAAAACGTTGAACATTATATTTTTTTAGTTGATTCTCAAAAATACTATAATAACCTCCTTTATTTAAATTTTAAACTTCCCTTTTAATTAATTAATTTATAATTAGTAAGGGCTCAAAGAACGCCTTATGAAGAGGAATGAAGGCAATTAACATCATTTTTCCTCTCCATTTCTTAAGATGGATAAAAGGAATTAGAAAAGGAACCTTATTTTAAAATACAACCGTCAAGAGTTTGTCAAGTCAATGGGCGTCATTATAATAATACCATGAAAAATATAACCGTACCTAATTATAACGTTTTCCTCGATTAAACCCAGATTCTTCTAATCATGAATTGTCCATAAAATTAATAAAAATACCTTTAACATTGCGAACTTCTTTTGCGTAAATCTTTTATAACGTTTTCAACATCCAAGAAAAATATTCCCTCCTTTTAACAATTTTTCCCAAAACCATTAAAGTTTCCACTTTAATATAACCAATCTTAATAATTGATTCATGTCTCGACATGTTTTGCCCTTTGTTTGTAAATTCATTGTTGTTTTGATGGAAAGTAATTAAAACACCCTTCCTCGTCACTATTGTTAAGATTTGGTTAAAAAGGCTGGAAACTAAAGGGGCCCTTATCGGTTGCCAGAAAACTTAACATTATTAATTATGTTGATCAAAATCCTAATCACGAAAAAAATTGACATAGCCTAATAAGTTCAAGGATTCCCTAAATTACATTGGCTTTGTTTAAATTTAAAGATAAAGTTTTTCAAGAAGAAATGGTTTTGAATTTAAACGGTAAAAGATTAAAATCATGCCCGAGTTCAAAAGACGTAAAGAATTGTGGTTAAATGGAAAACTGGCCGGAAAAAATCCCAATAGGCCTATTCTTCAGGAAAAACCAGCGTTTGGGTTTGGGACATGAGGATTCCTGCTAGCCGGGTGCTTAAAATTTCAAAAAAAAAAGGAAAATAAGGTTGTTTTTCAAAAATATGCAAGGAAAGTGCTAGTTTTGAACAAGTATGTGATGATTGGAAGACAAACTGGCCCAGGTGACCACCGGATACGTCCCGGGAATTCTTTGCGCCCGGTGGTGGACTATTTCCTAATTTTTACCCAACAAAACCTTATCATTCCAAAAGCATTGATGTTGGTGGGAAAAACAGTAAACTTCGCTTAACAATTACTGCTTTGGAACAAATTGAACTGGGACTTTAAACTAAAGCCCTCATTCGGAAAATATCAAAAACCGCGATGTTTTAAATGTAATAATCTGCCCAGGTTCTCCAACTATAAAGGCTTGGATGACCGGGTATTGGCCCTTTTTTCCAATTCAAAAGTCTGGATAAAAGAATGAAAAAAAACAAAAAACCAATGTTAACGATAATTTATACAAAAATTCCTAACCGAAAAATAAAAAATAAAATCTTACCTCAAATACCCTTCCAAAACTACAACCACTGGATGGGGCATCATCCAGCTTTCATAATGCATTTGGGAAGGAAGTTTCAGACCGATTTCCTTTGATGTTGAACGTCCAAACACAAACTTCAATTGACGTTTTACAAACCATTGGATAATCATAAAGCGGGAATTTAGTCCTTAAAGACCAACCAAACTCTTCAAGAAATGGATTTAAAAGTAAACACGGAAAATGAGAGGCATTTCCAGTCGAGAACTTTTAAACTGGCAAAAGAGTTCGAAGAATTACACCAAGAGACTGGTTAAGACCATTCCCTTTGATAATATTTAAATCTGCCGGAAACTAACTGATGCAACCTTTTCCATCTGTGTTGCCATTACTAATGCAAAGCGGATAAAGACGGGAAGGAAAGGGTGGGAAATTATGAGCAAACTTACAATAAAAGATCAATAAATAATGCTTTGAATACAATAAATTGTGTTTTCTCAAAGGAGGTTTGGTGACGATGTGGTAAATCCACACAAATTGGTTGCGCTTTGGATGTCTTAACTCATACCGGTGGTAACAGACACATCTTAACTTTTCTAATCAAGCCCAAGACGAATTAACTTTTACAACCAGGTTAATTCTTTTTGATTTTTAAAAGAAAAAAATTATCTACCTAATTGTTTTTAAATTCATATAAGCAAATAAATATATGTAAGTAAATTGATAAAAATTGTTATCATTTATTAGTCAAGTTTTCCTATAACAAGAAAAGTACCGTAAATTGAGGTGAATAAAACTATTCTTTTTACCTCTTTTAACAATTTCAAAGACCAATCTAACCCTCAATATAAAAACCTCAGTTTAACGAATTACTTAATATAACGAATATTTTTCTTTTCCCTCCGATTTGTTATCGAATTATTATAATCATAAAAAAAAAACCTTCCTTTTCAATTTTTAAACGTCTTTCCTTGTAAAAAATATAAATATTTGTTAATAGGATTAATATATTTTTTTATTAGAAAATAAAGCTTTTAAATAAAAATTCTAAAACTTCCTTTTTCCGTTAAGCATGGAAAAGCAAAAATATCATTCCAATTTGCTTTTTTCAATGACATCAAAATAAAAAGATGCATCTTCTTAATCAAAGCATACAAATTATATCCCTATGTTCTTATGTTATATTTATAAACACATACGAACTTATTTTCTAGGAGTAAACCGATTCTGATTAGAAATTTTTCGGTTAAAGATAAGTGCTTGCTATGGGGTATATAGTTTTATTTAGAATATGATAAGTAGTTTGTTTAATAAAAAAATTTCGTCATGAAATTAATTTGTGACATAGTGCGATTCCAATAAAAACAAACCAGTCAAAAAATCCTTTACTTTGTAATAAATTTAACAATAAACTCTATTTTATGGAAATAGAAATGCGTTGCAATAAGATGTGTCTTAAAATAAGTCGGATGTGTAAAATGCGACCGCAGGCGTAGGGTGGTAGGATCGTAAAAAACATGTTGGTTTTCGTTTATATTTGCGAAGGTTCCCATCCCGGGAATAAAAAAAATAACATTTTGGGGGATTTACTTTAATTAGATTTACAACCATGTTTTGCTCAATGTAATTTTTTGAACTTACCGCTTTTGATTCTCTTTATAGACCATATATTCTACTGCATTAGCAGTAATGATGTTGTGGTTTTTAAAACGGGGTTCCATTAAATAAACTTTCTGACGTTTCTTAAACTGTTGTTTTAGGTGTGAAATTCTTTTATTTCCTTTTAATTTGGAAACCTTGTGGCATTTTCCTTGGGCAACCCGGGGTGATGCCCAATAGCCAATCATCAGGACGTATTAATAGGGCATTATCACAATATATTATATTCCGATTCACAAGTTTAAACATAAACCCTTTACATTGTTATCAAGTGTGAGAGTAACAAACGTTAATTTATGTTCACGACCTTTTGTATTTATAACATCGGGAAGATATTATATGATAATATGAAACATTATGATCGTCGCATAAAGTAATGGACTTAAACATATCTAAAAGAGAATTTATAGATTGATAATTTTTTGTATTGTGCTAACGTGCGCATTTTGTCATCACATGTCCCTGTGAAAATTATTCTTACATATTTCCTTTTCGTTGTCATCGCAATATCTAGGAGTTATTAGTCATTCTTTCTACTCCAGGGCCAAATAGTGACAGTAAAATATTAGTCCTCGTGAAAATATAATGAGAGTAATTTGGCTACTTGACACGGAGTTTGAGTAATGTAACGAAATAATTGTGGCATTATGTAGCAAGAAAACAAGCAATTTTTTTTCGGTACAAACAATATAATAATTATGTATTTTAGTAGCCACAATTGACATGGTATCTTTAATTATTCGTTTTTTATGACGCGATTGTTTGATATATTAAATTCACTACTATACGGATTTTTCGCGTTAATTATTTATATTTCTTTTTTAATTCTTTCCAGGGTCCATGATCACGGGCAGACTACAACGTAAGATGGGTGGACCATAGAAAGCCATGCTCCTTTGAAGGACAACTATAAAAAAAACCATATTTATAGTCTCGTGATTACAATATTCTTCCAATCAAACAAAGGTCAATCAAAGTCGAGCACACAGACGCGGCGGCTAAATGTTCGCGTTGCTATTTTATCAGAGCGATCCCTTGTTGTACTCTTCGTTCGGCGATGTTAAAATTGTAATTTGCGCCCTCAGCTATAAGTAAGTTTTTATGTGAATAGCTATTTTTATCATGTTCTTCTTACTGTAAATTGTTAATTAAGCGAAATTATAATATTTTTTCTTTAATACCACCGTATTAAAAAAATATTATTATTTCTCTTCGATTTTAAATTAAAATGTCGGTAGTGCTCCTATGAAAGCCAGTGGTTCTTTTTAAGGCCAATCAAAAATCTGAGGGTTAGCGTTGTTATAAATTACATTGGCCTTATTAGGAACATTTACTTCTGAATGTGTTACTTATAAATACGTACCGGAAAATAAAGCATTGTTATATGATGATAATAATATTATCTGTAAGTATTTTTCAACTTTTTAACTTTGACTGTACATTTGGACCTTACAAAGTACGGAATATAAGACTATTATAGGTAAAAAGAAATATCTATTATTTAATTGTAAAACGCATTGGAAACTTATTTGTTATGAATGTAATACTTATTAATATATATTTTTTTTATAATTTCTATTAATATATCCTTAGTTTTACATTGGTATCCACGAAATATTCGTTGAGATTTTTAAGAAAAATAATAATGTATAAGGCGTTTAATTTTTCATTTTAATAAAAGACCTTTTACTGTGGTTTTAGTAAAAGCGGATATTTTGATTATTTCAATTCGAGTTTAAGTTTAACGACTGATTTTAATATTGGCCTTGTATGGAGCCATGATCCTTACAAGGCCGTTTATAAGAGCTTTACAAAAGTTAAGTTTAAGAAATAACGATTACATCTCGAATGTAAAAAATAAGTTTGAGTGATTCACAATAAAATAAAGTGTTAATTAATGATGAGTTTCTTTTATTTATCTAGTAAATGAACTAATAAAAACTGTTTAATCGTTACAGTCACCTTTCATGGTCCACCTATCTTATTTCTGGGTAATAAACTTTTGTCACATGAAAAACTCACTGTAATCTTCGGAGCTATATCCGTGTTGACTTATTCGGCTGGCGTTTGGTTTAATAAAAGTATAATCAAATTGAGTTGTTTCGTCTTTTTTCCATTGTTTATTTTTTATTTTATTTATTTCGCAAAATATAAAATAAAATTTTCAAATATTTTTAGAAATATTAACTAAGTTGTTTTGACTTAGAAATAAATAACATTTTCATTTAAAAATAAATTTATTTAATATTCATGCTAATTAAATTCTGGTAAAATTATAATTAAATAATAAAATTACCCAGTTTTGAAAAACTATTACAGTGTAAAGTAATTATATATATTATTATTATAATTAAATATGGCCCTTTAACGAGTATAGTTATTTCTTGTGACTGTAATATCAGACTTGCTAGAGACAGTCAGACAACCTATTTAACAGGACAAAAATGCGGTACAGCTTAGTTTAGGTAAATTTTGAATCACCACAAAAATTACACTTTTACGTGAATTATAATATAACAGTAATGAAGTTTTAGTTATAAAATAATCAACTATTACCATATCTCAACTCATAAATCCTTTAAAAATCTCCAATGGCATATATGTGTTCTCTACTTTTAATCAAGATGGATTCACCGGTTCAAGTAATTAATACAAATAGTATTCGTGCAAGCGTTTCAATGTGACGAAATGTTCGAACTGATTTCATATAAATCACCCTGTGGATTTATCTGATACCAATATATACGCGGCTAACGTAAAATAAGTTTGTATATGGGCCAACATCCTTTTAGTGTTTGACGCAGGTAATAAAATATTTGTCTGTGTGTATTAAATGAACTACAATTCAAATTCTAAGTATTTATGCCTTTGCAAGTTAATGAGTGAGTTAGGGTTTAGTTAAGTTAAACGATAACTATGTTAATAACTTAAAAAAGTGCGTGAGTAAAATAAAATTGAACAGTTCAATGAGATAGAATAGTGTTATTGCACAAAAACATCTAATAATTCATATCATAGCGTATGTAGTGGCGTATGTTCTTTTACAAAGTTAAAAGAAAATAACATCTCAATAGAATATGCATTTTTACTAAAACATTGCCTAACATCTGGCTATTTATTGTGGAAAGATGAGTTCTACATGCAGATGGATGGTGTAGCGATGGGTTGCCGGTGTCTCTATTGTTGCTGACATTTTTATGGAAGACTTTGAGGAAAGGCCCTACTCACTGCTCCCATTCATCCAAGATTTTATAAAGCTATGTGGATGATACATTTACCATCTTACCATATGATAAAATAAATGCATTTTAAACCACCTTAACTCCATAAATTCAAAAATACAGTTTACTATGGGTTAGAAAATACATATTCTTTAGCTTTTCTTGATGTTTTAATTATTCGCAATCCTGATAACACCTTGAGCCATACTGTGTATAGTACTGCGAGACACAAAGCTCGCTGCGCCACGGCAGCGTCACAGTGACAAGTGAAGGCAGCCACAGTGGAGCAGGTACCTGCTGTTCTACCCTTTTGTGAGAGGCGTAACTGACAAGATTGGCTACATTTTGAGGCGGGCTTCAATCAAAACTTATTTCAAGCCGCTGAAGAAGATTGGTCAATTCCTACCACCTGTCAAGTAATATTCCTCTACAAGACCCAGGAGTGTACAAGCTAGATTGTGACTGCGCCTCTCTTATATTGGACAAACGAAGCGAGCAATAAGAACCCGTGTGAAGAAACATATACTGACATTAAACATAGAAGACCCAACAAGTCGGCAGTGTGTGACCATACATTACATCACCAAACCATTACATCAGATTTGATCGACCACAAATCCTCGCTAAGAACACCGATTCCTACCAAGGATGATCCGTGAGGCTATTGAGATTAAAAACATCCAAATTTCAATGAGAAGATGGTTGGTTCTACCACCTGCTTGGGATCCCATAATTAATAAATTAAAATTTAAACCCAAGCATAATACCACTGCTGGCTGTACAGATAAAATCAGTTCATTTGTATAGGTCGGAGTACAGATTAAAAATAATTAATCAAAATTAAGATCTGGAAACCCCTTCAGCACTGGCAAGAAGACGCATGACATCTCAGTCTACCCTGTGACCACGGCCGCTGGAAAGTGTTCGAATTTCGTAATTATATACAGTGAGTTCAAAATTTACATACATCTATACTTCGCTTAATCCTTCTTTAAAACTTCTTATTATAAATTTCAACTTCCTATGCGTAGAAATGTACACAGAAAAAAACTTGTTTCTATTTACCGTATACATCAAGCAGTTTCTTGCCTTTTGTGCAGACCTTTATAATAAATCTTTGTCACAAAGGATTTTTTAATCCTTGAGGTTATTTTGTGAGATTTGTGATCGTACCTGTTAAACAGAATGAATTTAATGTCATGTATAATAACAATGTTTTACATATAATATTTGTGCATTAGACATATAAAATTTCATTGAAAAAAAAACCGTCATGCTATCAGCTAACGGGCCTTTATTTATTTTAGTTTTTGTTATGTTGCTAAGTTTGAAGTGCTGTTAGTTAGCAGATAAGTTCAGTCTTGTGAACTTGCTTGCCGCAATGCTCTAAAAGTTTTAGAGCGTTTTAAAGTAAGTAATCGGTATGGTTCAAAACTAACAAATGCTTTTAATACTGTAAAATTTTGTCTTAAAAGATTTTTTTTTAATTTGCTTCTATTTTTGTGAAAGTAATACGTATTAATTGCGTGTTCACATACTATATAAACATATATGTAGGCAAATTTTATTAACATATAAAGCACTAAAAATATGTTTTATTTCAATGTTGGTTGGAAATATATTTTTTAAATTTTTATTTTTTTTCGAAAACGTTTGACTCTGCACTGGTTCAATTAGTGGAGCTCTGCGTACATACGGATTGAGTCAGTTGGTTCAGCTGCTGTTCGTAAGTTTAATTCAGAACATTTACATTACATTTTTTTAAAACGGTGCTTTTGAAATACGACAAATTTTAATGTAAATATTTCTGAACGATTAAAAATAAAGAGAGTTCGTAAGTAAAATAGTTTCATGTAGGTAAAATACAAAGGAGATTTTATAAAGAACATAGTTTGTTGTGACTATTTATTAGACATTTTAGGAATTTCAGGAAAACTAATAAAAAAATATGATATAAACATTGAATTTAAGAATTTTAATAATATCATATGTACAATTAGCGTAGTTTTTGATATAGTTACTAAAATCTTTCTAAAAAATACCTTAAATAATGTTCTGTTAATTGTGAAATTTTTCTACATTAAAAGGAAAAAGAATTTTATAATTAGTAATGTACCATGCTAAAACCTATATAATAATTCTTTCAGCAAGTATAAGGAACTAACAAGTTAATCTCTTATGGGACAGTGTATACGTATTAATAACAAAATGCCAGTAAACATTTAGAATTTATCTAATAATAAATTTAAAAAAAGTTGTAAAGGAACGTATATGTTTTAAAGGCAATCATAATATAAATGATAGCACAACCTAGTAATGCAACAATCGCTCCAGGCCTCGTTCACCGGTTCTTCTTAAGCCAAAGGCGCCTTATTAAAACCGATAGTAGCGTCTTTGACAATCAATAAGCGAGTGTATACTACAAATACTTCCAAATTGGATAAGGACATTAGAATTAAAAAAAAATAATATATTCAGTTATAGTATTTCGAATTTATAACATTTTTAGGGATATTCCATTTATTACAAAAACCCTTTCTTTTTTACATATCAAATATTTTAAAGCGACATGAATCGCGGGGCAGTGATAGGAAAAGACCAAGTAAAAAGTTTTTTATCCTCTTATATTACAAAATATAAGTTAATCTGCCTTTAAAGGTATATTTAAATATTATTTTATGAAATAGTATGTAGTATGTAGTATTGCTAGATTCGAATTCTGCAGGGACTCGACAAGTTTTTATTGTTGTTTCCTATTTGGTTAGGGCAATGCGGACCGATCACCTAATGGCATGTAAAAAAGTCTCCGGTCGCAAAGGTTTTCAATCTATTGGGCTATGAGAATGCAAAGGGGTAGGAAGTGTATAATCCCCTGCGTAGTTGCGTGATCTCTGAAAAGATCGACCAAATAAATTCAAATCTATTAATTAATATTATTATTACCGATTACATACATACATACATCATCAGCCTGTGATAGTCCACGATTTTACATAAAATGCAAATATAAATGTATTTACTTTATTTTTCACATGCCCAAACAATGTTTGGCCTTAAATAGTATCTAGAATTTAACATAATGTACTTAATAACTATGTGTTTTCTCCTTTCGGAAGTGGATCTAAAAATTAATTGACGTTATGCAATTAATTGAATAATTACAAACCTATAAACTTTAAATAGATTTTAATCGTGTATACTATAACTGGTATATAGTTATAACAATAAAACCATCGAGGATCTAATTGGCCGTTACGCAACGGGGTAGCGTCTTTCATCAAAGAGATAAATCATAGAGTTGCAGTTCGATTTTTTGCAGTGTCGTATTATTGTTTGACTTTTTCTTAACAGGCTTTATATGAAAAACAGCTGTTTGAACGTACTTATTACCTTAGTTTTAAAAAAAAGATTGTTCAAATTTCTATTAATCCGTTAACAAACTAAACTGCATTACTTAAAAATTTATTTTAATTTTATCAATTTTAAAATTAAAAAAAAGGAAAAACTTTCTGAGTTATTTTGTTCCGTTCTATTTAATAATTCGAAAATATTTCGCGTAATTCGATTATACTTAACTTCTTCAAAAAATGTTTTTACCTTTTTATTTAAAATAATCGACAACTTATTTACATACAACATACTTTAAATAATAAAACCTAAATTAAGATTCGTGTTAAGTAGCTATCACAACTATTAACATCCAAAAGGAATATTTTCTTCAATACAATTTCGTTAAAACTTTTATCCGCTGTTAAGAAAAAAATGGAATTAAAATAAAGAATACGATTTGAAATGTTTTTCAAAATGTAGAGGGTTAATTGTAAATTACCAATCAATCCTTATATGTCTATATTGAAGCACTTTTGAGACTAGAAATATATTACCACACAAACAAGTGTACAAAAGTATTCTTATGTGATGTTTTTTGAAGGGCATCATAGCTAGCATAAATACTGGGTCAATGAGACAACATCTCTTGTCTCAAAACCGTGAACGGATTGTTAGGGTATTTCGCTGATTCTCTTATTGGCAGGCCGTATCGTTTACCATTATTGTTAAAAGTAATAAAAATTAATTAAGAGTCGGTAATTGAGACTTTATAGTAAAATAGTATATAACATATAGGAAATAAAATAAAAAAAAATCGGAAAACGTATGTACTAAAGTGTCGCCGTGGACTTTGCGTATCTACTTGACTTTTTTTATTACCGTGGGGAAATACCTTCGCAAACCCGTCCTCGCGGGGCAAAGACGGGTTATGTCGGACTCGCACCGACTAAAACCACCGCGTTGTTCCTTCCTGACTCCTTTAGGTTGGGGTCACAGGAACGTGCTTGCACTTATCTGCAACCCCACCAGCGCTGGCCGCCGAAGCAGCCCCATCTCGGCCCTACGGCCATCTGCCTGGGAGGCAGTTTCGACAGCCAGTTTTGACGCCCAGCCCTCTGGGCTGGGCGCATCGAACACTACGCCCTTCGTCTCGGCCCTGTGTTAGGTAACAGACTCCCCGAGTCTGTTACTCAGCCATGAGCCAGGCGTTCCTCGACCACGCAAAGACCATAATCCCAGGCCCCAGCGGCGGCTCCGATGTTACGCTCCGCCGCTAGCTCCATTTCAGGAGGAGAGATCGGTGACACCGTGCCGAATGTCCTCTCCTCCCACGGCCTCTCCACACCACATTAGCGGTGCAGCCTCCGAGTCGCGGAGGATAGGAGAGCGGTCTACGAATACCGACACTTCTCTTCCCCGCGACTCCACCCTGATTGCGAGGGGCAGGGAAGGGTGGCACCTACCTCGCAACCCGTCCCTCGCCCTCAAAGGCGCATCCAAAGCGGGCTTATTCAGCCCGCTTGAGCATCCTCCTCGACCGGCCTTACTCCTCAGAGCCAGGTTCCTCTAGCTTCCCACGGCTGGCCCAAGCCACCGCTCGACAAAGCGAGATTCGGGGGGCGAGGTTCGGGGGGTGCGTATCTACTTGACTGCCATAAGAGCCACTAACCGGATTCTAGATTAAAAGTGCACGTGTTGTTTGTAAATAAATAAAATAATTAACTTTGTATATTATCTGTTTAGTTAATAACTACTTTGGTAGCCTAGTGGTTAACGCATAGAAACCATAAGTCGCAATGCTACAGGGATTTCTTAATTTTTCATTGCTGTTTCATAGTTGTCAGTCAAGTAATGATCTATGATTTGGATGGACAAGTAAATGTTGGTCCAGCGGGGGTGGGATGGCGATCTCCGTGCAGTAGCCGGTTCAAGTTGGCAGCGAGTAGCAGGTGATCGTCCGTCTTGCCGTTCATTAAAAAGGCCTATCTCCAGCAGTGGACTAATAAGGGTTGATTATGATGATGATTTGTATTAAATATATTTCCTACTATCGGAAGTCCGTCCAATTATTAAATTTAGGATTTTATTTTTTATTTTACTAAAACGGGATTGTTAAAAAGATTTAGGATTATTGGATGAACAAAAAATGTCATCGAAATTAATTAATAGCAACAAACATCCCCCCTTGTAATAATGAATATTATTTATGATAAAGTATTTTTAGTGTTTCACTAGTTTACACACCTTAATCCTCAACAATATTAAGCGATAAGTAATAACAAATTGGTATAATAATAATGCAAATAAAAATTTATTTATCAAAACAAAATATTTTTATGTTTATTTTATTAAAGACATTAGTTTTATTGATTTTTTTTAACCAAATTCCTTCTATGAGAGTTCCTTTAAACATATTTTCTAGCATAAGGACTTTTTAACAAAATTCTTTCAACAAAACGAAAAAATTTCAAAACATATTTTTCTCCATTTCTTATGATTTAGCTAGCTTATCGCTAGCTAAATCATAAGAATCACAAAGCAGTTATTTTCAACATTGTACTTTTTGACTTTCTTTCAAAAAGAAGGAGGTACTCAATTCGGAGCGCATTTTATTTTTAAATATGTTACCTCGTTCCTGCGTGGCCCAATTTTGTTTATTGTTTTTTTTTAAGTAGTTTAAAATATAATTAAGAAATTAAGAAAATTTCGGCGGCCAAAGTCACAACCTCGTGTAATTAAATCACAAACGCTGGCTCAACCTTAAGAGATAGAATCAAACTATGCGTTACATAATTGTGCTACTTGAATTAGCCTACAATAAAGCATATATCTATGCTTTAAGAATAACCTACAAAAAGCATTTCATGGTAAACATTTTCGCACATTCAAAGCTCATTTAAGGCCATATAAAAGTTAATAGATTAAAAAAGTTCTTAATTATGTTTGCGTAACATGTGTCATACATAATAGATATTAAAGATTTAAAATGCAGTGGCAGAAATCGGGAGGTAATTTCTTGCAGAGGGCACGTTGGCACCCGCTTATATTTGGTTATATAGTGGTTATATAGTGCGCAAATTGGTTATATAGTGTTTGAAGTTTGTCATATTTTTTGGTTAAAATTTTTTTACTTGTTTTGTTTTTGAAATGACTATAAAATCACAAAATAACTTTAAAAGGTTGAATTTACTTACCTTACTAATATACTATTTTCCTACTAAAATAAATTATTTTCTTAACATGAAGAATTAATTAAGAAACACGTGCAACATTTTAATATTCATTAGTGAAGCCGAGCATCCAGATCCCTCCGGAATATGATAAAGTAAATGAAATGACACAGCTATTATAATTAATTGCAATGAAGCTTAATATTAATATTATATATGCACTTCTTAAAGCACAAGATCAAATTGAGTAATCTTTACGATCAAGAACGTTAATTTGTAAAGATACGATTTTAACGTTCCAATGCTAAGTTATGAATTTCTAATGATTTTCCTGACGTTCAATCACTTTACAGGATCGAAGGCCTAGGGCAGACTAAGGTGTTGTTCGTTTGTCACAGTTTTTTTACCCGCCTACCGTCGTTTCTGTATTTTATTTATTAGTCCGTTTTAAGCATACCGAGCTTATGGTATCTCGAGATATAACAGTAATTTTATGCTATGCTTTAATTTTGTAAAAAAATGGATCCCGAGCAGGTGATTACACCCAATCATCGCTTCTAATTTGGAGTTTTTGGCAACTTCCCAAAAGAAGGAGGTACTCGATTCGGTCATAATTGATTACGATGAAAAGTTCATATAAACAATTAATTAATAGAACTAAAGCACTTCGAAGACACGGAATGTGAGGATAAATTCTGTGTAAATCGCCCTAGGGATATGATACCGATACCTATGCGGTTAATTAGTTCCTGAGTAAGTCTATTTACAGCTAATAATCGCAGACTGTTTATGTAGCAACAGTAATAAAAAAAAGCTTAATTTATAACTAGCTTTGTCCCGCGGTTTTCGAGATGCACGCCAGAATAGTTTGCAAATTGCAGATTTTGTACAGAAAAATATCAATCAAACCTACTGATTTAAAACTATATACCCTCGAATAACATAAAAGTAAATATTAATAATAGTCATGATAATAAGGCTGTACTCCTGGCTACTTTTTGCGTCATCTGCCGATTTCTCTCCCCTTCGACCTAACTCTCGGCCGTTTTGTCTCTCCTGTCAAGGTTTTCCGTTAAAAGCTGACAAAATTAGTAGATAATATGTTTTTTTAATAAAAAATATTGTCGTTAAGGCCTTAAATAACTATAATGTAGCTGCAAAGTGTTATGTTTTAAGGTGTAAATATTAACTTAAAATATTCAACATACAGATATTTATTAAAATTGTATTTTATATATAAATGATAAAATTATGTAACTTATAATTTCATTAAATGGTATGTGCAATGGCATCTGGCATATAAATTAAAGAACTTATGGTTTCATTATTTTAGAAGACATATACAAGCTCATACATAACTCATATAAGCAAGCTTTGGTGCCATCTGAAGGCTGATGCATAATTAATCCTGTTATGTTGTTTTTTTCTGGAATTTTTTTGTAATATAATATATCTACCCATCTGAGTATCAGAAGAATCTTACATGTTGGCGGAATAACATTGTGTACACTATTTATCAATTAAATACCGCAAAAGCCGTAAAATAATTGTATTTAAAAAAATATGCAATTATACTTTAAAGTTTTTTCTTTTTCCGTTTTAAAAATATACGTTTTTTTAACATTTTGCAGCAGCTTTAAGATCTTTTCATATCGAATATTTTTGTACTGTTCCAATTACTGGAGCTGTGCATGCATGCGCATTAAGTTAGTTACGTCCAGCTGCCGCTTGCAATTTAAATCCAAAACATTTGTGTTCTTGCAATTCTTTGAAATGGTATTTCCTATGCTAAGATGAGATATTTCGGATTATATATGTGTTAATTATAACGCATAATGCAACACTATAATATTTTAATTCTTAGAGAGACCACACTTTTAGTCCGTCTAAATAGAAGAGCTAGAAGATTATACTAGAATGTACCCATCTGACCATGTCTGGCGAGACGTTATTTGTTGTTTATAGTGAGACTTTATTCTGTAAACATTGATATCAACGGGTCTGTGTTGTTTTAAAACCTTACTTAAATAGCATGCCTGTTGGCTTTCTATTTGTCTTAGGAGCTGTGTGCTAAAACCCATGTTTATTAATTTGGCGCGAGGAGGCGTTGACTTAGGGTTTCCGGACTTAAATTAATGCGGGGCATAAAGGATATAACGTTTAAAGTTGCGTCTAATCAGAAGATCCCTCATTTTCGCCTATTCTCACGCAGATTCACTCCAGACATGGTTTTATAGCTATAAGGAGGACAATTGATGAGTACCACTTCTGTACCGTACGCGCCCTATAGAAGGCTCAGTACATGCTGGATTGCTGTGAGCTGTGAAGTGTTTTTGGGTACAACATTTTGCTTTCTTTTGTGGGTACTGCATTAGGCTTAGTGGAAACCGAATGGCTGTGGGGTCTTATGTACACATTACACACATGCGGAATTTTAAGGGCACTAATGGAAGCTAAAATCAACAACTCGTGGCTAGGACTCAGGCAAAAGCGGCACGTCAAAACAATCATCCATAGTTTTAGTAGCTATACCAGGTATTATTCTTTAAGCTCTATTAAGATGGGTTCTTAAACTGTATTACCATTAAGCTAAAAAAAATTCAAAAAAATGCAATATAAGTGTGTAAAACATTTAAAACCTTACACTTTAATTTACAAACTAGTAAATAACATATAACACTTTTTAATAAATTTTAATAAATTGCTTCCGTAGTCTAGCGGCAGTCTTATTAGCGTAGAAACAACAAACTCTAGAGAAATGATATTCATCGCACACAATCACAAATTAACGTTTAAACACTGGTATAGTATAAGTGCATTCCAAATAGAATCGTAGTTCTCTCTTACGGTTTGTAAATAATTTATTTTATTTTTGCATACGTCATTAAAATGCAATAAAAAATTATTTTATTTTATATTTTAAATATACAAAATAACAGAAGTTATTTAAGTTATATAAAAAAGTGCGAGAGACAGTCAATATCTTTTACTACTTACTTAAATCTATAATTCAAGTTATAAAAACAATTTTACCTAACGAGCAATTATATTTTTTGTACATTATTTAATCATATAATATAATAGTTAAGAGCCTAAAACATTCCAGTTTAATATATTTTTCTTTAGCAATATCACGTCATCGTCGTTGACATAATAAAGTGCACGTTGACCCTTTTCCCACAGTATCTTGGCTTAATGCCAGTCCATAGGTGGGGTTTTGTACTAGATTTTTGATGTAAACCGTGTCTATTGTCAATAACGTCTAAAGATGGAATAACTTTTAATTCCTTCAGCTTAATCCATTAACATTCGTTTAAAGTATTTATCTATCATCTTTTTTGACCGACTTGCCAAAAGAAGGAGGTATACAATTCGGAGCGCATGTTTTTTTTTTTTAAATATTGTTAAAGCTTATTTAAGATAATATCAGATCAGTTTAAGTTCACATAAAAGTTATTGCATTAAAAAAAACATTTTATGAACATAAAATGTGTTATACATTTCGATGAAATGAATACCTTAAAAGTTATTAGAGATTTATAATGCGGTGGCCGAAAACGCGACGTAATTTCGTACGGAGAACACGTTCTTACCTGCTTTTATTACGTAAAATAGTTATACGCTTTTTGAAGTCATTTTTTTAGTTAAAATTTCGCTGGTTGAGTATCTTTTTTAACAAATTGCGTAATTAAACTATACTTCATTATGTATTAAATTACTTTTAATATAAACTATTTTTGTTAATGGAATTAGGCAAATGACCTGATGTTTTACCTTATGTTAAGTGAACAACGCCGTGTATGGATATTGAAAACAGCATAAAATAATAATATAATATTTCTGGAGGAATAACCAACACCATCTAGTTCCAAACTAAGCAAAGCTTGTACTATGGAAACTGGATAACTACTGATAAATACATTTTACTTTTAATTTTAATAAATACATATTATATAGATACAAACACCCAGACACGTGAAAAATACTATGTTCAACACACAATATTTTTCGTTATAGGAATCGAACTAACAACCTTTTGGCGCAACAGTCAGGGTAACTAACCAGTGCGCCAAGCGGGTCGTCAAAAAAGCTACAAATATGTTATCGGCCTTCCAGGAAAGTGCAGGCTCTATTTTTGATCCTAAGTCGTATTTGTCATGAAATATAGTAAGATTTTGTTTAATCGATCTCCTATCTACGACGTTAGAAAGTAATGTTGCCGTTTAAAAGTAAAAAATATCTATATGTCTATTAAAAACTAAAAAAGAAGAGCGGAAATAAATGCTTCGTCCATTTTGTTTAGCTTCCTACTGTGTAAAGGAACTTTATGAATAAAACGACAACAGTAACAATTGCAGATAAAACTGCACTGAATTACTTTATTTATTTATAATGGATGCACAGAGCTCTTTCCACTAAGCTCTTTCCGCTGACTTAAGAACATAGGTTTAAAACTTATTTATTTGGTTTTTTAATCGGTAGTGCAACTTAAATGAGGAATTGTGTTAATGAAACAAAACCTATTAAATTATACCTATTTATAAATGTAATGAAACACATTATGACTGAATAATTTAAATTGTTGTTTTATCCTGAAAAAATCATGAAGGTCTTTATTGTTACAATTTTATAACGATTTATACTATATAATGTTTCAAACACTTCTTTTGAAGTTATACTTCTTTAGGCGCGTTATGAAAAATGATAGAGTGAAATTTTACGATTTGTCACACAAAATTAACAGTTTATAATGAAAACGGTGAAAATGTAATAAGGGCCATATTACATAGTGATAAGGTTGATTTTGTGTAGTGATAATGGAGTTGTCGTTTTTATTTGCGATAGTTGTTGCATAATGTGCTCTATGAGTTAGGATTAAGGTTCGTTTTGGTATATATATATATATATATATATATATATATATATATATATATATATATAATATAATTATTAATAATATATTTTATATTATTTAAATTTATATTAAATATATATATTAAATACATTATTATATAAATATAGTATTTTTGTAATGATGTTTATTCAACTTGATATAATGGTAATATTTTTATTCATTTAATATATCAACATTGTGATTTATCTATGTAATACGTTTTAGATAAGCGCCATCTAGTCACACATAATCAAAGCTTCTGATTTATAGTACCGCTGTACAAGTAAGCCAACATCTCTTAGGAATTCTACATTTGTAAGCAACAGATGGCGCTGAACTACCAGTTATATGATATATCAAAAGACGTACTTTACGTCTTGTGAATCCATAAATTCTTAATCGAATTATTTATGATTAGTTCTTGTAAATCTATCATCTTTAATTATCTTAATTATTTTTGATTGATATTACTTACTATTTGTGAATATTAGTGAAAAAAATTGTGCTTATATACTTTTTCAAGTGCTCCAATATAATTGAGGTTAACTATCCGTATGTATTATTTATTGATATAAATTAAAATACTTTTATTTAATATAATTAACACTAAATATTATTAAATTATTAATGTTAAATACTTATTATTGGTTATTTAATATTCACAAAATAAAGAAATAAATTTAATAAAACATTTAATAAAAAGTTTGTGATAAAAATTAAAATTGAACATCAAATTATAATATTAATTTTAATATTTGCTATTAAATTGAATAAATAATAAATATTTATAAAAATAACTTAATAAATTTAATGAAAACTTTTGATAAACATGATAACTGAAGTTCGATTCAGACATTACGGAAACAGGCGGGCTAAGTCTGTCTGAGGCCCGGGGCGAAAGCTGAATGAGGCCCCAAGCTTTAGGCAATATGTATTTCTACAATTTTTTATTCAGTTCACATTTGTATGTATAAGTATTTATGATTATTTCGTTAAAATCTGGCAAGTTAAATTTAAATTCGCTTAAATTATTTAAGCTTAATAAACATAGGTATGTACCTACAATTATCATCATCATCAGCCTGTAATAGGCCTCCCTAATACACCCCATCCATTAGGGGTTATTGGACCGCACCCACCACGCTGGTCCAATGGAGGTTGGCGGTGGACCGACTTTTACATGCCCATCCGACGCATGGATCATCTTACTTTTCAGACAATTGGGTGATCAGCCCAAATTGCCCGGACTCAACTAGAAACAATAATGAAAATTTGGACTCAACAAATTTTCATTATTGTCTCTCCTCAGGATTTTGCGGCACAACAACTTCAGCTATATTGTAAACAAAATATAAATATTTTAAATTTCGATCTTATTCATCTAAACGCGGAATCGCGCGTTTCTTATGATTTTGGATTCACGACAAAAGCAAAATTTTTAAAATAGGATAGATATGAGAATTAAAACGTGCCGTTAGAAAAAACAACGCAGAAAAGTAAAAAAATAACAGTTTCGCCATTTCGCGAAATTATTTAAAACTTCTGCTACTAAAATGGCAACTGAAAAGTTACGGAACAGAAAGAGCATTACATAAATCTTGTTTTTATGTGACAATGAATATTAGCTATAATATTTTTTAAATTAATTAAGTTGTTTTATTTATTCCCTTTTGTTTATGAACGTGAAATGTTTGCCTACGTAGTCGCATTCTTACTAAACAATTTATTGATTTGGAAATAAAAAGGGGAAATCGGCAAGAGCTCGGTCTATTGTCAACTCTTTTCACTCAATTAAAATAGTTTATTATTACAACACCTAATAGCTTATTTTTAACTATTATTGAAAATGACCAAGGAACTTGCTAAAAGTAGGTAGAAATAAATAGACAAGTAAATGGCGATAGACTAGTCAACATTATGTAAATTGTAAATGTTTATTTATAAATATTTAGTTAAGAATTCCTCCCAACGTATAGTTCAGATTTGACTCAACTTCATCGTTATGTATATAGGTTCCCTGTGTAACTAGAAACTTCCGTCAAAAACAATAGTGTGCCAAAATCAGCTGTGTTTTGGTGCTGTAATATCTATATACCGGTGGTAGGTCCCCTTTTTACAGGAGACCGTCTGGGTGGGTGACCACCGCGGTGGCAATTTCTGCCGCGAAGCAGTAGTGTGAAAACATCGCTGAGTTCTGATTTGAAGGGCACCGTAGCCAGCGTATTTACTGGGTAAACGAGACTTAACACCCTAGGTCTCACGATAAGCAGCGCGTTGGCGATACCACTGGTATTGTCTATGAGCGTCGGTGACCACTTCCCATCAGGTGGCCCGACTGCTCGTCTGTCTGCGTATGCCATAAAAAAAAAACAAAAATATTTTGAATTAGTACAACATAAAAATCGGTGATTACTTGATGTTCAGATCACAAACTTAAAATATTAAAATAGACTATCATAAAAATTATCTTATCTGAAATGCACAATCTTATGCTCTTCTCATAATATTTTTATTTTCTTTTTTTGTCATGTATTGTGTGAGTTACTCTTGCTTTATCGGATTCATACAGCAATATTTAAAATATTCCATAAATAAGAATATTTTATTGCAGCAATGTTCAGCATACAATTGTAAGAACCACGTGTAACAATATACAATAACAATACACTTACTTAATTTAGCGTGCTCTTAGGGCGGTTCTAATGTTTGAACTTTATCAGCCGTACCTTACCAATTTATGGTTCAACTTTAGGCCTTTAAACTGCTGAAGTTTGTGTGATATTTAATCAACATTAAAAGGCAGGTTTGGAAAATGGGACCAACAGCTTTTAGTTCCACAGAATTTAATTATTACATAGTGTTGTCTATTATATTCAAATTTAATTTTATACATAACGATATCTCTTTTAACATATTCTATAAGGTGGTCAGTGCAATTCAAATGTTATAAGTGGTAATAATTTGTAATTTGTAAGTCCAAGACATGTAAGGCAAATAATTTTGACAATGAACATACATACTATAACATTTTGAATAAGTTATAAAGCTTGGATTTAAATTATTATCGTTTGACATAATTAAAAGGCCCATAAACAATTTTTAGGCAAAACATTATGGAATAGATTTACCTAGTATTACATAGGTTAAATAATGAATTGGTACATTCCTGTTCATGATAAGGTGTCATTCATTTATATATAAAGCGAGTTACGAAGTTCATTTTTATAACATAAAGTTATCCGTTCTATGGTTACTTTTACGAGCAGTAACATCTGCTTCTTCTAATTCATCATCAGCCTTTGATAGTCCACTGCTGGACATAGGCCTCCCCTAATACACCCTATCCATTAGGGGTTTTTGGACCGTATCCACCACGCTGGTCCAATGCGGGTTGGTGTGACCGATTTTACATGCCCATCCGACGCATGAATATCTTACTTTTCAGACAAATGGTTTGATCGGCCTCAAATTGCCCTAACCAACTATGAAACAACAATAAAATTTGTTGAGTCCCGGCAGGATTCGAACCCACGACCTCCGGATTCTAAAGCACACGCCTATACCACTAGGCTACGGAGGCAGTTAGTTCAGCTCCTTCTAATCATTAATATTATATTTTTACGTATTTTAATGCTTACACACTGGCGGGATATTTCGGTTTGTAGACCAATTAAAGGCAGCACCTTGTTCCAGACTGGCTTGTATCTATTGGGGAAATCAGAAACTACAGCAGCTTTGGGCGGCCAATAACCAACATCCTAATCCACCGTTAAGCGTATGGAAGTAGATGTAGCCATCCTTTCGACTCCAATAACCAGCTTGTTGATTTACCCAAATCAGTATTTAAAACCACCGGAGCGAAATAGATATTTTCATGCAAAAGTAACTCTTAGTCTCTTCGGAGGCATCCTCGGTATGAAGTTGTACACCTAGCTTTTTTTGGCTTTTGATGGTAGAGAGAACGATTAATAATGATAATAATAATCAATAAACTTTATTTAATTTTATTGTATTTAATAATAATAATATTATTAAAATAGAAACGTAGGATTTTTTATAGATAAAAAATACGGAATCAAATAAAGTTTCAAGTTTTTTACATATGTCAGCACGAAACGCTAACGAGCGTACAATAACGTAACAATCAGCTTAATGGAGCGCTTAATGTGAAATATGTATGAAGAAAAGTTATTTATTTCAATATTTTCATTACTTAAAAATAATAACTTTGAAACAGAATCAACAAATATTCACTAATTCAATTTTAGTACTCAAAAAAGTAAGTCATTTGTTTTATGAGTGACGAGCACACTGCTCGTGACTTTTAACTGTTTAAAGAGTGAGGTGCTTAATTCGAAGTGTATGTTTTTTTTAAATATACTTATGATACCTCATTTATCACATGATCAACTAGGACAGTGATTAAAAGACAACCCCTTTTCCTACGGATAAGGACAAAGACAATTTATGTCAACGTCAGCATCGTAGCGAATGGGATATGGAGGTCGGGATGCCAACCAACCCAAAACCCGATGATGGCTTCATAACCGTCAACTTTAAGAAGAAGCACAAATTGCGCGCCTCTTCCCCAGCACTTGTCCTTCCCGTTAAGTCTGTGAAGCCTAACGCTTCTACCACCTGCCCCCAGCAGGCCGCCTATACATCGACATCCCAGTCGATCCAACCCACGCCGAGCATCCATCCTGCCGATCCCAGGCGTCCCCCGCTCTTCGTCCTGCCCCGCTTTTCAAGGCGCAACTCCCAGTAGGGAAAAGACCCCACTGATTCACCTCCGTGAGAAGAAGAAGTGGGTCGAAATTTGCTCGATCCTATCAAATTATAAAGTTTGAGGCCTCCGATTGCAATCAAGGAATAAAACTGCAATTGTCCCCTCCCGAAGGGGACCACTTTAATACATTCACTTCCGGACGTGGAGCCTGTACTTAGGGCAGTGGTCCAAAGACTGCCTAATGAAATCCCACGTTCAGAGATAGCTGATGCTATCAAAGCACAAATATTCCCGCCCTTTCGGTACAAACAGTGTACCACCCACGCAACAAGCGCCCTTATGGTATGGTTCTTGTCACACTAGAGCGCTCCAAAGAGGGTATGCGCGTATTTGATATCAAACAGCTCTGTGGAGTCGGTCGTCTTATATTCAAGCGGCCGCACTCCAACGGACACCCCGGGTAGTATCACAACTACCAGTAATATGATTATGCTTCGCCTAATTGTTTCGCCCTTGTTGCGTTAAATGTCTCAGGAATCACGGCACTAATGATTGCCCCAGACTCAAGGACAAAAATGTCCATCGAGCCCCAAGCGTGCGTTAACTGCCCCAATCCCAGCCACACAGACGACTACCTCAGCTGCCCAAAAGAGTTCCTGCGTACCCAAGGGAAACCACTTCTAGGCGACCACCACATAACCCATCCAACGACATTGCATACTCACCCCTCCGTCATTCCAACGCATGGAAATTCCAACCCGCATGTCAACAGACAGCGCCCGAGCTGACTCCAAGCGCACAGCTGCCCACCGCCGCCTCAAACATGCTTTTCATATTATAAAAAGTTACTGTAAAGTTACTGTGAACTGTAAAGTTAACATATTATTAAAAAAGCCTCCATAGCCTAGTGTTAAGGGCGTGTTCTTTAAAAACCGGAGGTCGTGGGTTTAAATCCTGCGGGTACTCAACAAATTTTCATTGTTGTTTCTTAGTTGGTTAGGGCTTTTTGGGCAGATCACCCAATTGTCTGAAAAGTGAGATGATCCATACGTCGGATGGGCATGTGATAAGTCGGTCCACTCACCAATCCGCATTGGACCAGCGTGGTGGGATACGGTCCAAAAACCCCCTAATGGAGGATGCGAGCATTAGGGGAGGTCTATGTCCAGTAGTGGGCTAACACAGGCGGATAATGATAATGATGAAAAGACGTTACCGTTACATAAATATAAAATGCTATTTACAAGAACAACAAAACACGCCCTTGTCAATGACTAAGGCTATTATGAGACATTCATATTATATAGACACTCGGTATTTATTACACGCCCATTATCATAACGACTAAATGGGTACACAAAAGCAATAAAAACTGTAATATCCATGAAATCTTATTGATATAAGATTTATGTATAATTGTTTGAAATCATCATTGAAATCTTTTTCGTGTTTGCAATTTATATATAATAAAAATAAAGGTAAATTTTCCAAAACAATAATTATATTACTAAGAATAAAATTGTTATATAAAAAAATATTAAATTCAAAGGTATTAAAAGTTATTAACCAAATTCAAAAGTCTATTAAAGAGTTTCGCGCCTAAAGCGATAAACTATTATATAGGTGTAGATTATAAATAGTACTTTGTATCTATAATTTTTTTCTGTGGTTTATGCTCACGCATTACCTGCCCAGCATGTAACATGCACTAACCCGCACTAGACTAGCGTCGTGGGATACGGTCCAAAACCCCTCAATGGATAGGGGTGTATTAGGGGAAGCCTATGTCCAGCAGTGAACTATCACAAGCTGATGATGATGTTGATGATAACCCGCCCTTGCTTAAAACACCACGTTATTCTTTTCAAGCGCTTACTCGTCCGTCGTCTTAGCCCCTGTTCGGAGGTAACAAACTCCCCTGACTTTGTTAGCGGAGGCCTTCGCCGATTCCCGAAGGTTCAGGAGAAAAGCCTATGAAGAAATACCGAAACTACTCTTCCGTCGGGACTCACCCGTCATTTCGCCCCCTACTTCTTCTTTTTATATATATTACGCGGATGAAATCGCGGGCTAGTTTTAAATATATTCTAACATACATATGCACAGCGTTCATACATTGTAAAAACAAGAGCAAAGCATGGTAATGTGAAATATGAGAAAGGATTGCTAGAGCCCAATTTAAATTTTTATTTATATTAACAATGAAAACAAGCGTTTGAATTTGGCTTACAAATGCATTTTAAAATGTAAGAGCTGGTATTATTAACGTTCGAAACCAGTCACTTGTCTCGTACTAAGGATGAAACTCTTAGAGGTTGGCTCAATGGGATAACGATCATGTTTATTGATTTAGGAACCAACTGCGACATGAATTCTATTGAAATTCTGCGTTACTTGTTCGTTAATTAAATTTAATCGAATTATTCAATGCATCATGTCATTATTCTAAGGATTATGCGATGATGTATTAATGAAAGGATCATCCTTTCATTAATACATCAAGTTTTTAAATAATTATTTCTTTATTTACGCGATTATACATATCAAATCCACTTATTTACGGATTTTCAGTTACTAAAATATATTTATTCCGACGTTTCGATTCTTTTCAGCATCCATGATCACGGGCAGACTAAGTTGGTATGTGTCTGTAATTTGAACATGTGTTAACATGTTAACACGACGCTATCAAGAAATCTGCAATTTGCGACCATGTTCTAGACAAGCCAATCATTATATTAGATTTGATGAACCAAAAATACTGGCTAATGAACATCGATTTATACCAAGGATGATTCGAAGCGTTAGAAATTTTTTTTTTTTTTTTATATTGCATAGCGAGCAGACGACAGTCAGAGCCACCTGATGTGAAAGTGGTCACCGACGCCCATGAACATTGCCATACAGGAATCACCAACTGCTGCCAACCAGATGGAGACATAGGACGTTAAGTCTCGTTTACCCAGTAATTACGCGCTACGGTGTCTTCAAACCGGAACAGTAGTGTTTCACACCCACCAGACGGTCTTTGCCACCTTCCTGGGATCCAATAATTTCAAAATTAAACGCAGAGTATAAAACTACAAAACCGAAGAACAATATAAATACTTTTTGTCAAACCAACATTAAAAATTAAGAATCGAAAGATATGTCAATTATTTAAATAAAAACTGACGTTATTCGAAAACACAGAGATACAGACCATATACCAAGTTAGTCTGCCCTCGGATCATGGATGCTGAAAAGAATCCGAAACGATCAGGAATAAAAATAATTTTTAAATAACGCTGAAAAATCCTAAATAAGTGGATTTGATAAGTTGTTTAAAGTTATTTTTCGTAATCTAGTATATTTATAATATAACACCATGATTATGATAGTCTACTTTGAACTGGTTTGAATTACATTTTTATATTAGTTTATAAGATTACGTTTACGGCTCACGAAAAAATAATTGCGATTTTTTTTCTAGATGAAAATGCAAAATTTTTGATGTTTGAAAAAATAAGTTATTGTATTTTATTTATGTGTTGTGTTTATGTTTTTTTTATTTATGAGTCCAATAAAAGTTCCTTCAACATCAACATCAGCAGCAGCCTTTATCCGTCCACTGATGGACGTACGCCTTTTTCAATGAACGCCAAAACGCCGACCCTCAGCTAATTGTGCCGAACTTGAAACGCTACTGCAGAGATCGACATCCCACCTTTTATTTATTTTTTATTTATATGTATACGCACAGCAATAAGACTAGAAGCTGTCAATTTTCGATTTAAAATTACAGTCGCACCACGTAGCCACTTTATTTTAGATATGATTTTCTGTCTGAGTATGAAGCCAAAATGCTTGGAGAGTAATGATTTAAGGTAATGTAGACTGAACTCAATATTGATCCAGGTCAATATCAGAATCTGTATTTGATATTGACAATTTTACCTTAGAAGAGGTAAAAAAATAAGTCCATAAAATCAGTTACTTTAGTAAAAGTAACTGATTTTATGGATGCCATGATCACCCCCAAAAATCAATCATCATCATAAACAGTCTTTAGCAGTCCATTGCTGGGCATAAGCTAGACTGTAAGCTAGATCCGCCGTCAAGTGGGCGTTGGGGTCGTCACGTCTCTACGCCAGCCGCAACAATAATATGCTCAGTTTTTAGTACTTATAAAAACTTTACGAAAGGAAAAGAGGTTTGTACGCTATAAAATGAATGTAATAATTATAACGTATATAATTTTTTAGAAGCAAGTATTTTTATTAAATTTTCGATAAAAAATAAATCAAATTATTACAAAATTGAAGCAATGAGCTGTTTCAAGACATATTTCGTTATAGCAGATTTAAATTACTAAACTGCCTCCGTAGCCTAGTGGTATAGGCGTGTGACTTAGAAACCGGAGGTCGTGGGTTCGAATCCTGCGGGGACTCAACAAATTTTCGTTGTTGTTTCCTAGTTGGTTGGGGCAATTTGGGCCGATTACCCAATTGTCTGAAAAGTAAGATGATCCATGCGTCGGATGGGCATGTAAAAAGTCGGTCCACCCACCAACCCGCATTGGACCAGCGTGGTGGGATACGGTCCAAAAACCCTCTAATGGATAGGGGTGTATTAGGGGAGGCCTATGTCCAGCAGTGGACTATCACAGGCTGATGATGATGATGATGATGTTTTAAATTACCAAGTTAAAAAAATAACTGTAATTTAACTGGAAACTTTAAACTATTCTTGCTATTTATAATTGCTCAACGGATAAAATTTCCATTCATAATTTGTGTAAGGGAGCTTACTTACACATATAAATATTTTAAAACGTTTGATACAATAGAAACATTTAATAACACCGTCAATAAGTATATTACAGTAAAGTTGGAACACAATTTCTAGGCTTACATCGTTTTTACTTTTTGAACTGCTAATAAACCAGTATTATTCCATTTTAATAGTCATAAGAGATATAGTTAAAAGCATAAATATTTTACGTGACAAAGGTTCATAAACTGCCGTTCATTTAGTTCATAACTCACAACGATGTAAGATAAATAAAGTACGTCATAACGAGGAGAGTGTTTCAAGGTATTAACTAATTTTAATGATGTTCTATTGTTTATCCAACACTTTGAGTCGTTCTAATAACACCATTTTTGGAACAAAGACTGAAAGTACTTGCCTTGTTATTAAATTAATAGACGCAGCGTTATATCCACTGCGTTGAAGATTTAATACTTACTTGCGTATTATAAAAAGTGTAGTTAAATATATTTTGCCACACAGCCTTTGTATTATTAAAATTTACTAATCCAGTTTATTAGTTGACAAAAATTTACTGTATTGCATGTGTGTTTTCTGAATGTATGGTTGCTATGTGGATTTTGAAACAAACCTTAATTGTGTAGTCAAATACAGCTTCTGATCTCGGCAACCAAAAAAATCCGCTCCTATTTTATGTTTTCTTAATTTTTAGAAAAAATTCTAAAAAAGATAAACTTAATGATTTTATCAAATATAAAATAGCCCCTTTGTTCGCTTCCTTACTATCTTTCTATTAATTGGACAGTCTTTGCATTTGCGCAACTAAACGATTAATTGGCATTAAATAATACCAGATGCCTTGTATCACGCTATATTCATTATAACGTTTTGTATGATGCAAGTTTTCGTTAGTTTTATTAGCCAAAAATTTTCCTATTAGTCAAAATTAGTTAAACTTATCAGTTAGAGGGTAGTTCATAAGCTCTTCTAAAGCAGTATTACCTACTTCTGAGGTTTTAATTTTTTTTTTAATTTGTCTGGATTTGGTTAAAAATAGCTGTTTTCCAAAGCTGCAAGATTAGTAAGTAAGATCGGCGAGTATTTTTCATGTTGTTCACCACAGACGCTACTTCTTATCTCCAAGCTGTGATGATTCACGCTGGCACGCGATTACCAAACATTAGCTATCACTTTTTACAGGATATTTTTTTTTACTAGCCCTCGAATGAAAGTTTCTGAGACCGGTAAGAAAAATAATGTTTCTTGTTTCACAAGAAAATCCTTAACACCTACACCCTTCGGCGCAAAAATAAGCATTACACTGCTTATAGGCAATGTATAGCTTTCACTAAGAATATAGTGAAGGTAAATGAGAAAATATGGTAAGAAATTTATTTGCTTTACGGATATCGTGTGGTATCCCAGAAATAAATATAAACTTCAAGCAATTAAGCAAAGAAGAAAAATTAATATCATTAATTCCTTTTTGTAGCAATCATTATAAGCACAAAATTAAATTTGATGTAGTAAAACATGGCCAAAGAGATATAGTCATATTTCACAAATTAAGCTAATTTCTTAGTTATGGTTATTAGTAATAATAATATAAAAAAATACAAAAGATAATGACCGACTTTATACCGTACGTATATGAGCGGCTTACAAGGTGTTCTCTGCTCTTAATTGGCTTGCAGTTTCTGCCACCACATTTTAAATCTTTTAAGGTATTCATTTCATCAAAATGTCCTCTATGATACGTTTTATGTACATAAAATAAAGATTTTTTTAATGCGATAACTTTTACAGGGACTTAAACTGTGTTATCTTAAATAAGCCTTGAATGTGCCTGGTTGCAATTTTAGAAAATGTTTTGTTGAAATGCTTTTTGTACGTTATTCTCAAACATAGATATATGTCATCGCGGACTTTATTGGAAAACAATGCAAGTAGTACAATTATGTTAAACATACTTTATGTCTATCTTTTACAGATTTGGAATCGTTTGCAATTTAATCGCACATGGTTGTGATTTTTGGTGCCGTAATTTTTGTCTCGTTCAAAAAACTACTTGTCTCGTAATATTTAAAAATAAAATGGGACCATTTGAAAGCTAATATCAATCATTGAAAAAATTAAGAAAATGGGAAGTCTAGGAGCAGAGCAACGAGAAAAAATATATTAAAAAACATACGCTCCGAATTCTCTTCTTCGTTTTTTTGGGAAGTCGGTCGAAATTATATTTTAAAGTTTTTTCTTTTTCCGTTTTAAAAAGTATACACTTCTTTAACATTTTGCAGTGATTTTACGATCTTTTCATATGTAAAACTTTTGTACTGGTCCAATTAGTGGAGCTGGTGCATGCATGCGCATATCATATAGTTAGTTACGTCCAGCTGCCGCTTGCAATTTTAATTCAAAATATTTATGTTCTTGCAATTGAGCAAGATCACGTCAAGTGGACCCCCCATTTACCACTTGATCATTAAAATATAATCTATATATAATTTTCATAATTACTTATGGTGGAAAAATGATACCCCAAACGATTTTAAAAAAATTTTATTTTAAAACATTTTTTTTACTATAAAAATTTAAGCACTTTAAGTAAGACATAAATTCATGAAATTTCAGCATCCATGGTCAAATGTCTATACTTTAAAAATATATTAACGACTTAAAGTTAACAATAAGAAAATAAACAAATAGTTTATTTTCGTATTGTTAACTAACTTTTAAGTTAACAAATGGATATTTAACACATTTCTTGGTAAAAAAATGCATTTTTTTTCATCGGTCACATGCTTTATGCATTTAAGTTTAAGATTTCGAAAGTAAATTTCACTGCTCGCCAAATTTAATTATCATTTACGTCATATTATTATAATCATTTATTACTAAAATTTTATTATTGTTAACAATATGATAAAAACTTTTTCATCTTCTGAAACGAGCCTGCATTCTAGTGAAAAAATTTCCAATGGTTTGTAGTAATGAAATTGGCGAGTATTTTTTATTCTTCTTAAGCGTCGTGGTTGGTATTTTTTTTTCATGTACCTTATGATCTTTAATCGTACAGAAAGCAAAATTATTTTTTTTAAAAGAACTTTGGACCCACTGATAAAAGGAAAGTGGGGTTGTTATGTCGTTGTTTTTATCACGTTGGAGACTAGCACGATAAGCTTGTCTTTTTAAACTCCCTGCCCAAGCCATCACTCGCTCCTTTGCTATGGGATGTAGCAAAAAAAGTCCAATCAGCAACAACACCAAAATCATTTTTATGATTAACTAAATTGGCAAAATTAAATTAATTTTTATATTGTGAAGCGGCTCCGTCAGAAAAATACTTGATTTTTTTTTATTTATCGGCATCTTATTTAGTTTTTGAAAATTCTATCAATTTAGTATTAAATAAATGTACCGAACTTGCATATTGACTAACTTTTTCTGATATGACAACAAAATTCTCATGCTTCATTTCTCCATTTACTTTATAATAAATTACATTAGGGTGAAGTGTAGCCTGATCATTAGACCAATGGTTAATAATTTTCGAATAATTTTCGGAAAAATCGAGACATACTACAAATTCTCCATAATCAACAGATTCTTTTTATTTGGAGAAATAAGACTTAGCCACAAAATCATGCTTTAACAGCTCGTACCATTCATTTTTAAACTCAGCCAAAAATCATCCTTTGAATACGTAGCTTCAACAATTTGAGTCCTGCAAAATTAAAAATGTATTAGATAATAAGCCGTTTATATAAATCAATCATTAGACAAATTGATAAAATTAAATTTAAACCCTTTTCCTTACCTGTCGGTACTTTTCCATTGCCTGATAGATTTGTTTTTATCTCGTGGCTTTCAAGTAATAATTTTAACTTATCAAACAGCATTAACTTCAGGACACTTTTTACAGGTAGAAAAAAAAATCATGATGATGTAGGTTGCACGCAAACAGAGCTTTGAATTAAGTTATTGAAACTTACAGTAAAATTAACACCTTTATTTCAGTTCAATTTTTATTTCATGTAATTGTAATTTTACATTTTGGTGGATTTTGCAACACATACATTATGTGTTCCACTTTTTCCAGTAGAATTACATTGCCTCGAAATTTTTTGCTCCAATTTTTCCTCAGGAAATTTTTCTTTTAATTTTTTATGTAAATCATGTTTGTTAAATAGTAAGAGTATCTTTTGTTTCTGAGTTTTTTTTACTATTTTCCTTAACCGTAACATAATCTTTCATGCCGGGCATCACACGGCTAGCAAAATTACATATTAGTACAGTAAAATTTTTCATGCGATCAAGTGATGAATTTTCAGACCTTTATCTGTTTTAGAGTCAGGTTGATCCTCATTTTTTTCTAATATTTTTAGCAGCTTTTTCCTCTTTGACACTTTGAACTCACGTCGTATCATTTTGATAGACCAATCTAGCGGAAGAGTAGTCAAAACTTAGATTTTCTCAGATCTACTGGTTTTTTGATCAAAAGCAAACTTAAAATTATTTAAAAGAAGAGTAGAGTTATTACCATTAATATCATTACCAGTTAATTTTTTCATCATCATCATCATCGTCATCATCAGCCTGTGATAGTCCACTGCTGGACATAGGCCTACCCTAATACACCCCTATCCATAAGAGGGTTTTTGGACCATATCCCACCACGCTGGTCCATTGCGGGTTGGTGGGTGGACTGACTTTTTACATGCGCATCCGACGCATGGATCATCTTACTTTTCAGACAATTAGGTGATCGGCCTAAATTGCCCTACTCAGCTAGGAAACAACAATGAAAAATTTATTGAGCCCCCGCAGTATTCGAACCCACGACCTCCGGTTTCTAAAGCACATGCCCATACCACTAGGCTACAGAGGCAGTTAATTTTAAATTTTTTCACAGAAGTTAAAATAGCTTTCTGGCACTTAGCAACACTTGACACTCGTCTTATTTTTATCGGTGGTTTACCAACTTCCGACAGCAACTTATTGACATTTTCAATTGATTGCCAATAGCATCACACTCAAAAGTCGGATCTTTCTTATCATCATTTGTAATTTCATTCTTTGCTCAGTGTATCAATTTTTTATTTATTTACGTGAAATCACGTTGGTGGAGTGAACCCACAACTCCGGTGAGGCTTGCAACTTTAATGTGCCGATTTCCCCTCTTATTTTTGGCATCGAGGACCCCGAAGGAGACCCGGCGGCTCCATTTGTTTTACCCGTGAGCGGTTGATGGAGGGTGCCCAGGGGGCTGGCTCGATCACCGCCCTTTTTGTCCTTTCCCGTTAGCCCTATCGAGGGCCCCGGTGGCCGCCTACTCGATCAGTTGCTTTTGGGACTTAATTGGACAGTTTTCCCGACCATTGTTGGGGCCGGCCCGGCCGCCCGGTCCCTAGTTCGGGGGATGGTTGCCCTCGTCGGCGAGGCGGTATTATGGTGGTTGTGCTTTTTGCCAAGCCTGCGATTGTTTTATCGTCCGGTTCCAGAATGGCTGGCGCTCGCCTGTTGTTTTGATTTAAAAGCTTGGTCATGGGGCGCTGGACCAATTGCGACCGCAAGCCAGTCGAAATAGCGGATTGACCCGTTTAAAGATTTGTTTAATGGTCGGTAATTCCAGATCCATGTGGGATTTTCTTGCGCAGAAAGGCGCGCCCGTGGCTCCGCAGAATCAGTTTATTATTGTAATTTTGGAATATGATTCGGGGCGAGCAAAACAGGGCCCGGTAATCATGATAGGCGGATTACGGTTTTGGAAAGCCCCGCGGGATAGCTTGCTTTTGATTAATAGAGGGAATGGGCGGCCAGGACAAAGGCCTATTTTCACTTGCCATTGTTACTTTATTTATTATTGTTTGACGATTTGAAATTATATGAACATAAACGTGGCTACCACGAGTAAAATGTATCTATAATGAGAGTATTCCACGTGCTAGTCCATATTATACTCGGAATTATGAGTATATTCTATGCATTGGCGGGTGGAGGGTAAGAAAGAGAAAGGATGAGAGATCGAAAAGAAAAGGGGAAAGAGAAATGTTCTACACTACTCGCTTATGTATGCGATTGTCGGCCTGCGCACGTCTCATTTAACGGTTTTATTCCACGCACTTTCTTACGGTTTTACTATAAAATTTTTTTCGCGCGCAAAATCTCGACGACATCATTTCGACAGTAGAAAGAAGAAAAATCGACGGCATCAACGAACTTCCTTTCCGACGGCTGTTCACGATGTGGTTCTCCACACATGAAGCAGCCTATGAACCCATTTCCTTCTTTTTACAAGCAACCTGGTTCCTCTTCGTTTCGGAGTTAGTTGCTGAGCTTCACCACTACGACAGAGTAGAAACCTATTCGAGAAGATGTTTTGAAAAATGACTGAAAATGGCTTTAGGCGTCTCTTTGTTATACAGGTAGATAAGAACTCGCTTATTAATGACAAACTTCTTAAAATTAGAAATTACTTAGTTCGAATCATATGATTTTTGTAAAATATTTGTTAAATACTCGCTTTTATCTCGCTTACCTGTAATTGTCAATGCTTTATTTTTTAAATGTAATGTAATGTCGCCTTTTTTGTAAATTAAGTTATAATGACTTGTTCTGCAGTTAAGTCAGTTACCGAATATATTTTAATGTAAAGTATAATCCTGGGCGTCTATTTTTAATTATTAATTGTTATAGTAATTGCTTAAAAATGCAATGTCGCTTTTTGAAAGATTATTTAAAGCGATATAGCGATAACGAAAACGTATTTAGAAGTATGCCCAAACAATTTTAATATATAAGAGAGACAATTAAAATAGGTTTGCATTTCATTTCATTATTACTATTTTACATTTCTTGATATTTAATTAATGTTATATACTGGAATAACAATTTTATCTGCTGTGTACTATGTATTTTATTTGTTGTATTTTTTAATTTGTTTTTTGAAGTCAATTAATTTGCATGCATATGATTAATTAACGTTGTGTTAATCTATCAATTGTTTTGATAATACGAAACGGTGATTGAAACAATATTTGATTTCGGTTTCAATGATAACAATTTTATAACAACATTACGGTATTATTGTTGAAATGAAGCAGATAGTATTTATAGTGTAAAGTTATTTTTTATCGAAAAAATTATTACCTCAATCTGGAATGATCTGATTAATTTTTTAGTTAAAAAATATATATAAACTTTAGTATAATAAAAAAAATAAATAATTGACGCCTTTAACCGTTAGAAATATATAATAACAATGTTTAATAGAATCGTGTATGTAGAGTTTATTTACAATCAGTCAAAATGAGCGTGTGTCTAAATTAAAATATAGCTAGCAAGTTTTTTTAATGTCATCTTTTAACAGAGACACGAAGAAGAAAGCATACATTAAAATATGTATATATATATATATGAGAGAATATATGGCATTCAGTCTATACATTTACCAAAAGGAGACATCTTACTTCAATCACACCTTGTTAAGAATTGTAGAGATTATATTACCTTCGGAAAGTTTTAATTGCAGACATCACCAGCCATGGATGATAGCACGTTTCTTTAAACATAAAAATATTAAAAATTCCTAATTTCCGCTTTCTTTCTTAGATAAATATTCGGTTGATCCACATAGTTCTAATGTGGATTAAAGCGCGATTATGAGAGGAACAGTTCAAAGTGCATGCATAGACCTGCTGCCTCAAGGAGTGAATTATAACACCTCGAGCGCCCAGCTTTAAACTTTAATGTCTTAAAGTCGATCACCGAATCGCCAAGTAAATAATGCGTCGAATGAGCACTTACCTTTGGACTGTGGAGATCAGACTACAAATGTATATTGTATAAGTACTATTTAGATAAATTGGAAATAAACTCTATAATAAGTATGTTAATTAAAAATCATACAGGAATGAAATGTATAAGCTAAAAAAAAATTGTGTGCATGTCCTTATGAACAATTGCAAAATATTGACTAATAAAAACTTTTATTCTATAATTCTCATTCCAAAAAATCGAAACCCTGCTTTTTGTCGTAACAGTCGGGCCTTCTGACAAAAAAAAAAAAAAACGATTCAACAATCAAACGTCGAAAAAACTTTACTATTTCAGAATTTTGTAGAATAAAACTCTATGTCAAATATTCATACAGATTATAAAATTGTTTTCCGCTTATACAAACTGTACTTTTTTAGTTCTTTTTGAGTCACTTCTCACAAATAATTTTTGCATTTCTTTAGTTGACGAAGCTCTCCATTCTCGCTTATAAAACCAGGTGGGTTCTCAGCTGCCTAATTTTAATCCAGAATAATTATACTCTAATACTAGTTTTATAAATAATGCTTTTGGTAACATAATAAATTTTAATTATATATTTCTTTTAGTTTATAGTATTATATTTCTTTTTAGCTCTGACATTGTTTTTCTTATGATACACAACCCAGGAAAAATATATTAAACTTATAATTGCAACGGACTTGTCAAGTTAAATATTTTCATAGAGTTGTTATTACAAAGTATATAATGCAATCTATTGTATTACTACCGTAACGCATTCTTTTTAATTATTTGGTACTGGAATAAGACCATTTCTTATGTCAGAGTTATCACACGTCTCGAGGCATACGTTCATTCGTCGCCTTGAGATATGGATTTGCGTGTCGTAGCAACAGTAGTTTCACCGGTTATAGTGTGCTTCAAACCGAAACACATCGGGGTAATTTATCCCTTATAAACAGCCTGCAAAAAGACATGATTTTGCTCTTAAAGCTATTCAATACGCAAAACTCGGTACGTATTTTAATACACAATAATAAATTAATTTGGTCCTTGTGAACTCTTTGTATCTAAAGCGTAGGTCGCTTTAGATAGAAAGAGGCAAACAAATTTGCGCTTGCAAAAATCAAAATAAAACTAAATTCCGTCGAGAAGCTTGCAATCCTATAAGTTTTAAAAGATTGCACGAAGACAAATCGATTACGAATGTTCGCTGCATTTGGATTTGCAAAGACGTGACACTAGAGCGATAAGGCATAATTTCTATTTTATAAGCAGCGGTTTTATGTATATACATTATAATTTCTTTTAAAATAAATTTAATTACTAGAGAATTAATAGGGGATAACATTACTTAAAATGTAATTTTTTACTTATTTTCACTCCTTGGTGTGTATAATTTTTTTATTGTGTAATAAACCTATATTTTTGAACGGTGCCGATGTTGGAGCAATAACCAGAAGTTTATTTGATCTTTTATCGGACAAAGGTCTCTAAAGCTTTTTGAAGAATTATATACTGTGTCCGACCTTTCCAAACCATGTATTTGTCTTTTTTTGAATCAACTACCTAACATTAAACAATTTTCAGTTATTAAACGTATGAAAAAGTACTAGTGAACTATTAAATGGTTTTCAAATAATTTCAATTACTAGCGGTATTACGGGCATATGGCTAATAATGCAAATGTAAAATTATCATTCTTACTATATTTGGTTTTGAGGAATGTCAATAACTGGTTATAGTTTTTTAACACATTATCACGGTTTTTTTTAGGTCACGAAGTATAATTATGCTCACTTTGCTGTCTGCAAAAATTTTAGACACTTTTTAATACCCAGCTCTGTATGTTTTAGGCTACCTGTTATTAAAATAATATAATATAAGTACACCTACATTTTTGTGATTGAAAGATTTAAAACATTTTATTTTAATAACGAGATGCAAGAAACTTTTAATCTAATATAAGCTAAGAAATTACCAAAATATTGATCTCATATATAAATTCTTACTTAAACCTTACTTATCAACGTAATATCGATCCTACTTACTATTAATTATGAAATAAATACAATGTTATCATATTATAATTCAAACTAAGATTATTAATAAGAGTGTAAAATATCTACCCTCAATTTACCTCGATTTTTAATTTGAAATTATTGCTCGCAAAACGGTTAGCTTTACGTTTATGAATAACACAGAGCGTAACATGTGCGTAAAACGTACACGTAGACGGTACCAATGCCGAATTTTAATAAGGACAGGTACCATTTCAAGTGAGAATTTGTTATCAATGAGAGGCGCAAGGCTTAGTAATGTAACGCTTTTGTCTTTATTACTTTGGCTATCCAAATTTATGTTTTTAATAAGCTATCACTCTATACACTACATTTCATTTTTATTAACAAAATCTGGGAAATAATAATGAATAAGGTCAATTATAAATAAGAAAAAACAATTCAATAGCTTTTACATAGCCACTTGTTAAATTATGTTGTAACATGTTTTGAAACATAATTATTGATTTATAGTTAGAACGGTTGAATAAAAGTTACATAAAACATCCACAGCTATGGGTACGATACCGTTAAATTTTTATTTATATATTTATTTAGAAGTTTTTATTGCTTAGCTGACAGGGACACTTTGTATACCATTGCACATATTACATATGAGCTTTATAAATGGTTTTATCGGTTGATTTGGTCATTTCAATTTTAGTTTGCCACAATTGGTTATTTCCTGACACTAATTGTAATAATAATTAATGTTAAATATTAATAAAACGTTAATAATTAGATGAGAAAGTGTGAACATATTTTGAATTATTTATTAAGTCTTAATTAAGGTCTACGTATTCTTGTATGGTGAGAAATAAAATCAAAAGATTAAAACGGGAATTTCTATTAACATCCCTTTCGGCTGGTATATCCTAGGTAAATTCTTATATCAGGCAATACAAGGGATCAGAGATGAGTTGTGACCGATTGAAAGCAACTGCAGTCTGTCTGCTGTCTAGAAAGAGTATCGACTCTATGTCAGTGGACAAGAATGACTATATCACAAAAAGGGCTTCCATCAACATATTTTAAGCCACTAAAGAAGATAAAGAAATGTCCACATTTACCTTTTAAAGTGTGATATATTTGAGCAAGAGTCGAGAGCTTACAAACATAAATGTAAATGTGGTCTATCTAATTTAGCCTTAATAAGAAGATCTATTGCAAAAACTGTAAAGGAACACATATCTGACAATAAACAAGACTAATAATCAACCGGATATATCCTGTCGTCCAATACAACCAAGGACTAAAGGTCTTCAACTAACGTATGTGCCAAATGAGGTATTGTACCGAAACGTGGTACCTTATCGCTAGCTGTAGAAGATTGTTTTGCGTGATAAAGTCAAGATATATCTGCACCAGAACGACAGTTACTTAGATAGACGCAAAGTTAGCAAACTAAAATGGTAATGCTAACATAGCTTTTAGATTTGATAGCCGTTGGGGACGAAAGGTTCTCGAGTGTCAGCCTCGTATTTGTGACATTTCAAAATATGTTGTAGTGATAATGATGTGAACCTATTATTTAATGTAGTACAAGTAAATGAATGTAAACCACAACAAGATAATTTGATGATAGGAATAAATCACCGATAGTAGGTAAGGACGTGCTTTTGTACTTTGCTTTTAAAAAAACATTTTTGGTCATCCTTACTTTGAGAAGTAGTCCTTTAGGAAATATTCGGGGCTGCATAAAGAGAGTGGAGGGTATATTGAATTGGCAGTGAACAAATAATCTTTTTAGAGGAACAGAAATACAAAATAATATATTATACTAAAATAATTATATATTTTGTGGAAAAAGATTTACAGAATTTCAAAATTATTTAAAGAAGTAACATAATAATCCTTAAAAGTATCATGGTTACATTCTTTTTTTTATGTAGAGGTAAACGGCAATTCACCAAATAATTAAAATAACTTCTAATAAATTTAAGAGAAGTCTGTCCTTTAAAAAAACAATCAATAGATAAAATAGAATCTAAGGTATTTAAAACAAAAAATGCTTGTATGCACAAACAAAATATTTTGATTCGCTTATAATTTTACCAAAAAACGGACGTTACAGTTAAGATTGTTATATTAAGTTGTATCAAAAGTATTATGTAATTAGTGTATCAATTAATAATGAAAGGAACATAATTTTAAAGAATTAATGATATAATTATATCGTGTGTTCTATAAAATAAGAGAATAAATGGATTAGCATAGGTTTTCGCATTCTCATATATATCAAACTTGAAAAGAATGTTAAAAAAATGTCATCAATTAATGACGAAAACTCTTGTATGAGATAAAGAATAATTGGGTCAAATTCACCTGCATTCTAACCCTACAAATTTCAAGCCAAACGTAATGGCCTGTAAACAGCTAATGGCTATAAAAATCGATAAGAGGGTACCGAAACGACTACGTCCCGAACAGAGTGCTTCATGAATAAATAAAATGTGACAATGTAAGCATTTTGTTAGTTTGGGCAATTTTACCCAAAAATATAAAAAAGGTTGAGCTTTGCTTAATTACACGATTATCTGAATTTTAAACTCTTAATATTTTCTGAAAAAGGTTTTTAAAAAATACAAACGTTTATAGTCTTCAAGTCTTCCAGATTAAAGGTTACCGTAGCTAGTATAATTTGAAAGTAAACGAGTCATAACATACCATGTCTCAGGGGAAGAAGCGCAAATATATCGTCGAACGTTACGTTTTCTAAGAGCAGAGCCAGGTCATTGTGGTCATTTTCAACCAGGGTCCACCTAGTTGTAATTGATAGGTCCTATCCTACTCATCACTTCGCTTTAACAAATAAGAAAATCAAAATTTGTGTAAACATTAGGGTGATGATGACAAAGTTAATAAATATAGATATAAGTGAGAAAAGTTATTAGTTGCGTATGTATCATACTCGCCCAAATAGCTTCAGTATCAAGTGTTAAACAATGCAATTATTATTTCTATTGTTTACGCGAATATTATACATTATTAAATAAAATGACTTTATGGATACTACGGATTTTATCGCGTTTATTTTACATTTTTAATTTCCCGACGTTTCGAACACTTTCCAGCGGCCGTGGTCACGGGGTAGTCATGCGTCTTGTTGCCAGTGCTGAAGCGGGGATTCTAGATAATAATACCACTGCTGACTGTAAAGATAAAACCAGTTCATTTTGCATAGGTCGGAGTACAGAATAAAAATAATTAATTAAAATTAAGAACAGAAGATTTAAGCGAAATTCTTTTTCTTTTACAAATTCAATGTTAACATTAAAATTTCTGTATCTTTTTTACAATAAAGCATACACACAAATATAGCGTAAATATAATGTGTGCCGTTAAATGTGTATTTGTTCTTTAACACGTAAGACCTTAATTTATTGAGTAATTCCCATATATATATATATATATATTATATAAATAAATATATTTAAGTATAATATTTTTTTATTTGAGTATGGTATATGTTTATGTATGTATATAGTTATATATTATGACATACAATATAGTTTTATTATATATATATATATATGTTATTAGCATAGGTTTGATATTCTTAACAGTTATTTTTTTTCTTTTATAGCAGACTTAAAAAGTAAAAATATAAATCTTAAATCAAACACTTCTTATTGATGACATTTTTAGTCCCCACGCGATGTTTAACTGATAAGGTGCCAGACTTTTTGTTGCCAATTGAATATGCATTGATTACGTAAATGTTAAGTAAGTTAAGTGCACTTATTAATATAGTATATTGGCTAAACTTTACGTTAATATTGATTAATAGGTACTTATAAAAGTTATCCGATGCGAGGTTATTTTTACGATCAGTAACGTAGGCTGCTACCTAACTCGTAAACCGTACAAATTACAAAGTGGACAAAATATCTAAGACATTGTACACGCCGCCATAAAAGATTTTGACAATATATTAAATAGGTCTTTTATACTATGAGATAAAACTTTAAAATAGCTTTTAGTAAACTAGTTTTTTCGTAATTTATTAATCCTTTCTATATATGAAATGAATCATGATGTATTCTTTATATCACATTGAAGTGTAGTGTGTTCAAAATGTATATTTTTATAGATTTCATATACAGATGGTTAAAAAAATTTACTTGTCAATATTAGTATTTAAGTTACATATACATTTTGACATAATGAAATTGAAACGAAAAAGCATACCCGAGTTTGAAACAAAAGAAAACACTAATTTTTCATCTTGCTATTTTTTATTTTATCCATTTTTTTTTCTTATTTTTGCTTTGTTTAAGTGGGCATTAGAAACGATGAATGACACAAATCATAAATCATAAAAAAAGGATTCTGAATTATGAAAAATTAGTCAATACATTAAGAAAAGTTTTTTTAGTACAAAGACTTTTTTATTTTTTAAATATTAAATTTAAAGAAGTCTTTGAACTAAAACCCCTATTTAAAATATTTTTCATACAACAAAAATTCAATGATGGTAGAAGAATATAAAATATCAAGTTTACGATTTGTCAACACGTTGCGCTAACGAGCGTCCTAGTAATCATTTTAATGGAGCACTCAATTTGAAATATGTACAAAGATGCGTAATTCATTTCGTGATTTTTGTTAGAAATAAACGCAAATCAATGAAAAGATTATGATAATAAATAAAATACAAACTATATATTATAAGTGTAAATTGCGTGCCGTTATAATATATTTATTTCTCGTGTCACGTTGTGCGGATCAACCGCAATTTTAATAATATTTGCGCGCCATGTGTATTTTGGTCAAACTTGAACGATAGGGTAGTTTAAAATTCAATTGAAAGTCAAAATATTGTTTCATTGCTTTTTTTTCTTCTTTATTTGATAGTTGTAATGAACCAGTCCCAAACAACTCTGACAGTTGGCGATAATTCTTATAGTTGATCGATATATTAGCTTAATATTTTAAAATAATTAATTAGCCAATTCATTACGGCGTACAAGCATTATTAATATTAAAATATTAAAGAAAGTTAAGGTAAATTTAATAATAAAATACCTTAGCTTTCTAAGTTAAGGTTTTTTAACAATCAAACAAAGCTATCAATCAAATAAAATGGTGCTGCAAACCGCGATAGGAGTCAATCATAGTTTTATCACTTTTTGGTTATTGATATTTGAGATGTTAAGTTATTTTTTCATATGTTTATATTCTTTAATATATTCAACCTGTGCGCACAGTGCTTTTGAAATAAGACGTCTCTCGTATTCAATGTTGCTATAATTGTTCATGTATTTTTTTTTCTTTTTGCACCATTACATATACAAAGGCGGGCTTATTGCCTTAGGGATTAACTCATAGCCTAACCTTTAATTTTATTTTTTGGAAAATTTAGAATTTTTTGAAAATATGTCATTAGCATTAACAGACTAGTGACGACCTCGGAGATAAGATAAAACTAAACAAGAGCTTTATCAGATACTCTTAGATGGGATCGAGTTGCTAAAAGGATATCGTTTCTAAGGGCATTGAAATATTTTCTAGCCAGTCAATTTAAATAGAGCGGTAGTAGTGCTGGAATCTGGCCAATATCCAGATCCAGACGCATGCGTTAGTAGATCGCTAGTAAATAAGTTGATGTAACTTAAAGTTTTCTCAAATTATGATAAAAGATATTAGCAGTTATCGTTGTATTTATATACCTCTCTTTATAATTAATCCTTTAGATATGGAAAAATGTACAAACTCTCTTAACATTGTTATTAATCGAGACGATTAGTAGAAAGATTCACTTTTGTTGCTCAAGTTGAATGGTCGAAAGTGAGAAGTTTGTACTGAAGCACCTCGCCCAAATATTAAAGCAATTTAAAGGGGCCTGTACATAAACAGCAACAAGAATAAATCATATTATATTATAAAAGAAGTTTGCCAGTAAGAAATAATATCTCGATTTACGGAGGACAATTGATTTTAAGAATTTGATTTGACGTTACATTTCAGTTTACGAGGCCGTAATTTACCTTAGAAATACTCAGAAACGTTTTAATTAGACATCATGAGGCCGAAGGCTTGACCTGTTGAGATTGTAAATTATAGGATCTGGGGCAGTAAAATAACAGACTTTAACGGCTTTTAGTCAAATTCTTTTATTAATATTGATTGAATCACGTTTAATCATCAGGCACAGGTGTTTCATTAATTTCGTGTTTATAATCATATGAAATCGGAATCACAAAAGTTAACTAAACTAATGCGGTTAATTTTAAATTGCAGAAAATAATTTTATATACCTAAAATAAACTTTTATTTTTCAAACATTCATGATCCCTTCCGACAAGTACAAAATACAAAATATATAAATAATAGTTTTTTAGTATCAACTAAAAAAAACACATTCTTACCTACATTGTAATATCGCAAATAAAGCCATGCATAAAGCCCTACTCATTTTAAAGGTAAGCGTTCCCTTATTCCTCGTAATTGAAACGGATCTTAGACATAAAAAAACATGAAAAACTATAAGTTTTAACATTTGTGAGTTCGTCAACACTTTTGCCTTGTTTTATTTGCAAGGCTAATAACTACTACTACAATTTGGTTTTGTTAATTTAACATTACATTACGGCTTTACTCCAAGCTGTGTACAATGTATGCTTATAAATGTTAAAAAAAATAACAGAAGATGAATATAAATTATGTTAACAAAGTGTGCATAATATAATATTTGTAATGTATATATTCAAATAAAGTAGTGATAAGTACACAATTACTTGATTGTAAGTACGAACTATGCTCTGAGTATCTCTGAAGGACCGCATCAGAAATGATGAGATCCGTCAGAGAACCAGAGTCACCGATATAGCTCACCGGATTATTGAAGTGGTAGTGGGCCGGTCATATAATCCACAGAACTGACGACCGCTGGAGTCGGAAAGTTCTGGAGTGGAGACCGAGGCTCGGCAAATGTAGTGTAGAACGCCCTGCGGCAAGATGGAGTGACGACATTCGCAAAGTGGCCGTGTGGGCTGGATGAGAATAGCGATCACCTTGCCTTGCAGCTATTTTAATGATTGTATTACATGTGGTAAATTTCCTGACCTTATGAAGCACTAGTAAAGTTATTCCGAGTATTAAAATCAGGCAGTACTACAGACCCCAATAACTTTAGACCTATTAGTATACTGCCTGCGCTTAGTAAAATTTTCGAGAAAATAATTCTTAACCAATTACAAATACATTTTAATGCTCATAATATGCTTAATAACAAACAGTATGGTTTAACACGGTCGTTCTACAACCGATGCAGGTGTCCATCTTATTAGACTATATTTGAGGCATGGGAAGGGTCACACGATGCCTTAGGTGTATTTCAGACTTAACCAAAGCATTTGACTGTGTACAGCATGATACTTTGGTCAGGAAATTTAGCCACTATGAGTATCAAAAATGCCGCACTCGACCTTCTGACTTCGTACTTGAGCCATCGAACTCAGAGAGTTGACGGAACGGCAAGAGATCTCCGGGCGAAGCAGTAGGTATGGGAGTCCCACAGGATCTATTTTGGGCCTTTTCTCTCCTGGTCTATATTAATGACCTACCACACCAGGTTGAGAACAATAACGAGATTGTATTATTTGCTGATGATACTTTTTAATATTTAGAATAAAACGACGTAATTTGCAAAATGACGATGTAAATAATACCCTCTCAAAAGTAAAATACTGGTTTAGTGCAAATAATTTATTGTTAAACAAAATAAAACTGCATGAATAAGGCTTATGACTCCTAATGTTCCTCAAGCTGGGTTTGCTGTGGTCGTAGATGTAGAAGCGCTAGACCACGTACATTGCACTGTATTTCTCGGCATCACAATAGATTCTAAACTGCAATGGGGCCCTCATATTCATAGACTGGGAATAAACTTAGCTCAGCGGCTTATGCAGTCAAAAAATTAGACAATTAACTGATGTTGAGACAGCCCGTTTAGTATATTTTAGTTATTTCACAGTATAATGTCTTATGGCATTCTACTGTGGGGAAACGCGGCTGATATTAATACTATTTTATAATTAAAAAAGAGCGATTCTATAACCTGGGCCCCAAAGAATCGCTGAGAAAAATGTTTACAGAAATTAATGTATTGACTGTTTTTTCTCAATACATATTTCAAAATATTATGTATGTTCATAAAAATAAAAACGATTCTGTAAAACAATGTGATACGCATAATATAAATACTAGAATAAGATAATTATGTTCTTCCAAAAACTAGGCTCCGAAGAACAATGAAATCCTTCATGGGACAATGTATACTCTTCTACAATAAAATATCAGAAAACGTTCAGCTTTTATCTGTAAATAAATTTAAAAAGTTGTAAGGAACGTTTGTGTTTAAAGGATATTATTGTTGTAATGACAACTTGATAGATAACACACCCTGGTAATGAACTATTCGCTCCAGGCTATTTCAAAGTAGTAAATGTAAGGTTTTATGTAAAAGTTTTGTAAAATTTATTGAAGAAAAGGAAAAGAAAAGTCCCGCTGAGGTTCTTGCGCGTTCTTCTCAGGTCAGAGGCTTCCATTTCCGAACCGGTGGTAGATTATTTCACAACCAATAAGAAAGTGTAATGCTTCCATATTGAATAAAGATATTTGACTTTGACTTTGACTTTGACGAAGATCGGAAGCCGTGGCGTGCATTAGGGCAGGCTTATGTCCAGCAGTGGACTGACACAGGCTGATGATGATGATGATGAAGTAATAGCTATTGTTTTAAAGCATGTCATTACCATTCTTACTAAATGAATAAACTTAGCTATTTAGCTGCGTTTTGATGTTGTGTCTTAGAGTAATAGCCTAATCAAAACGTAACAAGATTTGCGCTGTACTGCTTACTCGTCGCCCTGTAAATAGGAATGTTACTCCGGTAAATCAAATCCAGTATTTTCACGCTAACGGTGACCAGTATCGGATTTGAAAAATTAAAGTGTTTTCTTTGAATATGTGACAAATCAATATACTGACGTGTTTCCTTCCCCTAGCCACTTTCCCGACATATCATGGGGCTCGCTTCGACTCCATCTAGATTTATTTCAATAACAGTTCTTACGTAGAGCGACAGGCGTGTAACTTCTAAAACCCAAAGGTTGAACTGGATTTAATTTGTGGGTTAATTGGGAGTAAATTTGTATGCTATATTGACTATTAAAGATGGTTATGACAAATAGGACCGACTTTTTACATTTCCAAATAGGTGATCGGTCCAAATTGTCGGAACCAACCAGGTAAAAAGGAACAAAGTCGTTTCTCCTAAGGATTTTAAAGCAAGTGGCAACAATACTAAGTGACGGAAGCGATTTAGTACACTAACGCATTATAACAAATTCTATGTATAGTTTTGACAACCGTGGATCGATCGCTTATATAGATTTTTATACTTTATGAATTATTATGCTTTCCAAGCCATTAAGCGTTTTCCCAAGTTACCAGAAGCAAATGAAAAACATAAAAAAGCTTATTTAAACCAAAATGTTGGCTTTCTTTTGTTTTATATATTGCAAATTGCGATCAGCTTAAGTTAATGCAAGGCACTCATTTCACTCGTACATACAGGATCACTTAAATGAATAAGTGCCTAGTTTCCGTTACGTTTATTGTAACACACTTTTAACGCTCTTGTTTGTATTTAGATTTAGAATAGGAAAGAAAAAGCAATTTTTGTTATTTTAAATATTTAATATCTTTAAAATTAATAAATAAATAGCTTATAATAATTTATTTACAATCCCATATAAGACACAAATCGCTAATTTTTATAAGTTTACAATAAAAATAGATAAAAATTATGCCGGAATTAATAGTAGAGTAATAAAAGACGGTAGTATTTACCATTAAGTAGAACGATGTGTTAACCTATCTCTTAAGTCATCGTTTGCATCTTAATAGCACAAAGTCACAATTTTGACAAATAAAATCTGGTATAGAAATTAACAATACCAGTTTTCTCACAACAACACTATTCCAAATCTTATTAACTCCGAGTAGCTTACGGAAAGGGTTGTTTTATTTCTCCTGGGAGCTAACAAAAACATTTAGCAGTCACTCAATGAAAGTTATAGCATCAACGATTGTATCTCAAATTAATTTAGTATAGGTCCAATAATAAAAATCAAACGTAACTGATCGTAAATTTATAAAAAAATCTGAATTTTATCAACAGGTACGTCGTAAACAGGCAATAAAAATTGTATTTTTCTGAATGGAAACTTAGATGTTATGGTGTTTGAACTTTGACATTTTAAAACCAATTAAATATAGACAACAAAGCATCGCCATCTGTAGTACAACAATAAGCGTCTTGTATTCATATGTCCTGAACTAGGCTTAGATTTGTATCTTGTTTTGTATTTATTTCTAGTTTAAAATATATAGGAATTTCTCATATTACATTTCTTATGTATAAAACCATTTCATATTCACAAAATAGTTCCAAGAGAATTCGCCTTATTAAGAGGGATAAATTATGTTGAAAGTATGGAACTTCGAAATAGTTTATGTTAGTTTACTAACATTTCTAACGTAGTTTGGGTGTAAATTTTGCCGATAAATTGTAATCAAATTTAATCAAAGTACAACAAAGTAACAAGGAGAATGGTTAACCTCTCGGAGAATTTGCAGTTTAAAGATTCGCACAATTTACAAACATCTGTATTTTCATTATCACAATTCAATTTTTGCATAACATATTTAAATAACATACTTTATTTATTTGTGCCCTAAGTAGTTGCTGATTTATCAATCAATTTTAACTTTCAAAAAGACAAAAAAAAATTATAAATAATAGATATTATTTGACAACAGGTATTTTGTATTATTCTTACTCTCTCCTCCTCATCCTCCCTCTCTCTTCATATTTATCGTTTTGACCTCATACATTCTTCTTTTTTCGTTCAGTCTGTCCTTTAGTGGAATGCGTTACCTGTTACCTCACGAAATCAAAATGGCCGAAGGTTTTATAACTTTTAAAAGAAAGGTGAAAGAACACTTTCTTATTAATTTGCCGGCAGAATAATAAAATTATCGGACATATATTATTTATGTATATTTATAGATTATATCTACATATATATTCATTTATTTAAATATGTATTAAGTACATTTATTATATATAATGGATTATATGTTATTTATGTATTTACTTGAGAGTACTTATTTAGGTTTTTTAATTTTTTTTTTCTTTTCATCATGTCAAAGCCCATTTTTTATCTCTGCCTCACCTCAACTATGACTGATGGAAAATGCTATTGGCATTAAGCCAATGGTAAATACCGCCTCTGTACCTTTTGTCCGCAAAGGTTAAATAAATGGTTCTTTTCTTATCTTCGGGCGCGCCAGCAGTCCGTACTTGTTGATGAATCCTCATCAAATTGGCTTGCTACTGAACTTGGCGTCCCTTTCCCCACTTCTATTTCCTCTTTTATTAGTCTTATTACCAACAATATTCAGGGTGCATATCATCTGTATGCTGACGATCTGCAAATATATGCCCAATCAACCATTGACACTCTCTCGGAGGGTTATAATAAAGTCAACAAAAACTTAAACGCTATCAAATATTGGTCTGATAGTTTTGGGTTAGCTGTCAACCTATCTAAATGCCAAGCTATTGTGCTTGGTAGTTCTAGAATTATGACCAAATTGGATACAGCTTAACTAGCACAATTTTTTTATGACAGCTCTCCTATTCCTATCCGCCAAAGCGACTAAAAACCTGGGACTGTTCGTTGATAGCACATTGAGTTGGAATTCGCATATTTTCTTATGTTAGTCAAAAAGTAATCGGATCCATGCGACATCTCTACAGGTATAAAAAGCAATACGCGTGCATGCTTTCTTAAAAATTCATTTTTTAAAATCTATTACAAATTATATTGTCTCTTGGCACTTTCTATAATCGTATGTTAACAAGAATAATACTGCACCATAATGTTAATCTGAATAAACTATTTTTTTTTCTTTTGAAAAACTATTTCTGTAAAGCTTTACTCAGTAGCGACATCGATGATATAACATTGTCGAGAATATTTTTCAACGAACGCAGAAATGATTTGAAATGAAAGGAATTTCATAGAGCAGTCAGCTGTAAAAGTAAGTAGACCTGTAATTTACTGTGCAACGTTCACTGCAGCATGCATATTTCACACACAAGATTTATTTACATAAAATAAATTCAGAGGTATGAATATTACGATACATTTATTGTTTTTCATAAGAATTTAATTACAAACTGTAAGCTAACAACCGTAAAAATTTTAAAGTTTTGGTTATAATTTATAAATCTATAACATACAATTTGTTTTTAATTGTAAAAATCAGCATAAACAGATTTAAATATCTAAAAAAACTACTTTTAATTTTAAATCGTAAAAAAATTCTTACTTATAGAGCTAAAAAAATTGGGACATAAACAAGTAAAGACAAAGATTTTGTGTTAATTTCTGTATAGAATTTTCTTTTTTTTTTTCATGTTCAATATACGCGTATTTTTCTTAAGCCACTATTTACTTTTATACCTACATAAAAATATAATCGCTTGTAAAATAGGGTATTGACTCATTAAGTTTCTATTATCAATCAAGATAGTAAAATCAACCGTATATTTGTTCGCTAAGTTTCTCGTTATTAAGAAACGCGAAAGAATCAACCGTTGCGAAGACAAATGTATTGTTTGAATTAAGATTATACTATAAGAGTGGTAAATTATTTTGCTTAGTTCAATTACCCATTTCTGAAAACTATAATACGTTTCATAAATAAGTAAACATAAGTTTCATAAGTAAGCTTTGTAAGTGTCTTTTTACAATGCTTTATAAAAATAAATGTATTCTAGCTTTTTAATAAAAGCAATATATTTAATAGCTTATTTGATACAATATTTTGAGCACTTTGATGCGGTCTTGGTAACGAGACAGACTACCCAATGAATTTTTAAATTAACATATTAGTAAACGAGATAAAATTCGTTAAGGTAATATCATTCAATTATGAGTAGTAGCGACATAAGTAAAAGAGTTGCTTGAATTAAAGTTAATGTACGTCCAAACGTAACTTTATTTCTTTGAATTTATTTGGTGAACACTTTCGCTATCATATTGACCTGTTCACTTAAATCAATGGTATAAAAAGTAATTTACTTATTTGGTGTTTTAATTTTTTGGTTGGTTTAAGTGTAAGTCTTAAATAATAGTGTATTTTATTATTTAATCTAGGTCAATATTTGAGTGTAACATGTGTGAAAATATAATATAGAAACCAAATTTATTAACAAAAACTATACTACGTATATCATTTAAATTTTCGAATTAGTAAATATATTTATCTAGTACATAACATGTTGTTAACCCCGTTAGGAGTAAAAGTATAATTTGTAACGTTTGACATAATGCTCGATGCATTATACTCCATCAAAAAACCAGAACGTACAGTGGAGCCTAACAAAGTGTCTAAGAACGCAATTATTATTAGGGATCTAAAGGGATGACGTGTGTGATAAAAAAAGAAAAGCGTCTATTCAGAATAAATGATCGCCTTTATGGAGCCCTATCCTTATGCCTTAGCATCCGTTTTTCCGTCTGCAAAAACGAAGTAGCCGTTTATTAAAAACGTTACTATGTTTCCTTAATATTTAATTAACATTTGTGACAATACGTGCTATGTTTCTTTGATCTAGATTAATAACCTTCATTCTTTCGATGCGATGGCACCTTTGAGTTTTGTCTTTTAAATGGAGCGTCAGTTTTCATTATTTTTCAGGTGCTTTTTTAACTGGTTACATAACTGAGGGAACATATGAAAAAGTACGTTATGTTAATATGGAGGTTTAAACAATGTAAGTCGTAAGTCTTAAATCTTCTAAGACTATTGCATTATTAGAGACCTTTCCTTTGGATAATGTAATGGAAATTAGATGAAACTTAAGGCATATAACATGTTACTGTTTAAACTATTAAACTATTCAATGAGTTACGATTCAGAAGATAACTAATGTTTTAGTTTTCTCCGGTAAATTCCAGAAAACAGCATATATTTTTGAAGAAAATGCAAAAAAAAATAAACAATGGCTAATATTTCAAGACAAAATCAAGGTCTATAGCTTTTCCTAACTAAGAAGCATTACTCTTTCTTATTGACTGACTATTACCTTACAACCGGTTCATAATGAAAGCAGACCTGACCTGAAATGAACCAGATAAGAAACTAAGCGCGAGTCTTTTTTTCCTTTATCGCAATTTATTATTTAATTAACTAGACTGATTCATTACCAATTACTTACAAAGATGTTATAAATCAAAGTATCATACTAAAAAAGATATACAATTGAGGAACTGCAAGAAATCTATATCAGATATCTTTAATTTATTTAAAAAAAGTTTTGTGTTGGTCCTGCAAAATGCACTATTACGGCATACATTGCCTAGTAAGTATGCCTTTAATTCGGGACTTTCAATACAACACGGAAAACAATTCAATACGACATAAGAAGACCTTTGAAACCTTAACTTATTGAAATCTCATGGTCCACGTAGTCAAAGGCCTTGGCCGCTGGACAAGAGAGATTGACTTTATTCCTCAAGCCTATTGTTGCTCTAACATAATTTTGTTGAAAATTTCCCTGAATGCTGTTAGTATAAAATTGGTGTACAATATTGTAATATTCACTGTAAAACCTAACTCAAACATTAGTACTATTTAATTAGCATTTCTTTAGCTGTTATAATCTACGAGTGCTTATTCGTGTATTGCATTAAAACCAGCAAGGTTTTTTGACACATCCTGAATTTTTTTAATTTACTGCTCATTTTGACAAACCCAACAAGTCTCAAGCCCTTTTATTATTATCTATTTTAGTAACAACCCTTGCATATATGTATTTTTTTAGTGTAGGACGCCCTGCGGCAAGATGGAGTGACGACATCCGCAAAGTGGCCGGTATGGGCTGGTAGAAAATAGCCGACGATCGGAAGCTTCGGCGTAAATTAGGGAGGGCTATATCCACCAGTTGGCTGTCACAGGCTGATGATGATGATGATGATGATGGATGACATTATAAAGTGGTAGTTCTGACAAATTTTAGTTGATCCTCTGACAAAAAAAGCTTTCTTATTTATAGTTTAAAAAAGAATGGATGTATTCATTAAGTCCTTCTTCTTACATATATTCTGCAATCTGAGGACGCTTATTACTGTGATAACATAAACGTAGTTTTTTTTTATCTAAATATACTCTAATAATAAGATCACGTTATAAGACAAGCAGATTTACACGATATTCTTATTTTATAGCTTTATAAATATTTATTTTATTTTGAACTGTCTCCGTAGCCTAGTGGAATGGGCGTATGCTTTAGAAACCGGTGGTCGTGGGTTTGAATCCTGCGGGGACTCAACAAATTTTCATTGTTGTTTCCTAGTTGGTTAGGGCAATTTCTATCTCCCGATTGTCTGAAAAGTAAGATGGTCCATGCGTCGGATAGGCATCTAAAAATTGGTCCACCTATCAACCCGCATTGGACCAGCGTGGTAGGAAACGGTCCTAAACCCCCTAATGGATAGGGGTGTATTAGGCTATCACAGGCTGATGATGATGATGATCATGATATATATTTAAATGAAATAAGTCATTAGATAGTAAAACTCTCCAACTTGATTTCACATAGGACTGGATAATGCAAATAAATTGCGTTCCGAACAAAGTAGTCGAAGCTCTTTATTATAGGAGGAAGGTTTATGATCCGCGTAATCTAACCAGATTTGTATTTTCTTACAGGATAGCAAGTAAAAAAATATACTGCTTGCTCAAAGAAAAACAAATATAAAGTTTATAATTTTTTTGTATAGATAATAAAATTGTTTTAAATTCTACAAGAGTACAAATACTTGGGGAGAACAAATGGTGAGCAATTCATTTCCCCTTCACTTTCATACTTTCTCGCCTTTTGAATGGCTCTTAAGTTACAACGAGCTCCGTTAACGTCCAGTTCTAATGGGCATTTAAAAAATACATATTTTTTTGTCTAATGTTTTTATACTTTCTTAGCAAAAAAGCTTAGAATCTAAAAAAAAAATTGATTACTGCGAGTAAAATAATCATGTGTTATACATTACTAGGCTAACTAATCTTCTTACTATATACATTTCACATGTCACGTTATTTGTCCAAGATGGACTCCTGAACCACTTAACAAATTTTAATAATATTTGCGTACCATGTGTAGTCTGGTTAAACTAGGTCGATAGGATTGTTAAAATCTCAACAATCAAAACTCAATTCAAAGAATTATTTTTCTTATACTATTTGACAGTTACAATAAACTAGCTCCAAACGATTCGGACAGTTGGCGAAATCTATTGATCGGGTTGTGGGTGTCAATACATGGCGCTTCTTTAAATTATTAAAACTTTTCGTTGAAAATAGGAGAATTGGGACGGTAAAAAGTAATTGCGCAAAATTGGGTAAATGTGTTAATTTTATAATATTTATTATCTATGGTTAAAAACAAAAAGCCACTTGATGACGACTTTATTAAATACCAGGCGTTAAAACTAGGCTTCTTTACATGCATGTAAAAATTAAAAACGGATTTTTTAGTGTAAAATAAATTAAAATGAGGTATCCTATATTCTAAGCACTTTATAAATAAGTCCGGTAGTACAGTTGTACGTAAACAATGAACAGGCCCCAAATTTTACAGAATTAGATGTAGCTGAAGCTGAAGCGATGTTGCAGATGTACCCAACTTCATTAAATAGGTAGGGTATCACAAGCTTTTTGAATGATACTCCACTGGAACTCTGGGTTAGAACCCGATTAAAAAAATTAAGTATGTGTTTCATACTATTACTTTTACAGATTTTCAGGATTTTACTTATATTGGAAGGAGATCTAAAAGTCAGGAATCAAATATAAAGAATAAACGGGCAAAACCCGAAAATAGCGGATAAAACATTAACCTATTATTAGTAAATTGAATTATATAATTAATAAAATAATCCTCTTATTATTTTATTATGAAAAAAGGTTAAGATTTTGATGATGAAAACCACACGACTTCCTTCTCACGGCCTGAAAAAAACAAGTAACCCTTTTATGTGATTCAGGTAAAATCGTTCGAATCAGCAACTTTCAAACAACGCCTACATTGCCATATTTTATTTATTCATGAAACACTCTCGTAGTAACGTAGTCATTTTGGTCCCCGTTTACCAGTTTTTATAGCCACGCGTTGTTAACAGGCCATTTATAACGCCTGGCTTAAAATGGTTATGGTTAGTCTGCTCGTGAGCCAGAATGACATTTAAAATTTCAAAATTTATTTCTAAAGATTTCTTTCAAGGGACTTGGTTCTTTTACATATAGTTCCATATCTAGAAATATCAATTTGCTGTATTTAGCAATTTTTTTCTATTTCTTGGTAATATAAAGTCAAATTTATTCTTATAGTTTTCTGCTCTCAATTCTGGTTTAAAAGGGTAAAATATTACTATAATTCGTTAAAATGTTAATAAATCTTATTACTAAGTATTGTAGTATCTCTTTGTGTAACAATCTAGTAATGAATACACTATAGTTTAACTACAATGCGGTCTTAGAATGGAAATTACTATTTGGCATAATACTTTCCATTCTAAGACCGCATTGTAGTTAAACTCTGGTGCATTCATTATTGGGGTATTTTTAAGATCTCTCAATTATATATTTTTCCGGGACCGGATTTCTTTTCGGTCCACCAAGCCTCTTTTTAATATTGTTACGCTGAGCATACCTCTCTTCAGAGCGTCTCCACATTTTTCTATCATCAGGCTTCAGGCAAAATCTGGACTCATCAGTAAATAAAACTAATCAAACTAAAACTAATAAAAATAATAAAAACATCAGTAAATAAAAATAAAACATAACGTCGTCATTCCCGTGGTAGAGATTGCAAGCAAAATTAACTCGAGCTACTCGATGGACTCCTTGTGGTGAGAAATGGGCCTGTGTGGCAATTTTTCAACTATCAAGATTTCTTACAATTTTTGGTACTTATTTAAATTACATGAACCTCTTGGAGCTTACTTCTCACCTCAGTATAAGTTAAGGTCCGATTTCTAAACATACTGGTAACGTGTGTTTAGAAATCACTTGTCCTGCGAGTCACGTATACTGTCCGGTCTGTCGATGCCTCTTGACGACTTGGTGTATTACAGTCTTTGATACTTCTAATTTTTGGACCACAAGTTAAGTGTGGGCCGTAAGTTCAATGTGTGCCCAGTTTCAGTTAAAGTAACAACCCTAGCGATTTGGGTGGCGTTAAGATCTGGCATTCTGAGTTTACTTTCAGTAAAAAATCATATTTAACACGATAAACAAAACAATCACAGTCAACATTAAACATAAACCGAAATTTAAACTCAAATTCAATCTTAGAAATTTTTATTCAGGAAAAAAAAACAAATGGAATTCGGAAATAAATTACTTCTAACATTGGTTTTTAATGAGGATTTAATAATATTTGTAGCCAGTATGTAGGGATACTAACTGCCTCCGTAGCCCTAGTGGTATAGGCGTGTGCTTTAGAATCCGAGGTCGTGGGTTCGAATCCTGCGGGGACTCAACAAATTTTCATTGTTGCTTCCTAGTTGGTTAAGGGCAATTTGGGCCGATCACCCATTTTGTCTGAAAAGCAAGATGATCCATGCGTCGGATGGGCATGTAAAAGTCGGACGACTGCACCACCCCCAACCCGCATTGGACCAGCGTGGTGGGATACGGTCCAAAACCCTAATGGATAGGGTGTGATTAGGGGAGGCCTATGTCCAGCAGTGGACTATCAAAGGCTGATGATGATGTAGGATACTTACAACATGAAATATTTAACCTCTTTTTTTACATCCCTAATTATATATATATTTTTGCAGTTTTTACTATAACGAAACGTTTCACTCAGTCAAACTGCATCTATATTCTGAGTTTTATTCTGAATTGTTTCGAGTCAAACGATTATATCAGTTTCGTCGGCTTCGCAAGTTTCGGTTTCGGCCGAATTTGGCTAAACTTTTGCCGAAACCGAAACTGGTTTAGAAGTTGTCATGTTATCAAAATTAAAAAATTTTAAAATGGAAACAAAATTGTATCGAAAGTTAGTGTATGAAAATTCAACTGAGCTCAAATCAGTGGATTTTAGTTCAGAACAACCATTTAAGCTACCTTAAATAGATCGATGATTCTTCTAGAACGACGAAGGGATCAAAAAGTAGTAAGTACTAAAATTGATACTCCTTGGTAACAAAATAAATAAATACTGAAGGCTAAGCTCAGATATTTGTTATGTTAGTAAAAATAATCTTCGATTCTCTTTGCTTTTTTTCTGAATGTAGTGATTTGTTTTCCTTCCTCGGGACGTTTTCTCTAAATTGTAGAAAAACCAAGTGCGGGCTTAAAGAAATAACGGCGCATAATATTCAATGCGATTGTGAGGCAACATAAGAGTAGTCTGCCTTGCCGTATTCTATTGCTATAAGGCGAGTGTCCCAATTTTGAGTGAGAACGAGCACGGAAGACAAATATCATTGCAACCACCCATCAACCTCATTCTTCCAAGAAAAATTCGAAACACTCTTTTAAGCGATCAAAGAATTACCATCCGATAGCTAATTCAAGGAACGGGCATTCTAAAAACATTCAGCTATTATCTGTAAATAAATTTGATAAATTTTGAAAGGAACATTAGTATGTTAAAGGATATTATTGCTATAATGACTTGATAACACGCCCTGGTAATTAACTGCTCGCTCCAGACTATTCCAAACTCTTAAAATATAAAAAAATGTAAAATTAATCGAAAAAAGAAAAAAAACATCCCTCTGAGTTTCTTACGCCGGTTCTTCTTAGATCAAAGGCTTCCATATCCAAACCGGTGAAAGTTTATTTGACAATCAATAAGAAAGTGTAATGCTTCTAAATTGAATAAAGATATTTGACTTTGACTTTCATATGGAGTTATTCAATCCACATTGACACAACTTTTGTATATGAGAAAAGTCTCCGCAAGATGCCGAGAATCAAAAACAATATCGACTTGACATTTCGAAAATATTGTTGGACAAGTTATAGGAAGATTCGGAAAACTTTGTTGTCTCGTTTTGTAACAGTCGATGAAACATGGTGATGGGTTATCCTTTTGGACCTGGAGAAAAAACTGAAATGTTCGCAATGAAAACCACCATCCGCGCCAACCCCGAAGAACTTTCATGCCGTGGCATCGACTGGCATGAAAGTTCTTCGGGGTTGGCGCGACCTCAATATGTTGGGACTCGGAAGTGATATCATTATTTATTACCTAAAGCGGGGAACTACATTTAATTCCCTAGTTGCGAATGCCGTGAATGTTAAAAAAGAGGGAATTGTCGTGCTGTTTCGACTTGATATCGCACCCGAAGTTAGGTTTGTAGAAACGATGGCCGCCATTCCAATTGGTTGAGAAGCCCCTTATTCACCAGATCTGGCGCATAGCAGTTTTTTTTATCTTGTCACAAAATTTCCACAATATTTAAGAGGGAACATATAAGAAGATAAGTAAAGGATGCTGTCAAGTTCTTTTTGCAGGACTATGGCAATTTTTTGTTTAAACATTGAAGCCTTGGAAATACGCTAGAGTTAGTTTGTAAGGGAATATGTAGAAAAATTAATAATTAAGTTATTAATACTCATTATATTCTATCTCATTCCCACTACTTTTTGATCCCTCCTCGAAACTACAAATACAAACCAGAGTATTAATTAGTAAGATCTCAAAACACCAATAGTAAGTTTTTAACGCAACAGTAACAATTAGAAATTTGTTTATTGATAACTGATATTTATTTCGCTATTAGAATATTATTTAAAAATATTTTTTAAATTTTAATACTTTATTATACAAAAAAACTACTACCAGAAACTAATTAGTTATGAAGGAGAAATAATATCTGTCCCTTTCATGTCTTAGTTTATGTAGAAAATGAGCTAAAAATCATCAAATTACAGTACTTTAAGAACTTTGGTACTGACCACGTGAGTTTAGGTTTCGGTTTCGGTCGAAACTGAACTCATGGCCGAACTTTCGGTTTCGGTTTCGGTTTCGGCCGGAAAACCAGTTTCGGTCGGACTCTAGTATTAATTTAAGTACCAGAGTAGAATGGTTGATGAAAAGTTTAACTACGCGTAGTAGGTGATAAATTCATAAAAGATTTTGTAATAAAAGTGTGTTTCGTTTTTAAATAGCAGCCCGTCCTCGGCTTATTTTTAGATTTTTGTAATGATTTTTTCATTCGGTAAAAAGTATCCTATGTTACTTTAGGATAATACAGCTTTCTAGAGGTAAAAGATTAATAAAAGCGATTCCTTATTTTCAGAGCCTATTAAAAAAAAACAGAAAAATCTTTTTCTTTATAATATTATTGCACAGATAACATTGTGCTCAAAAAATACACGGTAAGTTCAGACAACACGTTTTTAATACATTTGTGAGCCAATAAAAAACAATCATTTCATATCCTAAGATTTCATTTGCTTATTCGTATGTACATCATCAGCCTGTGATAGTCCACTGCTGGACATAGGCCTTCCTTAATACACCCCTATCCATTAGGGGGTATGGATCGTATCCCACTACGCTAGTCCAATCCGGGTTGGTGGGTGGACCTGCTTTTTACATGCCTATCCGACGCATGAACCATCTTACCTTTCAGACAATTGGGTGATCCGCCCAAATTGCCCTAACCAACTAGGAAACGACAATGAAAATATGTTGAGTACCCGCAGGATTCGAACCCCCTAGGCTACGGAGGCACTCGTATGTAGTTATTATTATTTTATAGTTTGTTTATTTTCTTAAGCTATAAATACATACTAGCAAATACTGAAACATAATATAATGTTAGAGTTTTTTTTTTTTTTTTATTTATTTATTTATTTAGACACACCAACAACAATACACACAAAATATTCAACATTACAATTACCGAATAATAGATTAGGTACAGGTATGTAAGCCAGTTACAGGCATGTACAGCGATCTCTTATTACACATTATGACATGTTACAATAATTTTGCAAACAACGAACAATAGTCTTAACCTTAGCTTAATTGTTAAAAATACGACATAAAAAATAACAACTTAAAGAGAAAAACGAAACATGAGTTAATTATTACAGTCTCTGATCAATTACGAACAAAGAAACTTGAATACTAGTTTGTTTTTAAAACAGGACACGTGTCGTAAAAAATGTCGATGCGTCTATTAATGCACATATTTGGTTATATTCCTACAAATCTTTGATAAGGGGAAAATTTAAGGAGGTTTGTTCTTCTTGCGGGAATATGGAAAATTTTAGTGATAGGGTGCCGTGGAAGCTGGTAAGGAATACTAAAGTTGATTTTCTGAAGTAAGTGGTTACAATCTATGCTCCAGAAATTAGTTTTTCAGGAACATGATGGTAATTATTCTGCGACGATTGCTAAGCGATATTATTTTAAAATGTTTAAGACGCAGATCGTATGTAGCACGGTAAGAAATGCTAGAAGAATTAAATGCCAAGTGCCTAGTGAATGCACGCTGTACGCTTTCAATACGTTGCGAATGAGTAGTGCAATGGGACCCCAAACTACTGATGCGAACTCGTTGACTGCGAACCAGCGAGTTGTATAATATAATTTTAGTGTTTGAGGAAGTAAACCCTTTAGTATTTCTTTTAAAAACCGAGCATTTTAGCAGCTTTATTTACAATTGAATTGATGTGTGATTTGAACGTCTAGCCTGTTATCCATTATCACACCCAAATCTCGAATTTCATTGACTTGCTCAAAATTTCACCATTTAATATATAACAGGATGTCATAGGATTTCGTTTTTAGAGAATTTTATGAAATAGGACTTTTTGTATTTATTGTCATTCCATTTAAATTACCCATTTTTTATTCTATCTAAATCACACTGTATAAGTTCTGAGTCTGTTCTAAAGTAACGGTTCTGTATATTTTAAGTCATCGGCAAAGAGACAAAATTGACTATTGCGTATTTCTAAGGTAAATCATTTATAAAGGCCGAAAACAATACAGGGCCAAGATGCGAGCCTTGTGGTACGCCTGAAATAGCTATGTAGTCTTGTGATTTATGACCATTCACCACCACAAACCAATCCAATAGCGACCCATCAATCCCAAGTCCTCTAATTTATTTATTAAACGAGCATGACAGACCTTATCAAAGGCACTACAGAAGTCCATATAAACAGTATCTACTTCTAGTCCTCTATCAATTTCCCGGCACAGGTAAGACGTAAATGAGACTAAATTTGTTTCAACGGAGTGACCTTTTCTAAACCCATGTTGATATACAGAGATAAAGTTATACAGATGCTGTGTAATAAAAGGACATAAAAGTGACTCGAAAAGCTTTGGAATGCATGAAAGTATGGAAATTGGTCTATAGTTACTAACGTTGCTTGTGGAGCCTTTTTTAAAAACTGGGACTACTTTAGAGCTTTTCCATATGTCTGGAAATACACCATCATTTAAGGATCTGTTGAAGATAATTGACAAGGGTAAAGCCAAAGCAGAGCCACAACGTTTAACGAAAACCGGAGGAATATTGTCTAGTCCAGCCCCTTTATACATGTCTAACTTTTTGATTAAGCGTTGGATGTCACGTTCCGATATGTTAATACGACTCAATGGGGTGGTATTAAACGAGAAGTCTACACTAACCGTTAGGGAATCTCTATTAAATACTGATGAAAAACAGGTTGCGAACATCTGTGCGATTTGCGGTCCAGTAGATGCGATCTGGTCTCCCTGATACATAATTGCTGGTACAGTGGCCTCTCCATTTCGTCTGTCTTTGATGAAGCGCCAAAAGCTTTTAGGATTTTTACAAATATTGACTTCAATTCTCTTCTTATATGCATAAAGACATTGTTTGCTCAATTGTGAACACGCCTCGAAGGAGCTCAAATTTAATTGGTCACGAGGGTTTTTATATTTTTAAATTTATGCCTTACCTTATTTTTCTCAGAAATGACTTTTATTGGATGGTGAACCATGGGGAAATTTTGCAGACACAGGCTTGGTTCGTGGAGTAAATAGATCAATAGCCGTGTAAATAAGATGATAAAATATGTCAGTCATTTCATTTACATTTTGACACCCCTCTAGCTTTGCATTCCAATTAATATTTATTAAATATGATAAAATTTGACTATAGTCTGCTCGAAAGTAGTTGTATCGGGGTCGTAATATAGGTTTAAGGAAATGAGGACTATATTGCAGTAACGAAACTAATAAAGGAGGATGCCTTTGGTCGATTTTGCTCAATACATTATTGGATTTAGCAACCTTTAATTCATCGAAATCAGTAAGAACCAGATCCAATATTTTACCATCTACATTATTCACGTTATTAAATTGTGATAAATTATTAATTGACATGAAATCAATCAGAGAAAGTCCCAATTTAGATCCATAATTCATTGCACTACATGGAGAGCTTTCCGACTTTTGAGACTTCCAAATTAAAATATCCCAAAATTATCACTCGGTCTGATTGCTCTATAACGTTTGTACAGGTTTCCATAAAACTAGATAAGTGCTCCAAGGAAACAGGAGGGGAAGGTAAACAGCGCAAATGGAAACTTTCTTTATCAAGTTGTTACTTTTGATTTCGATCGACACCCAGAGATCTTCAGCAGTACTTTCCCATCTTAATTGCCTATAAGATGGAATATTTTTAGATATTGCGATCTAAACACCCTCCATCTTTCTTAAAACAAGTCGAACAGATCGATCTTTCCTAAATACGACATAACGTTTGTCCATGAATTCACTACTTAAAACATTACAATTTAACCATGTTTCGGTGAACACTATTACATCAAATTCATTAACAGAGACATTCCTAAGTACATCTTCTGTCTTGGTTCTCAAACCACGTACGTTTTGATAATATATATTTACAGACATGTTTTAAAAGACAATGTACGCGTATTATAATCAGTTGATCAAATTTATTTGATTACACTAGGCAATTAATTTTAAGCTTTCTTCATCTTTATATATATAACGTGACTCTGTTCATTTCTCCTTACGAAAATTTTGCCATCCCTCACCCATATAAACTTAAAACCTCTATCTTTTGTCTTTCGCGGCGGCATGTAACAGTTTATTTATTGGCGTTAAATGTTCAGACACGAACACTGGCACACGACGTCCACCGATTCTAGATGCTCTGAATTCAATTTGTTGTCAAGTTCTTTTTATTGAACTTAGTAACTGCAGCTAGCAACTCACGCGACGGCGTTGACTGCGTAGTTTAATTATCACGGAGCGAGGTCGGTCGTTTTCCTTATTAAGTTTGGCAATACTGTTACTGTGCAGAATGTCGTTGTCACTAAGAGGGCTTTCGACAATCCTACCGAGTTGCTCAATTGTCGTTATTAAATTTTCTGACTTATTTTCAGGGATCTCATTGATCTCAATATTTGAGGAACGCATGCTTTGTTCCACTTGCCCCAGCCTATTTGATAAGTTCTTCACTTGTGTTGTTAAATTATTGTTTTAGAAACTAAATCAGATATTGTATCAGTTTCTATCGTTTATGATTTGCTTGAGTTCTTCGTATTGTTTATTAAAAAATGTTAAGGATTCGTGAAAGTCAGCTATTTGTTGGGAAATATTCGATAAGTGTTCAGAAACGAGATGTTTAATAGTTTTCGTTATCTCTGTTTAATAATGGTACGTAAATTCCTCAGTAACGTACGATCCTTCACTGTCATTTTTCAAGTTCTGTTTTCCTGTTCGCAAAGTAATGTTGCCTTCACCTTCGAGACCGTTATCATCATCAGAAGCGGTGGAACGACTTGCTTGCTCTGGCAGGAGTATTAGTATTGTCAGAATTCGGTATCTTATTGCGACATTCCTGACAATTCCAGTTATTCTTATATTTTGGATCCATAACAAAGTAATATTTAGGTGTTATGTTAGCACACAGCAAATCATATCCTAAGCCACACGTGGAGCATATCAATATTCTTTCCTAGAAAGTTTATTTTTACATCCAGAACTTTTATATATTATGGTATAAAAATTTAAATTAATGTTTTAAATACAAAAATATGTGTATATACATACAGTGCATACGACACTACATAAAAACGTTTCGACAAAATGCGTGACCGCAGAGTCGTTACAACATTATAATATCTGGTAATTGTTTATCAAAATTAATAGCAGTATGAACGCATTTCAAGAACAATTTGACCTATGGATCACTATTATTTTAAAGAGTTTTAAATTTCATGTACAAATATTAATTGTTATTGCCTTCTTCATCTTGATTGTCAGTTATTATAATATGCTAGATAAAAAGAATCTTTAAGGTTTTTAAAATTTTTTTGCCAACCCTTTTTTAGTTATAGCTTTTAGTTATAATAGGTATATTTTAAAAATAAAACTATTTTCGGACTTTTTTGATAACAAATATTCTTTACTAAATTCAAAATTTTTTTACTGAAATATGTTCTTAATTACAAGTACGTCCACAAACTAGTAGAATATAAGTACGCTTTGAGTCTCGTAGTATTAATTATTTCCTTTTGTTTCGCCGCCTCATGGGCTTAACCAAAGTACAGTTCTACAAAGTCCAATTGTCACTATGTCAGCTTTTTTATGGTCCTTTTTCAACACAGATGTAAATTAAAAAAGTTTTAAAGTATTGTATGCCTAGTAGAAAAAACTTTTAAAAGAAGCTATCATTTGTTGTATGTTGTAATCTACTTAAATTATTTAATATTTTGATATGATCGATATTTTTTTCACCCTCTTTCCAAAAGAAGGAGTTACTCAATTCAGAGCCGATTCTGATAGTTCTTTTTTTAAATTATAGGTATTAGATGTCATATGGTCTCATTTTGTAATAGGTAATGTATTAGATATTTGAGAAATAAAAAAAATCTCCACTAAAGATTACTATCTCCTGCGATTAAATTGCAAATTAGTAATTATTATAACAATGTGAATGTTATTATACAGAATGGAATAAAAAATAGCTCAATATCTATTAAACAAAATTATATTTTTTATATTGGTCTTGATTATTTATACTTGATGATTTATACATGTCTTTTTGATGTGTTTTTTTTTATCATAAATAACATAATTTTTCAATAAATAAACATTTCATTACAGTCTCAGTAGGTAATAACTCTACTAGCTAGGAATAAAAGCGAGATACAATAAGGAATAAAAATACAGTAAAAGTAAAAATATTTAGATGTTGTTACTGTACTAGTAAGCACTATACAGTACATAATACAGAATAGTTTCTAATAAAAGAGACACCTTTTAATAGAAAAACTAAATATTTATATGTTTTTAACTTGTTTATACGAATTTATGGGAGAAATCAAGATGGCAAAACTTTACCAATGAATCATAAAATAGTTCTGTATGTTTCGACTATATATTTGTTACATCCTGAATATGACAAAAACAAGTTTACCTATTTTATGTCAAAAAGTCACGACTCTTTGATTTTTATATAAAATTTGTTTAAGGAAATACTATTGTCGTATTTTATGTCATAGTATATAGTATGCTGCTGCCTCGTAGCCTAGTGGTATGGGCGTGTGCTTTAGAAACCGGAGGTCGTGGTTCGAATCCTGCGGAGACACGACAAATTTTCATTGTTGTTTCCTAGTTGGTTAGGGCAATTTGAGCCGATCACCCAGTTGTCTGAAAATAAGATGATCCATGCGTCGGATTGGCATGTAAAAGTCAGGTCCACCCACCAACCCGCATTGGACCAGGGTGGTGGGATACGATCCAACCCCAATGGAACGGGTGTATTAGGGAGGCCTATGTCCAGCAGTGGACTATCAAAGGCTGTTGATGGATGAAAAAAAATTGATGAAATATAGTATGGGATTGGTTTAAATATTATGTGGCATTTTTAAATTGCATACCTGTTTAATTTTTTTATATGGAAAGTCATTCAAAAAACACTTAAATCAATAACACTTGGCTACGGAGAAAGCTATTAATACCAAGAACAGAACAGAATAGAACATAAATCTAGAAATGACAAAAAAGTAATTCAAAATATATTTATAAGACAAAAGAAATCAGTGAGAGTAGCTCGTGTAAAGGCTAAGTTAATACACGCAACTTCTGCGGGGTATCTTCAGCCCTGTTTCACTCTCCGTTAGAGTTTTACATCATCATCATCAGCCTGTGTTAGTCAGCTGGACATAGGCCGGCCCTAATTGACGCCTTCTCCCTACCGTACCCCACCACACTCGTCCAAAGCCGGCTGGTGGGTGGAGCGAATTTTTACATGCCTAGCACTGATCATCTTACTTTTCAGGCAATTGGGTGATCGACCCAAATTGTCATGATTGTATAAAAATTTATTTTAGTGTAACATATTTATAAAACGGAATAGGAGTTACAACAAGAACTTATTTAAATTTTAATTTAGTATTTTTGACAAGATATAACTAGAAAACGCTCAGCGTGTATTTTTTGATGAACCTTCGAACAGCAAGACATGTTTATCGACATTTGAGCGTATCCAAGTATATATTTAGACTAAGGAGTCTAACAATATTCATTCTAATTTAAACTCTAGACAAATTCCAATGCAGTAGTTTCTTTGCAAATTTATCTCATTCGTAACTGGTATTTGTTATAAAAATCATTCGTCGTGGCAATATTAAACAGCCATTACTATCTCATGCCATTACTAATTTTCAAAAATGAAAATGCTGGTTATAAAAAGTTTTTTTAGCTGTTGTACAAACAAATTTTTGCCTGTCTTTTTATAGATCATGCAATAAAATATAAATAAATAAAAACAGCGCAAGCAATAATTAGAAATGTTAACAAAATAATTTTATTAAATAAAATTACTTTACGGATTTTATCGCGTTTATTTTACATTTTAAATTCCCGACGTTTCGAACACTTTCCGAACACTTTCGAACAATAATCAGAAATGTTAACAATAATTTTATTAAATAAAATTACTTTACGGATTTTATCGCGTTTATTTTACATTTTAAATTCCCTGACGTTTCGAACACTTTTCAGCGGCCGTGGTCACGGGGTAGACTGAGATGTCATGCGTCTTCTTGCCAGTGCTGAAGCGGGGTTTCAGATCTTAATTTTATTAATTATTTTTAATCTGTACTCCGACCTATGCAAAATGAACTGATTTTATCTGTACAGCCGGCAGTGGTATTATGCTTGGGTTTAAATTTTAATTTATTAATTATGGGATCCCAAGCAGGTGGTAGAACCCAACCATCTTCTCTATTGAAATTTGGATGTTTTTAATCTCAATAGCCTCACGGATCATCCTTGGTAGGAATCGGTGTTCTTTAGCGAGGATTTGTGGTCGATCAAATCTGATGTAATGGTTTGGGTGATTTAAGGTATGGTCACACACTGCCGACTTGTTGGGTCTTCTATGTTTAATGTCAGCTATATGTTCCTTCACGCGGGTTCTTATTGCTCGCTTCGTTTGTCCAATATAAGAGAGGCCACAGTCACAATCTAGCTTGTACACTCCTGGGTCTTGTAGAGGAATATTGCACTTGACAGGTGGTAGGAATTGACCAATCTTCTTCAGCGGCTTGAAATAAGTTTTGATTGAAGCCCGCCTCAAAATGTAGCCAATCTTATCAGTTACGCCTCTCACAAAGGTAGCACAGCAGGTACTCGCTCCACTGTGGCTGCCTTCACTCGGTCACTGTGACGCTGCCGTGGCGCAGCGAGCTTGTTGTCTCGCAGTTCTTGCTAACATGGTGTAGCTCAGCCGCCAGGTGTTCATCATCACAGATCCCTTGTGCTCTCTGAAACAAAGTTTTGCCTACGGTAGCTAACTGGGATGGATGGTGGTGTGAATTGCCATATAAATATTTATTTGTATGGGTTGGTTTTCTATGTATGTATAATATTCGCGCAAGCAATAGAAATAACAATAATTTTGATTATCTTATTACTACATTTTTGTAAACAGCAGGAAATACTTAACATTCTTACCTTAACACAAACACAGGCGCACTTCTCTTCGTTCACCCTCATAGTGCGATATAACGGATAACCGACATGACCGAAGAGAGATCAGGCGCAGGACGGACTTTTAACATGTTCATCCGACACATGGATCATCTTACTTTACAAACAATCGGGTGATCAGCCCGCATTGATCTAAACAACTAGAAAAAACTATAAAAGTGGTTAAATCTTCGCAGAAATCCGACTCTCTTAACAACCATGAACATACTATGAGTACTTTACGCATATGCACGAATAATAGTAGTTTTAACTGAGTAAAAAGAGAAAAAGTTAAAATGACATTTGACTTTTTCGAAGTATATTTTTATTATTAGTCTAATAGTTTTTAGATAAGTCTGTTTTATCCAAGAAATAATAAAGTCTACTTTACAAATTAGTACTTATATGCCGAAACAGTTTACAAGAGAAATCTAGAGCAAAACTCACCTATGACTTGGCGTACAGCCAAAAGACGGTAGGAAAGAGGTCAATGTTCACGTTATTTATGTCAATGCCTATTCTTTATAGGCGTAAAAAAAATTGGCATTGTATTGATCATAATTATTCAAGCTGAAGATTTTTAATTTTGGATAGGAACCAATAACGTATAAAAAAATAAAATGATATGTTTTATGGCAGTTTTTTTATAACTAAAATTATCGGGAAACCCGATATTTTCAGGTAAAATGTCTATAATTCACAACATAACTCATAAATTTTTATATAATAGTATATAACAAATTTCAACATCTAAGTTACTCTTAAAAGAACAATAATTTTTTTATAAATAATATCACCGAATTCAACAACGTGCTCTCTGTATGAAAGTGCCTTCTGCCAACACATTATAAATCCTTGATGAATGTCGTGTATGACAAGATCTGATATCATAAGATCAATTTTTATGTAAAATAACACAGTAAAGATATTACTGATGACATTGCAATTTTTAAAAATGTTAACGATAAATGATGCCAATTAAAAAAGAAATGATCAAAATCAGGGCACTAGGAGCGGAGCAACGAGGTAAAAGAAATATTTAAAAAAACCGCTTGTTTTAGGAAGACGATATTAATAGTAGATCTGGTGATTAAAATTCCAAATATTTCTATTAATTAAAATGGAATCCTTAATGTTTTTTTCTCGGCTCTATCTTCTAACTATTTATTATATAATCTCTGACAAATGAGGTAAAGGCTAAGGTAGTCATTTGCGCGTATAAACCGTATAAATATTTAGAACTACAAATGATTATAAAATCTGTCATTTATTGTTCGGTTTAATTATCAGGAGAGTTAATTAAAATTCATGTAGCACCATTCCTTTAGTAATATTCAACACAAAAAACTTTACCTGTGGCTTTGAAAGAGTTTAAAATACATCTATAGTTAATAATCTTTAACTTGTGAACAAATTATATTTTTAAAAGTGTATTCTTTCACTTTCATGTTTTAAAAAATAAGAATGCAAATTAATAATCTTTTCCTAATGTAAATGGGTTAACAAGGAAAGCATCTTCAAGAAATCAGGTTTTTCGAAACAATAAAGGTCCTTAACACAGTTAATGAAACTCATCTGGAAAATAACTCCGTTAAAATATAGCTAAGACATATTTTTATTATGTAACTCGTTTGAATTTCATAAACCGATGTTTATATTTTAAATTCTATTTTTTTTATAGTATATTTATACAAAAATATATTTGTATAAGACCATTTTATATCATTGTTCATACTAAACTGTGAATTAATGATGGTATTAATATATTTTAATAAAACTTGCATTTGTTATTGCACTTTTGACGTATGTTTATATACTCTGAGAATATTTTTCAGTAAAATAATCTTCGTAACGACGCAACAAAGAGTCCGAATTAGAGCTACCACTTCATTAATGATTACGATTTTGAGTAGATTCCCTCGGACCTGTTTTAATTTTTACAAAAGTAAACAGTGAATTATATTATCGTATATACGATCCTTATTAATTATTAATAACAGTATTAATAAAGTTTCCGCATTGTAGAAAACTAATTCAATAGAGCCCTATTCAACGCGAAGATGTTTTTTATTTTTTATTACGTACCTAATGGTATCCTTAAACTGAGTTATGGGTCCACGCGGCCTCCTCATAATTGAATACTTTACGCTTCACGGCGCCTATTTACCGTTACTGTTTTCTACTTAAAAGTTAGGTTATGAAATTGGACAGATCTATTTGCCATAGTATTTAGAATTTTTGACATTTCTTACAAAAATTATATATAAATTTAGTACTGCTCTTTCTTAAAATATTTCAATCTTGTGCGGTTAAGACAGACAAGGTGTGACGAGACTGACATCACTAAGATCTGAATCTGGGTTCTTAAGTTGTTCTTTTTTTGTTGTAACTATATATCGTTTACAAAATCAACCAATCATTCAAATATTAGAAATTTAAAATAAAATCAAAATAATATATATGAATGTCACTATATTGTAAGACAAGAAAATAAGGAAAGGGATTGGTTTCCCTTATAGAGCAAAAAAATCAATATGGAGGAAGCCACACGTTGCCGCATAATAATAAAGAAATCTAAACTTCATAACAAGAAAACCATTATATAACCTATGTAAATTTTAGTATTTTTCTTAAATTAAACTATTTTACGGATTTTGCCGCACTTAACTGATGAATCGTTATTTAGTTTAATGTTTTTTACGTAACGATCATAGTTTTCGTTGAACCCGATAACAAATAAATCTTAATAATTAACGGTAAGAATATAAATTCGAGTAAACGCAATAAACACATACAAATATTTTATTACCATTGTAAATACAAACATTAAAGGACTATCGGCCCACATACAGACTTATTTTAACATTAGCCGCGTTTATATTGGTATCAGATCGTTCCACAGGACGATTTACACAAAATCGGTTCACAAATCCCTCGCTTCTTGCAAAATACTATTTGTACTCACGCGGTGACTATCAGTCTCGATAAAAATAAGAACACATTTATACTCCATTGGAAATTATTTATTTTGAGTCTTAGTTGAAAATTTCTTTATTCTTATATTTAAACTCACGTAAAGGTGTCTTCTTCTTCTTCTTAGCGTATCGATGACAAGAAATTGTTCTTGTCATCGCAGTGAAAGAATTGGTCAGTCATCGTCAGGACTCGTTGACTGTTGCCCAGGGTCCGCAGAACGTATATGGTCTTTTGGTACGTCACTCGTGGAGGCTCCTTTCGTGCACCCCGAGAGTAATTGTTTTGTATTGTTTTAAAATTTAAACTTAGCTGTACCGCATTTTAGACCTGTTAAAAAATAGAAAAAAATGTAGCTACAAAATTAAATAGACTCATTATATGACTACGTTTATATTTCATAATAATTGCTTTAAAACTATCATAAATTTTGCAAAATAGGCGATTTTATTAGCATCTTAACTGTAATGTAATTTTAGTTAGAATACTCAACCTACACCGTTTACCGATTATCTGTTATTGCTGTTATTACTGAGTACAAAATAATATTTGCGGATTTCCTGACAAATATTTTTACTAGAATTTAAATAGCACGAACAACACGAATAACACTCAAATATACTTTAAAATGGAAATGCTAATTTATTTCGGTCATCCCACGACAATGAATCTACTATTTAAGAAAAAAAGTAATATTTTTCTTGTTTTTCAACATAATAACACAATTACGTCGTTACATTACTCAAGCTCCGCATCAAGTAGCCAAATTACTCTCATTATCTTGTCACGAGGACTAATATTTTACTGTCACTGCTTAGGCCCTAGAGTAATAAGAATGACTAATGATCCTTAGACATTTCAGTGACAACAAAAAGGAAATATGACGCACAATAACGTATTTTCCACACCTAAATGTGATGACAAAATTTGAAACTAGTAATGTAAGTCTAAGTCCTAATTAATATATTTACTAAGAATCTCGTTTAGAAATGCTTAAGCTACTTACTTTATCATCATCATTATCAGTCTGTGTTAATCCACTGCTGGACATAAGCTCCATTAGGAGGTTTTTAGACCGTATTCCACCACGCTGGTGAAATGTGGATTGGTGAGTGGACCGACTTTTTACATGAACATCCGCAACATAAATTTTTTTACTTTTCAGACAATTGAGTGATCGGCCCAAATTGTCGTAACCAACCAGAAAACAACCATAACACAAAATTATATCCCCGCGCAGTTCGAACTATTAACTTGCGGTTTATATTGTAAGGGCCAATACCATTAGATCACTGAGGTAGTATTACTTTATACCGGGTAATATACATAATTTTTATATGATAATATTTTCTTGATGTTATAAAAAAAAAATCGTAAAAGTCATCATCATCAACATCATCATCCTGTGATAGTCCACTGCTGGATATAGGCCTCCCCTAATACATGCGGGTTAGTGGGTGGACCGACTTTTTACATGCTCATCTGACGCATCGATCACCTAACTTTTCAGACATTTAGGTGATCGGCCGAAATTTCCCCAACCAACTAGGAAACAACAATGAAAATTTGTAAAGTCCCCGCAGGATTCGAACCCACGACCTCCGGTTTCAAAAGCACACGCCATACCAGTACGTAAATTAATGTTTGTTACAATTACTTGTGATGATTAAAAATAAGTTTATGATGAAACTTGTGGATCACAATATCATATCATGTAATAATGCCCTATTTGATAGTTTACCTCATACAAGGGTGGTCTGAAAAGTTTCCGACCTAACAATGATAAACGATTTTTTTTCTTACTTTTTTAATTTATTTTTCTACATAGTCTCCTTGTAACTCTACACACTTCTCCCAGCGATGCTCCCATCTCTGTAACCCGTCCAAATAGTACTTGGCGTTTTTCTCTGCAAAATAACTGTTCACAAAGGTGATTGCCTCCTCATTTGACGAAAATCTTTGTCCTCCGAGCGCAGTTTTTAGATGAGGAGCAAAAGAAGTCGCTTGGGGCCAGATCTGGTGAATAAGGCGGATGGTCAAGCAGTTGAAACCGTAACTCGTGGATTTTGCCATGGCAACCGCTGAGGTGTGAGACGGCGCGTTGTCTTGGTGAAACAGGATTTTCTTTTTCTGCAAATGTGGCCGTTTTTCCGCAATTTGTGCCTTCAGCTCGTCAAGTAATGATGCGTAGTATGCTCCTGTAATGGTTTTTCCGTTTTGAAGATAATCGATAAAGATAACTCCGTGACTATCCCAAAAAACAGTCGCCATCAATTTCCCAGCCGAAAAAACAGTTTTTCTTTTTTTGGAGCTGGTTCCCCCTTTTGCAGTCCACTGTTTTGACTGTAGTTTTGTTTCGGGCGTATAATGGTGTATCCAAGTTTCATCTACAGTAATTCATCGGCGGCAAAACTCGGATTTATTGCGCCTAAACTGCGCCAACAGAGCTTTGGAAATGTTCATTCGAACATGTTTTTGGTCTAATGTGAGCAAACGCGGCACCCAACGCGCGGACAGCTTTCTCATGTCTAAATCTTGATTTAATATGTGGCAAACACGTTCTTTGGACATTTTCTTAACCTCTGCTATCTCTTTAACTTTAATTCGGCGGTCGTTTAACACCATTTTGTGAACTTTAGCAATGTTATCGTCAGTAGTTGCAGTTTTTGGACGTCCCGAACGATCATCGTCTCGTAGGCGTATTGCCTTTCAAAACCAAAAATGTAATAACAGCTCGATACTCAATTTTTACCATTTTCACAAAAACACCCACTTCTACTCACTCAAACGACTATCAACTAAAAACTACGCGTCCAAAATGGCCGAAACTTTGGTAAATAACTGTTAAAATATGCTCAACTACATTCACTAGCTTTTATTAACGAGTGGCACCATCTTTGAGTTGAGGTCGGAAACTTTTCAGACCACCCTCGTAATTAGTTAAACATCCGCGGTTTTGTGGTAGAACATGCATACACAACATAAAATCAAATGCTCATACAAAATAACTTGTTAATACATTAATGTGAGACTGTTTCTTTACTATATTGGAAAATTTAATGATTTTAAAAGTGCTTTAAATATCTTTCTATAAACTCCGATATCAAACTTCTCTTTTCCACAGCCGCAGAAAACAGAATTTCATGCCATTATAAAATAAAAGATACAGAAACAACAACAACACCATATTCATAGCACGATTTATAACCGGTTTAATGAATTTAAACGTGGCCAGTGAAGTACATCTGATGCTTCACGTCCTGATTGCCCTATCTTTGCATCGCCCAAGGTTGACAAACACAAAATGCCATTGGCATTATAGCGCCACTGTACACTTGTGCATAAAGTTATAATAATTAGATGTAAATAAATCTACATTTTAAACAATAAACTAAATTAAAATTTTGCATTATTATTGAGGTGAAAAGGCTTATTTTAGAAACTAACCAACTAAACTGCTAGTAATGCAATAAAATATTTCGTCTGTGAATAAAATCAAAAGGGTTTAGTAGAAAAAAGTTATATTGAGCAAAACATGGTAGTAGATCTACTTACGATGTAATCTGATGCGACTATTCCACAGAAGGTTATTTTACTTTATCTCGAAAGGGTCGTCAATCTTTCACAATATAAACGGATACCAACTTGTTTTATACGAACTTGCCACCCGTCGCCTGCTGCCGCATTTTAAGTCTCTAATTTATTTTAAGACACATCTTTTTGTAAAATATATACGTATATTTAGTCGTATAAAGGTAATAGGAATACACCGTCTTGACGCCTATCTCTTTTGTGCACACCTCCCCCTTTTATCCTTATCCTATCTATTAATGAGGTAGAGCAAAAAGAAAGGATGTTATTGACTTCATTTTCTCTTTATGAGGCTCTCTTTGCTCTTGAAAACCATTACGGTCTTGCTAATTATTTGAGTAATAAGTATACTGCGACTTTAAGGGGAAGCAACTTATTTTATTTATTTATTTATTTATTTATTAATTAATTAATTTATTAATTTATTTGTTAATTAATTTATTAATACATTTATTTGTTCATTTATTTATTTATTTATTTACTTATTTATTTATTTGATTATTTATTTGATTATTTATTTATTCATTTATTTATTTATTTATTAACACTTTATGACAATAACAGTACAATGGCGGACTTAATGCCAAAGGCAAGGCAAGGCTTATTGTATTTTTTTAACACAACTGTTAGAAGAGTGAACAAAATGTTATATATTTTTGTACGTATGTTTTTCCATAAAACGTATAGATATATACATATCTTCAAATTAAATGACAAACAAATCACCATGATAATCTAGTCTGTAAACGCTTACTATTAACCTACCTAACTTCAGCTTTATATTAGGGAAGGCGGAAATAAAACACATATATGAAACAAAAGATTTGACAGTTTTTACCATACCTACTTTCATCATCATCATCATCATCAGCCTGTTAGTCTACTGCTGGACATAGGCCTCCCCTAATACACCCCTATCCTTTAAGGGGTTTGGACCGTATCCTACCACGCTGGTCCAATGCGGGTTGGTGGGTGGACTGACTTTTACATGCCCATCCGACGCATGGATCACCTTATTTTTTAGACAATTGGGTGATTGGCCCAAATTGCCCTAACCAACTAGGAAACAACAATGAAAATTTGTTGCGACCCCGCAGGATTCGGAACCCAGACCTCCAGTTTCTAAAGCACAAGCCCATACCACTAGGCTACGGAGCCAGTCGATGCTACTTCACCAACCAGGAATATACGCTTGACAGTAAATGTATTGTAATTTTATATTTCACTCTAAAAGAGTAATAAGTATGCGGAACTAGTCCTTAACTTATAAATACTACAAATTCTCGCATCAGAAAACCAATTCCCACAATATTACGAAACAAACATATTTTAATAAAGAAGACGGTAAAGTACTACCATCTCAATGCTGCATCACGTCATGATACTGGCAGTATAAATCGGATCATATAGTTAAATATTTGAATTCGTCGATTGCCCGATTTGTTGTGACATTATGACACTTAACAAAATAATCTGGTCTGCGACCATGGATGCTGGAAAGAGTCTGAAATGTCGGGAACTATTTAATTTTATTCAATAATTATAAATGCAATGAAATAAATATTATGTATATCAATAGATTTTAAAGAAACACCTCGTCGCTTTCCAAAAAACATTTTTCAAAAAAATCAAAAAAGAAAACGCAGATACAACACAATACACACAGATACAAAACCAATGCTAGAATACTGGAAATAAAAGTATAATCAATTATATTCAGGCAAGCTCCTAACCACGGCCACTAAAATGTGCTGAATAATAAGAATATTATGGAACAAAATGTATAGTAATAACAAAACAAGCGACACGAGATAAGTTTATTTATTTGGTAATAATTTATTACATAAAATGTTTGTTACTCATCTAATGGTTTCGGCAAACGGAACAGAGAAGCAATAAAACTGTACCGCCCATGGTATTAACTATAAAGATTTATTGTTTAATGTTTGTCATTGTCAACTTCTTAATTCTATTTCATTAACATGATTTTAAATACTATATCTTAATACCAAAACTTATACGACCTACGACATTATATCGTATTTTTGCATATATAACACATATTGTTATATTTTGAATAAAGCGCACTAAATCTTTTTTTATAGGCTATAAGTTGTTTTTATGTAAATCTTTGTTGTTTAAAATAATTATTAATTTTATAATTTTTAATTATAAAGTTGTTAATAATTATTAATAGGTTATTATTCTAATTTATTTAATAAATTGCTAGGTTGTTTTTATATTCTGACCGTATCTATTTAATGGACCTGTAAAAACTATTTGTTATTGCAAAGAACATTATTAATATTATTAACCTCTGTAAAATAATGCATACTGCATCTTATATAAAGAGCGGGGAGATTTTATTTTACAAAAATTATGAATAAAATTATGTGTATATTGAAAACATAGTAACAACATGAACTTCCATCTTATAAATAAAAATAGAACAGTTTTCGATATTACCAAGTTACCTGTGAAAGATCTTCATCGGGAAATACTTTCGTAAATTGGCAATTTTGTTAGGCGCTTGATGGAAAAAGTTTAATATATTTTATATGCATGAATAGAAAATCCATTCAACCAATGGCAAAAACAATTTCGTTGACAGGTTCCATTGGGAGATGACAAAAAATAGTTCGTGATTGAGTTTTAAGTTTAATCTCGGTATGGAATATCGAAACATAAAAGCAATTTGGAATTCCTTTTATTAGAGATTTTAAAGGTGACGTAAAAAAATGTTGTTACGTCACACAATTGTATATACAAAGAGACTGAAAAAAAAACTTAATATACTTAATGGTTTTTGCGTAAAAGCTTTTTAATATTCTTTAATTTAATCATGACTATGTCTCCTTTTAAATGACTTAAACAAGTGAGAATACAAATACAAAAGATAACGCATAAAAGAAGCGAAGAAAAGCTAACTATATTATAAAAGAACTTGCAAATCTGAGTTAACATTGCAGCCGTCACGGCGATTTCTATAACCACGGGGTATTCCACCAGAAAGGGCTTCATAGATTTAATGGCTTTTTACGTTCCTAATTGTTAAAATTGTCGTCGCGTTGAAGTCAATTGATACACAATTAACTATGAAGAGGAAATAACTATTCGTGGTAAATGCTCTAAACCACATACGGAGGACACGAGAAAATGTTCTTGCCCCCAGTTGTCCATCAGGCCAGGGACTAAGTACCGTAGCACTATACGGCACAGACGACTGTGGAGGACGATGGTTTTTGCCTTGTTTAAAGTTTTTTAACGCTGGGTTGCAATTGGCAACCTTATTCAGAACTGAGGAATCTTTTTTAGTTTTTCATCGGACAACACGTATCGGCATCTGATATCGTGCGCCAAGATACTGGGAGCAGTTCCTCAAACGCTCAGTTGCCGCACTGTTGAACAACGGCAGCCGTGGTGCCCTGGTAAAAACCAGGAAGGCCCAAATGTAAACCGGAGTGTACAAAAGAGACGTTGAAAGAGAAACGCAGATTTGGAAATATTTACTGTTTAGAAAGAGCAAGAGCGCCAAAAAATGAATCTCTCCGAGTACTTCCTAGGTATTAAAATGATAAGCTTAGGGCGAAGAAATCTTGCGAGAATATTTTAGAACTTTGAGAATAAACTTCTGGTTGCCATAAAATCTAATAACCACCATGGCACTGGTGTGCGTGCCCTTAAAAAATCTGCGCAAATTTTGAGTACTATTACTAGACTAGTAGAAACGATAGACTAAAGCTTACCATGGTGGTTTTTTTAAACGGGCTGAACGACTTCGAGTGTGCAACAAAGGAGTGTAAAAGAGGTAATTTAATTTTGCATGTTGGGTATATTATTTCATGCTACTGAAAATTTAAAAAAGGAATCATTTCAAAAAGAATTATGTATTTATATATATATTACAAAAAAAACCCTCTCTTCATTCATATTTGATTGACCTTTTATTTATTCTAGCATTTCACTCAAAAAGACATGTAAATAAATAAATCAACTTCACTTTCGCCTATGTAAATAACACAATAACAAAGGTAATATTATCCCTAAATAAAATGTATTTGAAAAATATATGCAATATTTTGGGCAACTATAGAAATACGTATTTTATTTGCACAACATAGTATACGATGTTTGTATATATGCGTAAAAATATGGTTGTATCGTTTACATTAAAGTTCGAATATAGATCTAAGAATATATTAGGATATGTTTGATAATTGTCACCATAGAAATTATATTTATTGAAATAAAAAGGAAGACAAGTGTCCATTTTTTTTTATTTAAGAGCGTTTGGATATTATCGATGCACATATCACAAACATTTTTGTTAATAGATATGTGATGTATGTCTTTATATTCCATTTATGTCATGTATAGTTTTGACACATCATTTTTCATGCGTGCTAAATGGGCGTCCTTACAAAAGCACGTATATGGAACAGGTTTAATATCTTAAAACCTAAAAAACCTCTTTCGTAGGACAAAAAAAATAATAAAGCCAGTTTTAATGCCACGTAAAACGCACCGCGTTAATATTTCATAACTTATAGAATTTTTTGAATAAACGTGCTTTCACAAGAATATTACCAAACTTTGGGTTTGAGTAAATAGTATATGTACGGCATGGTAATATTTAGGTCTTTTAAGTATTTTAATATTGTAAATAGGCCGTGACACTTCTTTTAGTAAAGCTCTTGGGAGAAAAGCATTCGAATTTTATAATAAAGATGAAAACATGATACTTGTTTCTTAATTAATTTCGTACATTAAAAATACTTATTTTTAAGAAAGAACGTAAACTTACTTGTAATTTAGGTAAGTAAGTAGTAACATGATAAACTGAAGTTATTTCCAGTTTACAGAAAATCGACCAAGGAATAATACCTAAGCAGTAATATGTACGCAGTCCCCTCTACGTTGTTGTTTACTATAATATAATTACTAAAAATATTATTATTATGACTTTTCTAATGTTAACCAAGAAAATCATAAAAACTTAAAAATACAAAACAAATATAATGAATAACACCAATAAGGTTTAACCACATAAACCAATACCATTTTATTTTAAAACATTATTTGGCGACATGTTTACGTTATAACAGTTTCTGTTTTATAAGGAGATGCCTGTTTTATTTATGTGCGCATAACCGGAGAATCTATTCAAGAAAACAATTCTGTGACAGGTTCCACGGGGAGATGTCAACAGAACGACTGCGTAATATCTTATAAGATTTTTCTACCCTAAAGGACGTCGATGAAATTGGATTTAAATTAAAGTTTCTTTAAAATCATTAGTACACAAATTTTAAAACAGCAAAAATAAAGTTTTGCCTTGAAGAAGTGACATAAATAATACAATAAAATTTTAACAAAAAAATACCGACTTCCAAACAAAAATCTAATTTCAAACAAATTGCACTACAAAGTAAAAAACTGAAAATTTCAAATATTTGAATATTTCGATCCTCGCGTGATTTACGGACGGCCCTTAGCCGATGAAAGATTCTTTCAAGTATCGTTAATTTGCTCTAAATTAAAGGTTCTCCTTTTCATAATCCCATTTAAAAACCTAACTAAACTCTAATCAAACCGCCATCGAATAACATTTTTCCAACAAAAAAAAATATAAAAAAAAATATCATCAAAATCTGGGTGATTTAGCTTTAATCCATTTTGTTGACATATAAATGTAAATTTCAGACTTATTCAGTTTTCATGGACCCACTGTCAGAACTGGACCAAATTGTTTGGGAAAACGGAACCCCCAAATTTAAAAAATCCAGGGTTCACTCGGTGAAAGTTCTGAGGTAACAAACATAAAAAGAAATACGGACGAATTGAGAACCACCTCCTTTTTTGAAGTCGGTTAAAAATGACAAAAACTTTATCGTTGAACTATATTAAATTTAAGAAATAAAAGTTTATTCTTCAACATATTTCTTAAAATAAAATTTAAGCAATAAGTTACTTAACTAACTTACTGACTGTTAACCTTACTAAGACTCGAATAAATTTAAGTAAATTTTAAAGTCCGAGTAATGTTAAAGATCCCACCATGTGAACCATCCCCGTTCACGGGGTGAAAATGTTTTATATAAAATTTATTATTTAAAATATTAATTTCAGGAGGTTGGCAAAATTTTGATGTAAATGTAAAAATTAAAAAGATTTTTTAAACATAGCCCTCTCCTAGAATAAACTTAAAACTAATCAAAATTATGGTTTATAGAAAACCAAAAACTGGGTTGTCTTCTTTTCCCGTGCAATTATTGGTAGGCAGGTATATCAGGTAAATTGCCAATAGTGATTTTGCAACTATTCCCTTACGCGATGACCTTTATCAAAATAAAGACTTTTTATTGCGGTATAATGATATAAGGTTGGCTGCGTTAATTAATATAAAACTAGTTTAAAACTTAAAAAAAATAGCCGTTTTAATTTATAATCGCAATAATGTTTTATAAAATTTATTTTCAATTATTATTTGATGCAAAATTTTTAAAACGGTTGGACAGTTGGCGATACATAATCAATAGATGGCGCGGGTTAATATTAAACTTTTCGTTGATAATAGTACAATAAAAATACAAAAAAATTGCTAAAAATAATTAATTTTTGGTCCTTAAGTTAATAATAATTTTATTTCTGTTAAAAACAAAAATACAATTTACAACCCGGTTTTTTATACCAGACCATCAAAAAAAAGTAATGGATAAAATACCCTAACTGCCAACAAAAATTTGAAAATTAAAATTAATTTTTTACAAACAGATTTAAAGAAAGTGATGTTTATCCTATTGGACGTAGCATTATTTCTTCGTTACAATAACTGGTTCCGATATGAAACCAATAACCTTTAAGTTTAATTAAATATTTATTTTTGAAACACGTTACGAATCGGCCGTCGTCGTCTTCGTTCGTCAGTTGGTGAGCGTTAAGCCTATTTTTCTTTCGCCCCTCCCAAACGGGCCGTTGGAGGAGATGGCAATCAAGACTGGCGGGGGGAGCCGACTTGCACTCGCTGGGATGTGCATTTGTTTAAATAAATATACTAGAACACATAGATCCGCATTCGGGTGACCCCTGTTGAAATAATGCCTTGGATTCGGAAACCAGCAGTTAAAATCAATTAAAAAAAATTTTTTTTTATTTAAGTACTGAACAAACAAAGAAACTGAACTTGTATATAAAGGTGAACATAATTATAATAAAATTGTTCAAAGTTAAACACAACAAAGTAAAAAATAAACAGTGTTAATCATCTCATTGTAACAATAAAATTTAATTTTAAATACGTCAGTAGTAATATTTTTATTTAAATCATGGTTTCGTAGTAAACACCAATCAATCAATAAAACATTTTATAATTGTAAGCCTGAGTAAAGTATGCAGAAAAGTAAATTTATCGATTTAACTATTGGGCATCAAACACGAAACCGTTATTTTCGTTTCGTATGTAACCGTATAGTTGTGAAACTTATGTATGCACAGTAGCTGGATGAAAGTAGCTAGTTATAAAAATAACTAGTTTTAAAACACCGGACGCGGTCCACATAACTGGTTACGTTTCATTTCTTAATAGTGACGTAACGACCCACGTCTATGTCCTATATAAAGAAAATATTTTTATGACATATTAAACGGTGGATACGATATTGGGTACTGTAAATATTCGTTATTTATTATTTCATACGATAGTTGTTTCCTTAAGCTTGCGACAAATGTAAACAACTTTTGTTCTTTGTTTTTAATAACCATGTAACTAAAACATTATCAAAATTATGCTTTTGGTAGTGCTCCGTATCCATACAAATTATAACATTTTTGATAGAAAAATAAGAATTTAATAAGCATTAATAATTCAGATAATTATGTAATATTAATCCCTTTTGTATTGAATTTTGTACGAATTCACAGAAGAAATATTTTGATTAATCGTCTTCAGTCTCTCCACTTTATATACTAATCCAATCGATTTTTATGCCAGTGTTATTTTTTTAACGTTTTTAGGTGTAACGGTAGCATCATCAAGGTCACTGTTTTTTATAAATGACATTTATCAAATAAAAATTGTGGTCTTAAATTGTTTATTAAAATGTAAAATAAAAACCTAGCCGCAACAACGCGTGGCAGGGTCCGCTAGTAGTATATATATCTCATAGTCACTCGATTGGATTTCTAGTCAAAGTAGAAATTTTACTTAAATAAAAATACTTATGTTATTATTTGATTTTCTAACATAAATTGCCATAAATGTTAGTCATTACTATTTCTTGGTTTTCATTTTCTAATCATTCTAAATCTTTTTATTAGAAATTTTACTTTTGAAGTGAAGGTTACATTACATTCTGGCATCAGGTTTTTTTTTTCATACAGTTGTCTTTGAGCAAATTACACTTGGGGTGCTATTTTGTCTTGCTAAAACTGAAACCTGAATAAATTTCACCTTGCTTAAAACAGTTTTTTTTTTTCGAAATCCCCTCAAGATATACGTTAATGGATGATTATGATCACACTTCAGCTGTCTGCTCCTTTACCAGAGATAACAAAGTGCAAAGCCAATTATAATATCTAAACATGTCATCTTAAAAATTTAGTTTGTGCAATTCAGTACACTCTTTATTTTATTAAAATATTATAGGAAGTTACCCAACCGCGTATCGAAACGAAAGAGTTACAGGTTCGGTAGAATTTAAAAAGCTGGTAACAGACACATCCGGTCGACGCAGCTGCCAAGGGTAGGTTCCGCCTCACTTGAAACGCTCTATTCATTATATTTCACAAAAATATATTATTGAAACCTAAAAATATTTGCAAATAATACTGTGCATTTGGTATATTTTATAAGAAAGTTTATCACTCAGAAGTTCACTGCAAAAAATTAAGCCTTTCTGATGCAAGTTTTTGTAAACTTCGATCAACCGTTGCATTTGTTTAGTATTACTTTCTTTATAAATCATAAACGATCTTTTCTAGTAACGTTATTCACAATAATGAATTTTTAAAAGGTAACATAGCCTGGTAGGTAATGGAATGCATGCTCCATGGTTTGTTTCAATATTGCATACTAAGTAGTGTCCGATCGAACTTTCGGTTTCGGCCGAGTTTCGGCCTTAAATCAAGTTTCGGCCGCAGTTTCGGTTTCGGCCAAATTTGGCTGAAACTTTGCCGAAACCGAAACTGGTTTCTGAAGTGTTTTCAATGTCAAAATAGTAGCGAAAGTTAAATGTATCATCGCTACAATCGAGCTCAGATCAGTCGATCTTTATTTAATATTGAAGTTTACACTTGCTTATTGATTGTCAAACACACTACCAACGGTTCGGAAAAGGACGCCTCAGACCTAAGAAGAACCGGCGAAAGAAACTCAGCAGGCTATTTTTTATGTCATCTTTTAAAAATAACAAACAATTTGATAATTCGGCATTACATATTATGCAATTTTGAAACAAGGCCTGGAACGAGCATTCCATTACCATGCTGTGTTATCATTTAAAAATTCATTAATATCGTTATAACCTTTAACACATATACGTTCCTTGACTACCTTTTTAAATTTATTAATAGTTAAATTCTGAAAGTTTATTGGGGTTTTGTTGTAAAAACGTATACATTGTCCCATAAAAGACCTACTTATTCTTCGCAGTCTAGTTGCTGGAAGAATTAAATTATGTTATACTCCTTGGTAACCAAAAAATAAATACAAATAATACTGGAAAGTGTAGCTCAGATATATGTTGTGTTAATAAAAAAATCTTCTAGTCTCTTTACTTTTTTTCTGAATGTAGTCATTTGTTTGCTATGGTGGCGAAATGTTCTCGAAAAAGAGAAACCCAATGCGACCTTGTCATTAAAACCACTGTTATAAAAAGTTAACAACGCAAGATATTTACTGCGGCTCTAAGGCAACATGAGAAGAGACTGCTCTATCATAATCAATTGTCGCAAAGCGGGCTTTTTATTTCTAGTAGGAGAACGTACACGGAAGATGAACATGGTTGCAGACGTCCATCGAAGCCAGTAATCAACAAGAAACAATAAGAATATGCTGCATATTCGAAAAAACTGTTTTAGCGATTAAAGAATTACCATCTGATACCTATTCCAAGAAACGAGCATTTCATGTAAAGGTACTCAACGCATATTGACACAAATTTTGAATATGAGAAAAGTCTCCGCAAGATGGGTGCCGAGAACCAGAAACAAAATCGACTTCGAAGATATCGTTGGACAAGTTTTAAGAAGATTCTAAAAACTTTAAATCTAGTTTTGTGGCAGTGGACGAAACACGGGTTTATACCTGAAGGATCTTCATGCCGTGGCGTGATATATGGCCTGGCCGGGGTATGACCTCAATATTTTGGGCTCAGGAATGATATTGTTGTTTGATTACCTGGAGTATGGAACCATCATTACAGATTATGCAGCTTTAATACCGAGGTTGAGAAATGCCGTCAATGGTAAAAAAGAGGCAAACTTTGAACGGATGAGCTGTTTCATCTTGACAACGTACCGGCACATAGGTTGGCAATTGGTTGATCATCCCCCTCTTCACCAGATCTGGCACCTAGATATTTTCCATCTTGTCTCCTAATTGATGCAATACTTAAGAGGAAACATGTGTTAAAACTATATATAACAAGTAAACGATGTCGAGGTGACCTTTTTGCAGGACCAAGACAATCCTTTTTTTAAAAGAAATGAAGCATCGGAAACTTATAACGCTGGACTTGGTGTGTAGGTGGACTCCGAGATTATGTAGAAAAATAAATAATTAAGCTATCATAGTCATTATATTCTATCTCATTTTTACTTTTTGATCCCCCCTCGGAACTACAAACACAAACCAAAGTATTAATTAGTAAGATTTCAAAATACCAATACTTAGTCTTTAATGCAACAGTCACAATTATTAATTTATTTATTAATAACTCATATTCTAAGAATTTTTTTGAAAAGAAATTAATATATTTTAATATTTTGTTACTAAAAATATTATTAGCAACTGAAATAAACGATTACCACAGTTTAATATACTGTCTCCATTCATGACTAAAATAAAGCAAAATAATAGGCATAAAAGCTCCATATATTAGTATTTTAAGAATTTTATACTTGATCACGTGAGTTTCGGTTTCGGTTTCGCCGAAACTGAAGCCCGACTGAACTTTCGGTTTCGGTTTCGGTTTCGGCCGGAAAACAGTTTCGGTCGGACTCTAATAAAAGTAATGCCTAAAATTGTTTGTTGATTATTTTAATTCCCGGTTCTTCTCGGTCAGAGGCGTCCTTTTCCGAACCGGTTGTAGCATGTTGGACAAACTTGAACATTTGAATTTAAACAATGTTGTGTTCAAAAATCACAGCCCGCGCCTGCTTGTCCATTTATTGGTGTAGTGTAATATAATTCTTGGTGTAACTTATTTTTTTTTTTATAGTAGTAAAACATGCGTTTATTATTTTGTGAATTTCAGAAGTAAATATCACTAGAATTGTATTTACCAAAGTATAATATATAAGATAGAGATTTCATTATTTGTTTATTCTTACTGATAGACGGTAATAAAAACGTGTTTCCCATATTACTTGATGCGGCATCATCGTCTTTTATCGATTTAACCGCCTCAGTATTTGAACAATGTATCAGAAATCCATAAAATTAAATTGTGTAAGAGTGGATCAATAGGAAACATTGCTACTTTACATTGAAGATCTTAAATTTTCAGGAACTAAGTATACTTTAGTATAAGATTTAATGTAGTGCTTAGCTGAAAGAAAGCTCAAAAATGAAACGGCTAAAGCGTAATGTTTTGTTAATTAAACATTTTACTTTATTTTACAAGTCTAATTATCTATTAAATACTCCTATTAATCTCATAATAATTATTTCGAGTATATGTAATATTTAATAAGTATTATGTTTTAAACCCTTTGCGAGAAGTCAACATGTAAAGTAGACAACTAGTGTAGGTTAAGTAAAAATTACAAAGGATTCGTGGTATATCAATGTCAGTACTATGCGTTTTGCAACTAAATATAAAGCAAGAAATTGAAAGCAATATACAATTGATAAATTACAAAGTAAACATATTCAATATGTAATCTTTAGTATAATAATAATAAAAGGTATGCAACCTTTTTATATAGTGTTAGTAATAAATTGTTGATAACATTGAATAGAAATAAAATTACGATTTAAAATAATTGTTTATAAATGAAATATAAAAAAATAACGTAGTTATCTTTATCGTAGATGGAAAAATCTTTCAATTATGATTGCAAAGAAATAAATGCCAATAATAGTATATTAATACTTAATTTTGTATTATGTAAATTACCTATATGTTATAACTCATATCTATTTTATTAAAATAATTATCTATTTTAATTTGAAGAAATCCTTCGTCACGCCAAGATTTTCGCGATTTAATTTTATAAATTATTATTTCTGATTTATCTATACTGACTTTTTTTTAAACAAAGATTTGTTTGTTTGTTTAGAATACACTTACTAAAGTACGTAACCCATTTTAAATATTCTTTTACATTACTACGAAAAATAAATTATCCTTGAGTAGCATAGGCGCAACGCATTATACACCAGGAATATCCACTACACGTCTAAAAATAACGTGGACCGAGTTGTGAAATGACTATCAGCGCACGAATCATTGAAAATAGACAGCGACATCTATTATGGTTTTAGAAGAACATTAAAATATGCGACCTTTCTTCATGCTCGCTTGTTACGAGAGTCAAATATAGATGACGTTAATAAATCTGTTCAATGTTTTTTATTCTGAATAAATAAATTATTTATTCAAAATCAGAATAAATAGATAATAAAGTAATAATTAAAAATCATAATATTAAAAAGAAATTGACAATAAATTAAAACTGATTTACATTACTGGATATTTCATTCGTACGTATCATTTTTTATGACGTAATTATTCTAACTATTCAATTGCATTTAATTTTGACCTGTGACTATGGGCCCTAAGAAGTCTATGGGAAGAGTTTAAAATACCGGTTTAATTTAAAAAGAATATAAAGCAATAAAAAGAGATGAATCCCGTAAATTACGGTATTATTTATCAAATATACTATTTGCGAAAGCAAATGAAAGTGCTTGTAATACTGATTGAAATAATGCAAGCAATCATCTTTTATCGAATAGTTACCAGCTGGGGAACATATATATATATATATATAATATTGATTTCGGAGATATAATATTTAAAAACATATTATTATTTAAATAGGTCTAGAACATCTTCTTAAAACTACATTTTAACAACTGAAAATATGTACTATAGTTTATTAATTAATTGTTATATATTTACTCATTGAATTTATAAATAAAACAACAAGTATTAAAATTGTAAAATAACATCAAAGCAAAACTCTGACAAATTTACGCATAGTTTTGGTGTTATGGTAAAATACTTAAACCATATGTTAAGTATTTAATAGAAAATGTTGCTGAAATAACAACAACAATAAAATGTGGGAGAAGGCCGCATTACAAACAAAAAAATTAAACTCGAACGCCAAAACGTACTAGTACTACGCAGCGCTAAATAGATACTTATAACGCATATTATTTGTCTGACTAAATTACAGTCGGGCATAATCTGCAAAATACCAGACACACGATAAAGATATATCAGTGGTAAATCAATTGAAAATTAAACTTTGTAAAGAATTTATAATCTAAAGATTTCTTTTTTAGGGGTTCGTTTTTAAAGGCAAAAACGAAACGCTAGATAAGCTGTAATTATATAAACTGTAGTTAGAACAAGTATATTGACAATAACATCACGTTAAAATGTGTAACACTCCGAAAAAGTTTTATAAAAAATACTATACAGCAAGATTTTGTATTCACCTTTATGGTTGCGTTCCACTGAGCGTTCACAGCAATCAAAATACTCCTGGAGACATTCCATATAAAAATAGCAATGAAAACGTTACTGAAGCCGTTATGACTTATGATCACACAAATCTTACGACGACCCGTGCAAGAAGGGGCGTCGATATTGTAGTTGAAAAAATTATTGGCATTTTGACACTAAAAGCATCAAGAAAACCGTAAAACTTGTATTTTGATTTTTTCATTTACATTAACAAAAAGTCTTTTAATTACATTTGAACGTAAATTATTAAAATACACCACTAATATAAAACTTAAGTTATAAATATCAGTCCATTCAGTACATTTATGTTATAATCAGTTATGTGTACTTTGAACCGCTTACAGATTACTATCTAACCTCTCACTTCTTTTGCTTAATTTTTATTAACTCGCCGATATATAATTCGTTCTACTTGGTTTCACGACGGTAAGCTCACAAGCGAAATAGGAAAAATTTTGTCCTTGAGAGTTATCGTTGTAAACGTTTAGTGGGACGTAGCCTATGTAGAACGGCACAGAGTATATAAATATATTCTGCGACGTCCCGCCACAACACAATGGTGTGATTTCAACATAAAATTGAGCTCGGCAAAATTCGTTGCAATTCGTCGTTGTCCGCGCAATAGTTATACGATGCCAGCGCCGCGAGTTGAGGAGGATTTACGTCGAGATAAGTGACATCAGTTCGATTCGTTACTTGATTGTTCTCGGTCCACTGAGCATTGAATTACATTTTTGGCTATCAAATTAAAATTTTCGTAAGGAAATTTAATAAGTAAGTAAATACAGTGCACTCATATTATTTTTACCTCCATAAAATGCATTCAAAAAATAACTTTTATTTTATTGATCTGTCAAGTAACCTCAAGCGTTTGTTTAAATATTGTTTTACATTTGTTTAATAGATTTCCATGAAGTCGTTCCATGTTCTACCTGAATTTCATGAAATGTGCCCTCATTTGTTTATAGATTTTTATAATTATTTTTTATTTCATACGCTTACGTAATATTTCTATCACGACACATCATGCACCTTGAAATTCCCATCTGACATTGATCCTGACACAGTTGAGCCAAAATAATCTGGATTTGGAGCAGTGTCAGCCAATACATTAGTACTTATGTAATGATTTTGTTTACTACGTTGTTTAGAGCATTAAACTATCATATGATACCAATTTTCGAAATTGTTATATAATATAGAAACACGTGTTTTGTGCGTGCAACATTGAGTAATATTGAGTAAAATCTGAATTCTCTTCCAGTCCAGTACAATGGGTGTGCCCGCTGGTAATGCTGAAAATGGAAAAAAGATCTTTGTTCAAAGATGTGCCCAATGCCACACTGTAAGTAAAATGTTAATTAAATTAGAAATAAATTGTGTGGAATAGAATAGATATGTTTACTTGTTTAATTGTCACAAACATTTTTTAAACTTATTAGTTCAATTTCTTTTCATATTTTTAAATTTATTGGATAGTCATTTTATTTTTATCACTTATAAACTCCAGGTTGAAGCTGGTGGCAAGCACAAAGTAGGCCCAAATCTTCACGGCTTCTTTGGACGTAAAACTGGTCAAGCGGCTGGATTCTCCTACTCGGAAGCCAACAAGGCCAAAGGTAAGTTCATATTGTGTAATACTTTTGCCTAATGTCTTATGCACCATACTTACAACTTAGCTGTCTAGTAGAACTAAGTAAGAAAGATGTTTTTATAGATTCTATCTATCCACTTTATATAATAATTTGTATAATATTATATAATTTTAAGTCCAAAATTGGTATGTACAATTTTTGAAGACAGAATACAATATTCACATGCATTATGTGATACATTTAATTGAAAAATGGTGCCTTCAATGTATATATTATACAATATATATATTGTATGTATATTATAAGCATTAAAATAATAGGTCACATTTTGTTTAAAACTTGCAAGTGCCAGTAAAGTCAAGGCCTTATCTATAATTATCTAATGGACTTTATATAATCAATGTCAGACTTATATTGTCGGTATATTCATTTTCAATATTTTATTTGTTGTCTAATTATTGATATTTCTATCAGTTTTTTTTTATTTATACGATTTGACGATATACTGATAAGTTCTTTTCTTTTCAGGCATCACTTGGGGTGAGGACACTCTGTTTGAATACCTCGAGAACCCTAAGAAGTACATCCCTGGAACGAAGATGGTGTTCGCTGGTCTCAAAAAGGCCAACGAAAGGGCAGATCTTATTGCGTACCTGAAGGAAGCCACAAAGTAACTTTTAAGAACTTAGGAAGCAATACCACAAAATGAGTAGAAAGTTCCAGTTTAATTTTGGAGTTGTCTTCTCATTTTTAGGCCAATCAGTATCATTAATATTTATTGTATATGTTATGTTAACATGACCAAATCAATAGGAAATAATAGGTACATGTATTTGCAATGTTCATTTAAACAATGTTTCCCATTTATGGGAAGAAGTATTTGTATGCTGTCTAAATTCCTACCATTGTAATGTTATGAATGTTTAATGTTATTAAATTATTATTAGACAACATTTTAAGCTGTTTTATAAATTACCTAATGTGTTTCAAATTAAGGTTTAGTTACAGCCTCCTAACTAGCTGTTTCACTAGTTAAATTAAGATGACAAGTTACCATATGAAATTATAATTCTACCGGTATTAACCACTATTAAATAGGGTACTGTAAGAACAAATTGAAGTTTTATTTAAAAGAAAATCTAAAGGTTATTTAACTTTACGAGATCTAATACTAGCAGAAGAAATTAAATTCATTTCACTATTAATATTACCAGTAATATTTAAAACTTAATGTTTAATATCAGAACTGTTCCGGGTTCTTTGTATTTCCAAATATTTATTGACATTGAAAATTTTATATTCAATAAACTTCTTCAATCATAATTTATAATGGATACTACAATGCTATTAATTACAATCCCAAATTATTGATAATTATAAAAATATAATTCAATACAATGTTTAACTGCGGTATCTAGCCTTAATAAACAGAGTATCGAAAAATTTTATAAAGAAAAGTTAATACGCGAAGACAGAATAACCATAAGAAGATAATTACACAGCTTTTTTACTGGTCATGACTTCGGAACGCTGATAGGTAAGTGATTTCGAAACGATTATCAAAAAAGCGATAAGACCCGTTCTAAAGTGCAATAGTGAGTGGGTTTCCGTATTTCGATTAGAATAAATTTTTATTTATTCGGTTTACTGCGCCGAATAAATAACGAATTATTAATCTATCGTATCGATAGGGAATTGATTTGATTTTAAATCAAGTAAGAGTAACTTTTCCATCTTATAATGCTATGGAAGCTATGCGTTCTATGTCTACTTTTTGATTCAAAACTTTTCGGTTAGATGTCGTTATTGGCTATAAAATTATGGCAGTTATCGTATTATAGGATATGCATAAGTTTATCTAACTGTGATTAAAAATTGAGTTGATTCATTGTACCTTATAGTGAGTTTTTCTGTTATTTCTCCTCCACAGAACAAACGTGTGTCGGGCTCGCCAGAGAACTCGATGTTGATAAATACTTGCCAGCGCCTAGATAGTGAGGTTACGGGCACTTTTTGCACTCTTTTGTAACTCCATCAATGCTGGCCTTCGAGGCAGCACTTTCTGTTTGAGGCCTGTTACTCACTAATCAGCGCGATAGAAGCAACACGTTCTTTGTCGCGGCCTCTTTTGTAACCCTATCTATTAATGCTGGCCTTCAAGATGGCACTTTCTCAGGCCTATTACTCACTAATTAACGCGTTCTTTGTCGCAGTGTCTATATGCGCGCAACAAGCTTCCTCAAATCTGTTACCCATTCGCCTTGGTGGCCAGGAGATCACATCTTGTAGGAATAAAACTCGATTTTTGTAATACAGACATTGTATTCCACGGAACCATCGCTTTAAAGTCCAACTATAACTTCTGTATGTTCTAATTTCTATAGCAACACCATGCTGTTGCTAACAATGTCGCTAAAGAAATTCATTAAATCCAAATAAAATGTTGTGAATTATTCTTATAAAATAGATATATGCTCTCAGGGACTTTATTGTAGACTAATTCAAGAGATACAATTACGCTAGAGATTGCTTACGTCTATCTCTTAAGGTTTAGCCAGCGTTTGTGTTTTGCGTGTATTTTTTATTTTATAGTATATTGGACACCTATTGATATCTATTAAAACAATTATTCAGAAAAACGGCATCGCATCGAGCTGTTACCTATTATTTAAAAACAAGCGGAATTTTAACAAAAAAGTATGACCAATTTCAAACAGCGCGACACTGCCCTTTACTTAATTTCTTCAATATCTATCAAAACTACTTACCACAAAATGATTTTAAAAAATGGGACTAAATGACAGCTAATACAATAAGCATTTAAAAAAGAATGAACAAAATTGGAGCACTAGGAGCAGCGCAACGAGGAAACATATTTATAAAAATATATACGCTCTGGACTGAGTACCTATTACCGAGTATTAGAGTGTCTGTTGGTAACATTAAAAACCCGTTTTTACTGAGTACATTAGGAACAAAAAAACATTTTTTTAATTTTTGTCTGTCAGTTCTTTGTGCTGGCTACTATAAATCTGGAATATTTTGAAGGGACTTTCAGTAGCTTATGTAACTGGAAGTAATTTAGGCAACTTAAAAAGTGTTTTAAATATTATCACGCAAACGAAATTGCGGGTAACAGCCAGATGTTAAATAAATTATCAAGTGCGTGGACTAGCGAAAGTATCTACCTACATATAAAAATGCAATCTTTTGACACTGACAGTTCTGATGACAACTATTAAAATGGAATTTTATTAAACCTAATTTAAGATTATACTCATTGAATTTAAAATTATCAAATTGCAAATTATTTTTTCTGGTATATTCTAATATTTTTTGTAAAGCTCTGATCATAAAAATACTATTTTAAAAATATTAACCTAATAAATAAAATATTCAATCATGAACAATACTTTGTTCAGGTTTTGACCTTTACAGTTTTAGCTTATTTACTATATTAAAGTAACAGGAAATGGCAAAATCATTAGTTGTCCTAAGCTTTCATGAAACCTTGCTTCATCAGTCAGATGTTGATTTACTAAACGGACCTTATTGGCTCAACGATACGTTAATATCTTTCTACTTTGAATATCTAGAAAAAGTATTTTTTAAAAATGCAACAAACTTATTATTTGTGTCGCCAGAAGTGACGCAATGCATTAAAATGGTTCAACCAGACGAAATTAGAATCTTTCTAGAACCACTCCATATAGCCAAGAAAGAATTTGTATTTTTTGCATTGAATGACAACAACTCGCCTGTATCAGCAGGAGGCTCCCACTGGAGTCTTCTTGTTTTTTCAATGCCTGAGAATTGCTTTTATCATTTTGATTCATCAGCCAGTAATAATCATGATGTTGCCTGGGATTTCTCTAGTCACATGATGTCATACTTAGTAAGAAATGGTAAGTTCTATTATAAAAATATTTTTTTTACATAAAAAATCAATTTTTATGCAGCCAGGACTGTTTTAGGTGCCTTTGTATTTAAAGACACAGAGTGTCAACAACAAAGCAATGGGTATGACTGTGGCATACATGTCATTTGCAATACCGAAAGGCTTGCACATTGGGTTCACAAACATGGACAAATTGGTTCCTGTGATATGTCGGTCAGAATAGACCCATCCCTAAAGAGAAAGGAAATGATCAAGACAATACAAATGCTGGCACATAAAAACACTGCATACACTTAATTAATATCTAAATAAGGATGGTGCTACATATACTATGCTATATATTCAAATTTTTTTATAATAAGGATAAATAACTATGAAATGTTTATAATTAAATCATAGGAGTGGAAACCTCAGTTGAAACAAAAAAAATTAATTATGTTGATTTTATTACTGTACTGGCCTTTGTATTTTTTAAATGGAAATAAATATTTATAAAATGGTTGCAATTTTCATTTCTTCAAAATCTTTGAGTTTTTATATTAAAATATATAATATCTGTTTATACTATATCTTGATATTTTTATTTAAGATAGTTATTATATGTTGTTGTATGTTATAATTCTATCTATTTGGTTATATTAAGATATGATGCTAGATATAATGTGTATAAAATTATATGGCTGGATAATAAGCTTCTAGAAAAGTAAACGTATAAAGCATATATTTTAGGAGTTTGTTAAGTTTGATAGGGTTGAGTTGGTATAAATCTTTAACTTCATGCATATACTGTATATTTTGTTTACTCTTTTGGTGGAAGCTAGGTTGTCTGTATACAAAAGCACTTTAGATTCAGAATTTAAGTATAATGCAACAGGAGCACCTAGTGGTTAAATATTGTTTAATGATGTTTTAATAATCGTTGTCCAATAAGACCACTCTACTCTAGCATCAGTTTGTCTACATTGCTAAGGTGGCTTAGGTTTAGATTGCAAATATATATTCCTATAATTTTTTTTAATAGTTTTTAGTGGGTAATAAAACTAGTTTTTATTCAATACATATTTTCTTTTATTTCATATTTGTAATAAATTGTTATATAATATTAAATTAATTAAAATTACTCCAAAAATACTCTCTGAGGCAAGCGCTAATCAACAATTAGTCTTTTTGAGGCTCTCTCCATCCTCCAAATGCTTTATCCAGCTCCTCTGCAATTGCTAAACACAGCCTGTCATTGTTATGGTTGGCTATAACTTGAATACCAATAGGGAGGCCTTCTCTACTTAGACCCAAAGGCACTGTGGTTGATGGGAAGCCTAGGCAGTTAATGATGGCTGTATACGAGAAGTTCATAGCTTTAAACAATGGCTCATTGTGATATGGAGCAGTTGTTGGATGTGTTGGATACAAAAACACACCATTATCACCCAGCATCTGTTTAAATTTGTCTTCCAGGTCATCACGAACTTTTAAATAACGGTTGTATTTCTCACTACCGAATTCTGGTCCACTGTAATCGAACAACGAAGTTATTATCCCGATTAAAGTATTGCCGGAGCATCCAATAATATTTTTGAAGAATTCCTTGCAAATTGAATAAACACTATCCGATTCCATAATGAAATGGCCAAATTTTGTTGGATTCTTCATGTTAGCAAACCAGATCGCAATAGATTTCCTCAAGTCAGTTGTTCCTGGTGATGATCTTACTCTGTGTTTGACATCTAGGAACTCAATCACTAAATTCATGGCATGAATTATTTCTGGGTCTACTGCATCCGTTAATGGTGCATCATTGCTGTACTGGTAAAATACCTTTACTTTTCCAATATCGACATCTTCATTTAGATTCAGATTCTTACTGTTCTCTCCGGCCATTATGCTTAATAACGGTTTTAAATCAACAGCGTGCCGCGTTATTGGACCCGTACCTGTAGCAATAAGTAAATGTGTTATTAGTGTAAAGTAGTTATGAGAAATTTTATTAAATCTATAGCTTAGCCAGTTTAAAGAAGAAATTTACTCAAAAAGTTTAACAAAACTCAATTAGCGTCATAAACTACAGTTTATTTATAAACTACAAGCCCATGGAAATGAAAAAATACCTGCGAAATGACCAAACGTGAATAACAATTAGAAGGCTGTTACTTTGGCTAATTATAGAAAAACTCTAGTGCTATCATTTTATCATTTTTGGGCGGTATGTTTAATCAGAGAGTTTCTTAGGTACAAGACATTACATTTTGTTTCCTTTACATTACATTTGGTGAGCTAGATTTATACACACAAGGAATTTTGCTGAACTTTAACCTGGCAATTACCTAAGAAGGAATGTAGTAATTCTGTTTGTGGAATTGGGTATTGTCCTGCATTAGATACAATGTTTCTTGAAGGTTTATGGCCAAAGACACCATTAAAGTAAGCTGGCATTCTTATTGATCCACCTATATCTGAACCTGTGGAAAAAATATTTATTAATTAATTTATTAAATCTTTAATGCACTAAACATCTTATAAAGGAAAGAGTAAATGTCTACCAATGCCAATAGTATTGTCCACCAATATGTGGTGCAGAGATCACAAGGTGAGTGCATATAATAATTTAGTCTGTTCATTTAATTATAGATCTCCTATTGTACAGTCTTGCATAGTTTCAACATTCATTTATGAAATGAGCGAAGCAATGAAATGAGCAGGAATTTAATTTGATTGAAGTGATATGACCTGCCCATAAGAAATGCTGCATTAAACCCCACAAATCCGCTCACCGCCCTAACACACAAGTTGTTACGCAGTAATACACCCTGGATATGGTACCCTTAGTGTAGTGTTAATCCACAAATGGTCTCCAGTACAAAAATGGGCGTTATGGTAGTATGATCCCAGACAGTTTCCTGTTAACAGAAGATCCACCAGATTCAATGGAGTGTACAAAAGATGATCTGCTACAACTTATTCATTTATTATTAAATTTTGATTATATATAATATTAAAGAAATTACTTAATATTAACATTAAATATCATCTCAAATACCTTTATTATCATTTATAATAGATACACTAATTTTGACTTCTACAGTTTAATAAATATAGTATGTATTGTTATTCTGTCTATTATAATGTTAGAAATCTTACCAACTCCAAAGATACTTCCGGCAACTGCCTGAATACAACCCTCTCCACCTGATGACCCACCAACTATTCTTGTTGTGTTGTAAGGGTTCTTGGTCCTTCCAAATATATGGTTGTGGGTTTCCCACCTAAAGGAAACAACAAGTTTTAAATTGACAAATTAAGAATATGGAAGGCCCAAATAATCTATACTAACTTTATAAAAAAGAAAGATTTAGTAGATTGTTTTGGAGAATCTGCAATTAGCAAACCAATTTGATTATTGTATCAATACTAAAAAGTTATTAAAAAGTCCATTCCAAAAATCTAAAAACACAGGCAAAGCTGTGGATGGAGTGTTAGTTATTTATATTAAGGTTACTCAGAATGTTATTAAGTTTATTAGTGAAAGTGTTGGTGTATAAAAGATAGGCATTTAAAATTACACTAACATTGATGCATAATTAACAAAAATTAAGGCATAAATGAATGAGATTTACCAAAACGAGAATAATCATAAATCTATATAGAAAATATGTAAAAGAATTTTAGCTTTGTTAAACCTTGACTTTTGGTGTAATAAAATTGGTCTATCATTTCTTTCTGTTACAAATGTATAATTACTTTATTAAATAAAATAAAATAAAAAGTTGTCAAGAATAAATCATAGAAATATTCAAAGTTAACATATCTTTCGTAATTTTTGAATATACAATATAAATTTGATCAAATTTTAGAGGTAAAGCTAGTTAATATAAAAATCAAGTTGCCAAAAGTATTCAATGTGTGTATAAATCTAGCTCACCAAATTTTCCGTAACTGTACCAGTTCTCTCAATAAGGAAAAACGAAATACATAAAATTAAAACTTCTTTCGACCTCCACTTCAATTGCGTAAAACATCGTAATTATTTTGTGTGAAACTAATAGTTAATGTCTCATTTTATTTATGGTTCTTATGACGAGATTTTAGCTTACGTAAGTTTTAGAATTGTTAAAGTTTAAATTATATTAAGTTTAAGAATTGTATCGTTAGTTATGTGAGTTACATATTAAAAATGAATATAGAATGAATATTTTTTGCGCAATAACGTCTGCAACATTTTTTCACCAACTTAATACCCTTTAACAATTATAGGTGTTTTTAATGTCATCATCACCCCGCAAGTAAGTTATCTCAGCTCGGGCTTTTATATATTCTATAATGGAAATAGTCAAATCAGTTTTTAATTCTTGGTTCCAATTATTCATATTCTGTTAGTTATTTTAATTGCTATTTCTCTAGCCGACCAGGGATAAAAGACCAATTCCGTACATAATGTCTTACGTCATAAATCAAGGTCTTAGTTCATATTAATACTAACTAACCTTAGCTACAAATATTACAAAATTAGTTTTAATAATATAAGTAATACTTAACTGGGATACGGTCCAGAAACCCTCTAATGGATAGGGGTGTATTAGGGGAGGCTTATGTCCAGCAGTGGACTATTACAGGCTAATGATGATGATGATGAATATAAGTAATAGCAAAGTGGTGTTTTTTAATATTAATTAAAGCGATGAGACGAGCTGGACCTACACCTAAAGGTAAGTGATACACCCTTATCATAAAAAACAAGGTAAGACGCCACAAATCTGATCACCGCCTTTAGACAAGAGATGTTGCGTCCCATTTATCCGTTAAAGACGTTGACTTCGGTGCCCTTAAAACCGGAACACTTGTTTAAAACCTATCGATTTGCGGCATAAATAGGCATCTCTTGTAATAAGAAGACCTACCACCTTCGTACGGTGTCGTATAGCCTTGTTATTAGTTTATTTTACATCAGCGATCGACACCTTAGTGACAATTCATCAATAATAACGCTGGACGTATGACGTTACTCCGTTTCCATGGTTACACTGTCTCCTTCAATACCACCTTTTCCTTCCAAGCGTGAATCATTAATTTATATTTACCACATGCATAGTTCGGGAACATTCGTGATTCCAATTATGATGGCGCCCGCGTCGCGTAATAGTTTGACGACATCGGCATCTTTCTCGGCTATGAAGTCCCTGCGTAGAACAACGCCCGATGTTTGGTGTAGACCTAGAAGGTGAGACAAACACACATTTACGTATGATAATCATATTGGCCAGGCCAAAATAGAATCATACCTATAGCTATGATTCTATTTAAGCCAATTTGATTCAAATATGATTACTTATTTTACGTTAACAAAGTGTGATGTTGAAATCTATGGGCGCCAAAACATGGTGGGGGTCCACTAAAAGGAAAGTGTTTTAATTGACGCCATAGGTTCAATTAAAACCAGTTCATTTCACATTTGTTCAAGTATAGAAGCTCGGTAAAATAAAAAAAAATAACCTTTTTTTTACTTCTATACTATTATCTCTTGTTATCGACTTTCAATGATCTGACTAATATTAGTAGCGGTAGGAGGTTTTGTCAACGAATAACACTTTTAAAAAATAGCGTAAAGCGCTCACGCTATTTTTTAAGTGTAAGGTATCAATAGCATTGTTGTTAGTTCCGTAAAAAGATAATTTAACCTTAATAAGAGTTAAATAATTAGTTGCGGCATTATCAAAGGTTTTATATCAATTTTTATAGAGTTATTTTAAATGATTCCTTCATGTACTTATTAATAAAATTATTGATTTTATAGTGTCACATTTAAATATGTACGAGAGAACCAGTCGATACATATTAAAGTTATCTTAGTTAGCTTTACCTTTAACAGAGCTACTCTAATGATCTCTTGTGTTAACAACTAAAAGCAAACGTAACGTAAGTAAACCATGTCTTTTTATAAGTATCATATGGAAAAATTAATAACAAGTATGTCTACTACAGTTAGCCAATTTAGATATGTACAGAAATAAATTTCACTCTTATCGGTGAAACATTAATTAATGGAGAAATGTATGTATATAATTTTCGTGTATATTATTCTCAATCAACAACAACAGATAAAACTTTTGATTACATTTACCTAGTATGTTTACGTATTTATCGATTTATATGTGTTATAAATAAAACAGTTTTACGGATCTTGTCGGATATAATTTCTTTAAAAGTATATTCAGAGTTTTAAACCCTTCCCCGGTTCCATGGTCACGGGGCCAACTAACATGTCGAACGTCAAAATCTGTTAATGCGGCTTCCGTCAATTTTAAACATAAAATTATGTGATCCGGTTCGTGCATACTAAGTTGACAGTATCGTGAGGTATTACAGAGTTTGTTTTCTCGGTTCTAATTGTTAAAATAAATGGGAAGCAGGTTATCTTCTCTATTGAATATATGACAATTTTTACTTCAGTAATAAAGTAATTAAACCGTAAAACTGCTGACAAACTGTTCTATTTATAATGTATAATATTCGTGTAAGCAACAGAATGTATGATTTATAGGTAGTTTGTAGGTAGAAACTATAAACCGATAAATCTGTACAAATGCAGTAAACTCTCAAGAACTCTTATCGCATTCGTCACACCAAAACTAGTTTGTAGCAAATTAATTGCGTGAACTCTTCATGATTAAACTATGGGTTATATAAAACTTCACGATAATTTTGATAAGAATTATAAAGTTACCTTGAAATTCACGTTCTTATTTGCCACGATATTCATTTTCAGTAATTAACCTAAGTCTTAATGTTCAACAAAAAGTTAATGACTTGAAAACAATAGGTGCATTAAAAAGTTGAATAACTAGACGTCATTTAAATATTAAAAAGGTTCTGTTTTGAGTTTTTAATGGAATTATTCGCTACTGTGTAACTAATAAACATGAAAAATTATAAGCCTTAATGGCCATGCTTTGTTGTTATGCAAGGGCTAAATCATACCTCCGATTCCTAAAGCACACGCCTTTATCACAACGCTACGGAGGCAGTAACACTGTATAGTTTGCCGTAATGCATACATGTAAGTATTAAACAACTCACCTTTCACTCCAATACAGTCTTTATTAGTAAAGGGTACGCCTAGAAAGGGTTTCTCTTGCGTAAGCTGTACTTCGCTCATAGTTCCTCCCTTAACAAGTTCATCGGCCTCTTTCGCCTCTTTCAGTGCCAATGTAAAGCGATCCTCGACGAAACAATTGACAACAGGATTGACATCTCTGATGCGGCGGATGCAAGCTTCCAGCACATCGACGCTGCTTATCTAAAAAGAGTCACTTATTGTCTTATCTGTGCCGATAACAGAAATAAAACGATATTAGGCGCTATAGATTTGGACCGATGCATCGACTACAGCTAGTTAAAAACCTAAGAATTAGAATTTAATTTCATATTTTAAAAATAATTTTCTGTTTGTTACAAAATAACTATTAAAGAATGACAATATTACTTGTTAAATAGTTTTTTTATAACTACTAATCCTCGACCAAACAATAGACAACGATATCCCTGATGCGGCGAATGCACGCCTCCAGTACATCCACGGTGCTTATCTAAAAGAGTAAAAGTTACTTATTGTCTTATCTGTGCCGATAAATGAAGTAATATAACTCTGGGTGCTATAACAATATTGATTGATCAATACATCAACTCCAATAGGTTAGTGAGTTAAGAATGAGTATTTAAATTCACATTTTAAAGAATAATGCATCGTATGTTATAAAATATCTGTTCCAGCACTGAGAGGATTACTCAAAACAATTAAAAACAGGATTAGCATCCTTGTTCCGGCCATACTAAAATTATGTGATCCGATTCGAATTATTTACAACCAAACTACTTATCTAAAAGAGTAAAGTCTCTAATTGACTTATCTGCCCCGATAACAGAAGTTAAATAACATTAGTTGCTATATATATCTATTGATATAGATTTGCCTGCCTCCTGCCTGGAACTGCCTCCGTAGCCTAGTGGTATGGGCGTGTGCTTTAGAAACCGGAGGTCGTGGGTTCGAATCCTGCAGGGACGAAACAATTTTTCATTGTTGTTTCCTAGTTGGTTAGGGCAATTTGGGCGATCACCAATTGTCTGAAAAGTAAGATGATCCATGCGTCGGATGGGCATGTAAAAGTCGGTCCACCCACCAACCGCATTGGACCAGCGTGGTGGGATACGGTCCAAACCCCTAATGGATAGGGTGTATTAGGGAGGCCTATGTCCAGCAGTGGACTAAAACAGGCTGATGATGTGTGATGTATAGATTGGTATCGATACGTCGACTCCAGTTAGCTAATGACGAGTTAGTATTTAACTTCACGATATAAAACATAAAAAATAAAACATATTGACATATGAAAAGTAATTCTTTAACTTCTCTTCACTTTTCAACATATGAAAAGTGAAGGGAAGTTAAAGGATTACTTGTCATATATTTATATCTATATGTAAATACTTTTGTATTATGCTATTTTGCGTCACAATGTTTGATCCTGCAATTTCATTCTTTACATAACAATTTAGCGGGTTTTGCGCGAACAGATATAATAATTAAAATTTTACCATGAATTAAATAGGGTTAGGTATAGTTTCGTGTGTGTGTTAATATTAAATTATTTTTTCAGTAATTTAAAAGTTGCTTAACCATACTAACATTTTATTCTAATTATTTCAAATCATCTTAAAATAGACTACAGAAGATCTACAGGGTTCAGTAGTAGTCAGTAGACGCAAGCTGCTGAGAGACGTGGGACACTCCTTTCTTTCAACAAAAACGTAATGGCCCAGTAAGAAGCCGCGTAAAGGAACAGGGAGGCCAATGTTGCCCTGGCAATCCTTCAAAAAAGACCAGGGCGTCAAAGGGTAGCGTACACGCGCAACCTTCCACTGGACGGCCAGCAAAAGGGTGTCGCCGTCCAGAGTATGGCTCAAGGGGGGGTATGCTGTGCTGTTTGCTCCGGACGACACCTAAAGCGATGTTTCGGGTGGCCCAACACAGCCGGAGAGAGGAGGCCCGCACAGGCTACGTCGCGCTGGTGTCGCCGAAGAATGACCATAGAATTCCGGCTAAAGCGACACGAGAAAGGAGCAACCGTTGATTTTAGTGGGTATATCGGCCGTTGAATCCTAGCCGGGGGGTCCACATATCCCTGCCGAACCCTCAATCTGGCAGCGGGGAATCTGTAAGTGGACATTTTCCACGGCAAAAGCTACTGTAGATATTTACACCATTAAGAAGCATATTGGGTGGTTTCGGTTTGATTTAAATTAAGAAATATTTTATGTATTTGTTGAATACGACCTTTTTTTACAAAATTTACGACTTAAAATATCCATCTAAGCAATAAGTTGTAACATTATTCAGAAAAAATACCACTAAAATGTGTACCTTTATACAGTATAAAAAAAACATGTTTTTCGAACAAGTTTTATGTTACTGCAAACAATGTAAAACAACAGCCAATTACAAATTCTGCATTAACCGAGACGAACAACGACTTTGAAAGTTTTTCTATACTTAATTCTAAAATTTAAATAACAGTACATAAAGAGAACTCCGTTAAGAAACATAATATTAAATTTTTTGTCTCCACTTTGGCTTGTTTTCCAAAGAATAATACCCGTAAAGTACTAGAAGTTAGACGATCCGCTTGGCGCAGTGGTTAGTTACCCTGACGCCAAAATGAATTCCCACCCACTACGGAAAAAATTTTTGTGAAAAATAGCGTTTTCGGTTCATGGTATATTAATTTACAAAATAAATTTAAGTCTATGTATTACAGTCATCGATTTTCCATAGTACAAGCTTTGCTTAGTTTGGTACTAGTAGTGTTGTGTTATACGCCCAGAAATATTATATTATAATTCTGAAGTTGCACTCGACGGTGCGATAGTATTCTTGAGTCGAAGATAAGGTGGATTTGATGTAAAAAATGTAACAACCAATAGCAATGTAGCTTCGTTCGTCATCGTCATCATCATCATCACCATCACCATGTGTCAGTCCACTGCTGGACATAGGCCTCGTATAAAGAGGAATAAATATAAAAGTTAAAATAACATCATGGGATAGATACGTTTATAAAGAAAATGCAATTATTTGAAGTATTACTCAGCGTCATTGTCGCCGTCGAAGTTTTTAAGATTTAAAAGAATATAGAAATTTTTAAAAAAACAAAACAGATCAAACGAAAAATCTATTTTCGCTAATACATATTTCTCTGTTGTACTCTGCTATCAATATTTTATGAGCGCGTGGTACATTAACCCGGACGCGGGTAATGTTCATGTTATAAGTCGATACGAGTTTTTAAATATCTTAAAAATTATTTCTGCTAATGTATACAGCCTTATCTGCCAACGATAGAATGATAACAAAAATCAAGGCATATTTAAACGTAACAATTAAAAAGAATTTCACTAAATGAGCATAAGTATTTGCAAGTCATAAAGTGTTTTGTTTTTTATCTTGTTAGATAAACAGTCAAAGATATTGAAACTATAAACGTCTTCAAAACTGTTTAATCCCAAGAACTCATTCCATCTTATTACTACTGAATCATAGAATGACGTCAACTGTATTTACTATTCAAAACAAAATTTACTTTTCTTTATATAAGTCTGTAATGTTGAAACTAAAAAAGTGGAATCAGTTTTAAACTTGTTTATGCCATTTGTATAAATTAAATAACTGTAATTTTCCAATTTATATTATTCTTCAATTTCTAACTTATTTTTTATGTTGTATACCGTTTCTGTTAACAACTTTAATGGTCTACACATCTGTTCAAAATTTCCTAATTTTTTATTTATTATCTGAAAAAATTTAGCTACAAATACCTACCTACTTAGGTTATTTGTGTTTGTGTATTAAAGATATGCGAACGCAACATCCTATTTCTAATGTAAGCCAGTTAAACAAAGTTAATTACCGACTGCTCACCATTGTTTGCATATAAAGGGTATGCTTTAGAAATAAATGGCAAAATTAAAATTAAATTGAACAGCCAAACGTAATATTAAATCGTGCAATTAAAATAATGTTCTTACCTCCTTCTTCCTAATTTTCTTGGCAACTTCTACTGCGGGCAATTTGAGGATCTCATCAGATATTAGTGGTAATTTTTCGCTTTCAGTACCATAATAAAGTGTGAAAAACAGTCTGGCTACAGCTGCAACTGATAATCTTATAAAATGCAACACTCTTAACTTTAAACTAATCGGTTTGTTTATCTCAGAACTCATGTTTGCACTGTATATTTTAATAATTGCTCATGAAATTTATTATTGAACACTGGTAAATGATACAGGTAGTACATGCACGCGTAAAGTGTGATCTTTAAAAGTTTTTAATATGTTACATTGCCGTCCGTAAACTTTAGAGCCGCGGTGCGCAAACTACGTTGTTATTCCTCAACTCAATAGGCGAGGCGTGTGCCGTCAACCGTGCCGATGAAACGAACACCACCAATGTTTTCTGGTACCGGCCGGTCGACGCAGGTCACGATGTTATCGCCATCTCGCTTTAACTCAGGTTGAGAGAGTAGATCACACACTTAAGTCGTGTCGCGCTTTGCTTTGCTCGGTTCGTCGTTGACTAATCGGTACATATTATGTGGTGTAAAACTCACGACTGTAGAATTGTTTTCATGCAATCTATAACACAAGAATAATATTAGTAAGAACAGTTATAACATTACAATTGACAGTTATTGTTATTATTTGACCTTGAATAATGTCAATTCATATTAATGATGTTGATAATTTAATTTTACTTTTTTATGACGATAAAAAGTGTCATTTCATTATACCATTAATCACAATAATGAATGCAATATCAATCCCCTTAATTCTTGTAATTTTTATCATCTCTTGTAAGTTTGAACAATTATGTAATTACTTCATTGTGGTTTCTTCATATTGACAAAATATTTAACATTCATTTTCATTCAGTTTGCCGTAGTAGGGTAAGCAACCAAATTAAAGCATATATAAGAGCAGAAATAACACCTTTGTTCAGATATGGTGGAATTAGAAGTTTAATGATTTACATTTGACGAAAAATAATTATTAATTTTACCATTGTTGCGTAATTTGAAATCGGATTTATAAAAAAATTGTAATAACGCGGGAACTTCAAAATAAGTTAAACCTATTTAAGGCATTTCTATGCAGATCTTTACTTCGTTAAAATATGCTTCAAAAGCAACTAATAAATATAATTTGGGTTGGGTTCAATATTTTTCCTTGGTACGCTTTTTGTTTACACGATATTGATTTGATTAGTTTAACTAGTATTCTTATAAATTCCCACGTTTTTGAAATACCATTATCAGCAGAACCCTTATAATTCTCGTGGTCCACAACTAACAATGGGTGGTCATTATCTATAAAAATGGTCGCAGTCCGACGTTTTAGATTACTTTTATTACTTTTTGATTATTTTTCCTAATAATAGATAATGAACATTTTTTTTTGCTTAATGGTAACTTGATTATATGGTACTTGATAAAATCACATAAAGGCTATTTGTAAATTTACTACTCGTAAAACTAACTTAAAGTTGAACATAAATCCATACGGTCCAAAAACCCTAATGGATAGGGATGTATTAGGAGGCCTATGTCCAGCAGTGGACTATCAAAGGCTGATGAGATGATGATACATAACTAACTGGTTGCCACCTAACGAAATTATCTACTTAATTAGTACATAATTTAACAGTCCCAAGTCCGTGTGTTATATATGACTTATAGTATACCTGTTAAGTCGGTTAAATTCAACTTAAATGTAATAAATAACAACATAATGATATTTGTCTCAACAATTTAAATGACGCTTGTCTCCATTTCGGAGTTCCTGTTGTGTTTATTGGATTTTAACAATTAGAAGACGTACTTAAAACTTTTGAATAAATAACCTATATTATATAAATACGTATTTTCCAATATATATATCATTATAGAGCAGAGTTGAAACTAAACCTTACTTATAAATAGATAATACATAATTAAAGGCACCGATAAAAAGGCAACTGACTACCTTTATAATTTTACGCACGCATAACGTTAAAATGAAACCATTACGAAGTAAGTATGTACACTAATCTTAAGGTTTTTATGATCCGTTTCCGTTTTCCGACGAAAAAGTACCCATCTATAAATAAAAATTCAGGTGCTGATGACTTTCGAAACGACTAGAATAAAGGTCTTGGGTGCCTGGTCCCTGTCTTTCAAAATTTTTAATCATCGTTCAGTTTATTATTTCAACGTATATTAATTATCATTGACAGTTTATCAATGACAATTTGCGTCCATACTTCTGTCAATACTTAGTCATCGAAAGTACATAAAAGACATGGAAATATGATACAAGAAAGAAATACTCTATGCAAATATCGAAGTCCATACAGCATCTGCAATAATCCTCTTTTATACCGAGACATTATATCGCGTGCCGATCTTTATATGATATATTAATATAAATTATAAAAGAATAATTTCTTGAAACATTATTACAACATACTTAGTGACTACCTACCTACATTGCCTCGGTTGACCTTTATTCAACTTACTTCGAGTTATATCAGTAATATAACTCTATCCTTCGAGTCCTACGGATCGCCTATTCCGTACTAATTAGTCAGAGCATTACACCAATGGCCATTGTGGCTCAATAATCGTATTGTCTAACAGTAAAATGTTGAATGCTTTTGACAGATTCACGTAAAAAGTAGGTCTAAGTTTTTAAAACAATCTTTATTAGTTTGCGTAATATTTATATTAAATCTGTGTATAGATAAAAAATCTTAAACCGTTTAATGGCTCATCCAAATATTATACAATTGATACAGATTTTTTACTAGTAAGTAGTAAAGTCAGAGCAGATTAACCCTTTTTCATTCGTACTGTTCATAAAACTGTTATGAACAGAACGAATCAAAAAAGCCCAAGACTATAGTGCATCCCTTTGGTTTTTGCAAGTTAGACGTACATAGTCCTAAAATTATATATATATTATAGAAAATGTTATATTATGTTAAATTTTATATTATCAGTGATTCAGTAAACTGATCTTACATTTATATTCTTTAAATTAAAGTTATAACTTTGACAGTGACATCGTATAAGACTGAATTTCATGATTTTGACTTTGACGTAATTAATGGTGTCTAAAAAAATACTGTCGGTTAGCCTATTAGAAATTCGTTGGTGTTGTTGTAATAAATTAGATTTTACTATTAAACTAGATCATTTGGATATCGTTAATATATTACGTTGATATAAATTATGCTTTTAAATACTTATTGTTGTGATTTCAATGTTATTAACTAGGTGAATATATGAACTAAATAAGTGAAACCATTAGCAGTATTGAATGTTGCAAATATCAGATATTGGTGAGTTTTGTAATTAGTGTTATATAAGTGTATAGTTAGTCATTAGAACACAGTTGTGATAATGGTATAAGTTATAAAAAGACAGTGCCATCCCGCTGATTTGGTCTTGATTGATTCTTGATTTGTCCTTGATGCTTGTTTATTAAACGGTTATTATTAATATAAATTACACATTTAAATGAGAAATTTAAGATGATTTTATGTTCAGCCTTCTTTTGTCTGTGTGTTCCAATTTCAAATATGTTTTCTTTAATACATTCTCTTTTGAAAATGGTATTATTTTTTTAATATTGTATTTTTGCATATGATTATTATCTAGCTTAATAATTATATATTTACTGAATTTTAAATTCTAATTGATCTATAATAAATTTTTTAAATATATAAAAAAAAAATCTTAAATTACAGAACAATAAACTTCCATTGTGAGTTATTAGGAACCAATAACCAGATTTGTTGTTTAGAAGTTGAGATAGTTTGACCATAGACCTTTCAAATATATTATCCTTTATATATATAAATGTTTTAATTGAGAATTATCTTAAACTTAACTTTTTCAATTAATTTTTCTGATTTGTGAACAAATTTTTCATTCTTATTTAGTTTAGGTTTCATTTTATTTTTATCTGGACAGATTTGAATGAATTTTTTTGTGCATGTTCAAGGAGATTCAATATAGGTTTAGGTATAATTAAAGCCAGGCAGATGATCCTTAAACTTTAGTTTTTTACTTTGTTTAATATCTAATAGCTTGGTACATCATCCAGGACAATGTAAATTGTTTCCCTTTTATAAGTATTTAGTCTTAATAGATAATAAATGTAACCATTTACTATATTTTTGTATTTCTAACTAAAAATAACAAGATCATGATTTTTCTTGGCATTTTCATCAAATTTTAATTTTATTTGGGCAGCAACCCCACATAATAATTGTTATAAAAACAATAATTGCAAATTTTACTAAATTTGCAATTATAAAAGTTTTACAAGTGGAGTATAAGAAATGTAGTAGAAAGTAAAAGAAATTTTAATTTTTAATTCTTTATTTAAGTGTTTTTATATTGTAAAACGTATAAAAGGGTAAAAATTATGATATCCTAATTTTAGTTTACATCTTTTGTGGTTCCCTCCATCCTCCAAATTCTTTCTCAAGCTCCTCTGCAATAGCCAAACACAATCTGTCATTGTTATGATTAGCTATTACTTGCAAACCAATTGGAAGGCCATGTTTATTTAAGCCTAATGGTATTGTGGTGGTTGGTAATCCAACACAGTTAACAATTGCAGTATATGATGCGTTAAAGGCATTTAGCCATGGTTCATTATGGTAAGGTGCTGCAGTGGGATGTGTTGGATAAAACATCACTCCATTGCCACCGAGAATATCTTTAAACGTCTTCTCTAAATCATTGCGTTTCTTTAAATAATGTTTATACTTATCACTCCCCACTTCAGGTCCTTGGTAGTCCCTTAGTGCTAAGATCAATGCCACTAAAGTGTTGTTAGAGTAACCGAATACACCTTTTAATAGTTCCTTGCAGATGTTGAATATATTTCCAGATTTCATAATGACTGTACCAAACCTGTGTTCTGTCTTCATATTTGCAGACCACATTGTCATTGAATTCTTTAGGCTGTCAATCTTTACCTCTTTTGCTTGTATCTTGTATTTAGCAGTAAGATATTCTACTGCTTTTTTAATGGCGTCAATTATTTCATTATCAACTGGATCAACTAATGGAGCATCGCTACTGAACTGGTAGAAAATTTTGAGTTTTCCAATGTCAACCTTATCATTTAGATTTAATTTTTTGCTATTATCTTTCGCCATAATATTCAGCAATGGTTTGAGATCAACAGCATGTCTTGTCATGGGACCTGATCCTGTTTATAATTAAAGATTTTATTACATATCTTATTACTGATAACTAAAACAAATTTATCCCTGCAGTACAGTATTGTACATACCTAAGAGTGAATTAAGTACTTCGCTATCTGTAGTTGATGGGAAGTGTCCATTATTCGAAACTATGTGCCTTGATGGCTTGTGTCCAAAAATACCGTTGAAGTATGCCGGCATTCTAATTGAACCTCCAATGTCAGACCCTGTAACTCACATAACATAAATTAGCAAGTCTTTCATTTGTATTATTTTCTTTTTTGTACTTTTAGTGAAAATAAAACGTACCAACTCCAAACATACTTCCAGCTGCTGCTAATAATCCACCTTCCCCTCCTGAGGATCCCCCTACAATTCTAGTGGTGTCGTATGGATTTTTCGATCTACCGTATATTGTATTGTTTGTCTCCCACCTTTAAAATAAGAATTATCATAAAATCCTTTACAAAGGCTGAATTCTTTTAGTGTTATTACATTCGATAGTCACTTTAAAATCGTGTACCCTAAAGTCACGATGTTACGCGCCGATTACTGAAGTATAGTATGTTTAAAAATATTGAATGCAACAAGAGGAGACAAGTATTTTTCTGATGGTAAGTGATAAGTTGTCACTAGTTTACTCGCTTTCCTATCACATGAAATACCTTCTATTCCTCCAACTTCTGTTATCTTCATACCGTTTTTGCGCACTGGCGGGACACACCACGACGGTATTTTATTGATCAACCCCTTGTTATTAAGAAAGCTACCTCCTCTTAATATTTTTTTTAATCCAATATTTATTTAAAGTAGAACAGTAACGAATCATATTTACCACATGCAAAGTTCTGGAACGTTCGTTGTTCCAAGTACGATCGCGCCACTATCGCGCAGAAGTTTAATCACATCGGCATCATTTTCACCAATTAGATCCTTGCGCAGCATTAGACCTGACGTGTGACGCATACCTGAAAATTTTATCGTTGGTTTGTTATGGTCATCTCACGGGTGTAGGTCAGTAAATCATTACTGCACACCCGAAGTATGTTGTAAAGCATTCTGTCAGAAGTATTTTTCCCTAGGAGCCGTGAGAAAGTTAAAAAAAAATCTATACCCAATGACTTCTATTCTCTGGTCTTGGGTATCTACGTTAAATGCGTAAGTAAAACCAAAAATCGTAGAGTTATTAAATAAAATTATTTTACGTATTTTATCGCGTTTATTTTACATTTTAAATTCCGACGTTTCGAACACTTTCAGCGGCCGTGTCAGGGTGACTGAGATGTCATGCGTCTTCTTGCCAGTGCTGAGCAGGGTTTCCAGATCTTAATTTTTATTAATTATTTTTAATCTGTCTCCGACCTATGCAAGTCAATACCAAGCACTAATACTACGCCGGCTATACAGATAAAATCAGTTCATTTTGCATAGGTCGGAGTACAGATTAAAAATAATTAATAAAATTAAGATCTGGAAACCCTCGCTTCAGCACTGGCAAAGACGCATGACATCTCAGTCTACCCTGACACGGCGCTGGAAAGTGTTCGAAACGTCGGAATTTAAAATGTAAATAAACGCGATAAAATCCGTAAAATAATTTTATTTAATAATGTATAATATTCGCGCAAGCAATAGAAATAATAATCCGTAGAAGATTCTCTCATTGGTCGATTGGTGCCTTAAAGCGCTTTTGTTGTGATGTCGCAAAAACTTCCATAATTTTACAGAGATGGAGCTTTGACCTGTTTTTACATATTAACTAGTGGTACAGTTTACGATTAAGTACGTTGTTACATCATTAAAATGAAAAGAAATATTATTATTTTTTTATTATCAATCCGTCGTTTTATCGTCCCTTTGATTTTCGCGGTCCACTACCAACTTCACATATGAACGTTGAAACTTTCTAATATATACAGGTATACATGTTAATTAGACGTAAAAGAAAACTCAGAAATGTCGATAAATGTCTCTAATCTTTCAGAGATTGAACTGGTTTCTGGTTTACCAAGACGCTCTTTAACTTTTAGTAGAGATTACGATTATGTATTTAGTTATTTCACTATGAGAACCGATTCTGCTCGAATATTGCGTTCGGCACCAAAAGATTTTTTAACAGATTTATATATATATATTAATTCATCGTTTTATTGTTCACTACAATCTTTTTATCTTTAAATATGAACTAAAACTTTCTGTCACAACTAATGAACATGATGTACATCGTACAGATTGCGCAAATTCCTTAGTACGACCTTTTTTGCTCTTACCCTTAACTTCGAAACTGTCTTTCGTTGTAAACGGAACACCCAGGAAAGGTTTATTGTGCTCTAACTGAGTTTCGGTCATCTTCCCACTGCGTACTAACTCGTCGGCCTGTTTTGCCTCTCTTAATGCCAGTGCGAATCGGTCTTCAACAAGACAATTTATCACTGGATTAACATCTCTGATTCGGCGAATGCACGCCTCCACCACTTCAACGCTTGTTAACTAAAAAGTGTTCTGAATTTAAAATAGCTATCGATCCATGTAATTATACGAATTAAATATATTTACTAAAAATATACATATACATATGATGTATCTGTGAAAATATTGCTAAGACATTTTCTTTCTCAGAACAATTTTTTACTTTCCGTCTTAATCTGAACGAACAATGATTTTAATATTACTAATATTACTGTTGCTTTTAAAGTCGCTAGTTTCTCAAGGTGACAAGATAAAATATATAAATATTTTATACAATTGCAGCTTTCATTTTCACATCGATCCATTCATTAGTGAAACACTTTATAAATACATACCTCCTTTTTCCTTATTTTCTTCGCTACCTCGATGACAGGAAGTTTGAGTATCTCTTCTTTAATGGGAGGCAATTTTTCCCTTTGCCACCATAATACAAAGCGAGGAAAACTCTTACGACAACAGCAATAGCCAATCGTATGTAATGCGACACTCTTGACATGAGCGGAATTGGTTTATTTTCTGTATCCGAGCCCATATTACTACGATACGATCTTTCTGTTTTTACGAAATATATGTCAATATATGTTGTATATTATCTCCTTTTGAAACCAGACACTTGTTATACGTTGTTCTTCACTTTGAAGTGTGGTAATGTTCTTTGGACAGGTCAGTGGTCTTGCTGTATCGGTGAATCGTGTATAAGTGTGTTTAGTACTGTGCTTATCAAATTTTGTCGAGTATATAAAGAAGATAAGCTCCCAAGGCCTTGAAAATTGTTACCTGGGCGGCCAAAATTATGTATTTATTTATTTTTTCATTATTTGCCAATTGCTTTGGTAGGTTTTTTTAAGTGAGTGTTTTTTTATAATAACAGTTGATAATTTAATAAATAATTTCTTATTTTATTTTGTAGGCCATGTTGACCACATGACAGACTTTTTTGAAATAATGTTGTGATCAGTACTTTAATAGATTTTTTTTTTAAAATACCCCTAATCTACTTTAAGAGATACATTTAGGCTATTTTGCTAAGTAGTTGTATCCCCTTTTTTTAAATAAAAACCGCGGGCACAGACGGGTTATGTCGGGCTCGCACCGGCTAAAACCACCACGTTGTTCTTTCCTGACGCCTTTAGGGTGGGGTCATAGGAACGGTCTTATACTCTTTTGCGACATCACCAGCGCTGGCCGCAACGCTGGCCGCGAAGCAGCCCCGTCTCTAACCTATGGTCCAGTTCACCTCTGGGCGCGCCGGAACTAACGCACCCTGCATCTCAGCCTCTGTAGTTAGGTAACAGAGTCCCATGGGAGCCAGGAGTTTCAAGCCCATGTAATGACAAGACTCCCAGCCCCCAGCGGCGGCCCCGATGTTTAGCTCCGTCTCTAGCTCTTAGCTTTCGGCCACAGAAGGAGGAGATCGACGATACTATGCCGGATGACCCCTCCTCCCAGGGCCCCTCCACACCGTATCAGCGGTGCGGCCCCACCGAGTCGAGGGGGATAGGGAGAGCGGCCGGCGTAATACCGACACTGCTCTTTCCCCGCGTCCTCTACAGCCAAGGAGGAGTTCAATGGCTGCAGAGGACAGGGATGGCAGCGCGTCTATCGCCTGTTACCCGTCCGCTGTACCCTCTAAGGCGCATCTAAGCCCCACCGCTACGACAAAGCGAGAACCTGTTTGGGGGAAGTAGTTGTACTCCTTAAATTGACCTACAATAAAGTCCGCGAGCATATATCTAAGATTTAAGAATAACTCACAATAATTATTTTGATGTAAGCATTTTTAAAACTGTAACGAGCCATATAATACAATGTAAGTTCACATAATAGTAAATATATTTAAAAAAATCTTTATTATGTGTGCATAAAGCGCGTAATACACGCGTTTTTGTTAACTGAATACCTTAAAAGATATCAGATATTTTAAATGCGGTGGCCGAAATCGCGGGGCAGTTTCGTGCAGAGAGCACGTCTTTTCCGCTTATATTGCGTAAAATAGTTATACGCTGTTTGATGTCGGTCATATTTTTTTAAATTTTACTTGTTTCTACTTGCGATAACTCTCTTAAAGGTCTACCACCCAGGCTTTCAGTTATAAAATGACATCACAAAGAAATGGTAGAAAAACTTATTCAAAACAATCACTTATTCATGTACGATTTATAAACGCACTATTTATTATTACTCGTATTATATGTAAAAGATTAAAATATCATTATGCCATTTTCTAATTCAAGACGCAGATTATAATTAGTTGAACTTTTGGACTACGATGGAAATGTATTGCTTTTACCCTAATCCCTTTCTCAGCTTTATTAAGTTTAATATCCTTGTGGTCTCAGTACACAATACTAATAAATCCCATATTGTTATAATATTAGTAGGTTAATATTTTAATTGTAGATTTAGTTTATTTACTCCAAAGTAAATGTATATTTAAGTTAAACTTGAGTCAAATAAAACCTAGACGGTTAACTTTACAAATATATTTTGAAATTCTATGGTAAAAGTTATGAATGGACATTTTTTGTTTGACTTACAAGCCGAGCTTAGGAACCTATTGGGCGTTTAGAAGTTTTACGTAAGCCCTTAACACGCATCAGTACGGCTTCATTAGTACGTTTTGTAATCATAAGGATGCTTATTACTTTTAAATGTGCGAGAACTTTCTTTCCTTTGATTATTTGTCACATAGTTCTTCTAAAGAAACATATTTTTTATTTAATTATTTAAAGTGGTTAAAGTTTGTCGGGTCAGCAAGTCAGGTTAAACATGTTTGTTTATAAATAGGCTTTTTTTACGTAGTTGTTATAACTTGGCCAGTAAAAGGAAGGGATCTTTTTACATCTCAAGTTAACTTATCTTTTTAAGTATCCAAGTGTTAGAGCAGGTCTCTTGATAACGATACTAGTAAAATAAGTATTCTATTTCTATTTCACATTAACGTAATTTAGAGTTAATAGTTCTTTTTTGATCAGTTAGCCTTTTTAGTCCTTTTTCGATCAGTTATTAAATTTTTGATTTTGAATAATCGTACAATTAGATAATTTGGGTATATATAATAATAGATTATGTATTTTTTTCTCGCCGATTTACGTAAAATACCGTACGAAATGCGGTAGGTCACACTAAAGACTATCACGTAGTTCCAGTATCCCTAAAATTAGATTAAATCCTATTTAGATTATAATTATTTCCTTAAATGTATTGTTAGAAATCAATACACGAAAAAAATTCGTCTGCATTAAATCTACGGTATGTTAATTATAAATTTTAATATTTATCTGACACTGTATGTTTAAGTTGGTATTGCCCGGATGTTAACATATTCGTGCATTTATTTAAAGGCACTCCCCGGTACTTGTTTGCCTACGTGAGTTAAATTCCTACAAATGCCTAAACAAATAAGCCGTTAAAACAATACAAACGTATAGTATAATCAGTTTTATTACTTTAGTATTATTTGTAGTTCTTTCTATGGTTCTCTCCATCCTCCAAAGGCTTTTTCAAGCTCTTCTGCTATTGCTAGGCATAACCTATCGTTATTATGGTTGGCAATCACTTGAATGCCTATTGGAAGACCGTCTTCACTCAATCCCAAAGGCACTGCCGTGGAAGGAAATCCTAGGCAATTTATGATCGATGTATATGAAATATTGAGAACTCTAAATAATGGCTCATTGTGATATATAGCTTTAGTTGGATGTGTCGGATATAATAGAACGCCATTATCACCGAGCATATCTTTCATTGTCTTTAATAATTTGTCTTTTATCTTTAAATAAGTTTTGTGTTCCTCGCTGCCAATCTTAGGTCCTGTGTAGTCTAACCATGCCAAGAATGATATTACGCTTAATGTGTTATTAGAGCAACCTATCAAACATTTAAAGATTTCCTTGCAAATTTTGAATTTACTGCTCGATTTCAATAAAAGGCTACTAAATTTCATGTCCCCCCTCATGTTTGCACTCCAAATATCCATAGAATGTTTGAGATCGTCGAACTTAACTTCCTTTGTTTGTATTTTATGTCTCGCACTAAGATAATCTATGACTTTGTTCATGGCTTCTGTAATTTCGGGGTCGACTGGATCAGTGAGGGGAGCTCCACTACAAAATTGGTAGAATAATTTAAGTTTTCCAATCTCAACTGTTTCGTTCAATTTCAATTTTTTGCTATTTTCTCCGGCCATAACATTTAACAGTGGCTTTAGGTCAACCGCAAAACGTGTCATTGGGCCTGTGCCTGAAATTGAATTGTAGATTAAAAAAAAATCATCAACAGCTTAACATTCCTGCATATTATATAATTAATTATTATCAAAGCAAAAGCAAAAAATGCTACTCTAGTCTTAGATATAATCGTGTGTAACTTCGATAACTTAATAGGTTCTGAAGTACTAAAAGCTACTTCTTGCAAGAAGAATGAATTTCTAAAAAGTAAAAGTTTAGAATTTACATTTACATTATCTTTCATAATATCGACTTCCAACTATGTCAGTAAGACAATTAAGTATAATTTTTAACTTGTATCTTAAATAAGCGACGTTCGCGTTCGTCCACAGCGTCCTTATTCTTTATTTTGAAAAAAAAAATGGGAAACTTTTATTCTTACCTACAAGTGGATCATGCAATTCACTTCCGTCTGAGGAAGGGAATTGACCTTTGTTGGAAACAATTTTTCTCGACGGCTTGTGTCCAAAAATACCGTTGAAATATGCTGGCATTCTAATGGACCCTGCTATATCGGTACCTGTGTAATATGATTGTTATTGTTATTAGAAAGAAAAATATTATCAGTATTTGAAGATCAGCTGATTATTTAAGACGTACCAACTCCGAATAAACTTCCGGCCACCGCTTGTATGCAACCTTCACCTCCGGACGACCCACCCACTATTCTGGTGGTATTATATGGATTTTTTGTCGTTCCAAAGATATGGTTGTAAGATTCCATTCTGGCAATGACAAGAGATTGAACACTTAACTATTGTTAATAATAAGCTTAAAATGTACTAATCAACAAATAGGTTACACTACCCTCTAAAGATCTTGTAAAAATATCAAATATTTGTTCGATAATAGTGAATCAAATATTCCCAATATAGAGTCTTAATATAATTACAATTGTTGGAAAATTTTATCTAGTTAATTTAGTTAATATATAATGTAACATTTTAATAAGTTCTCGAGTAGTTATCATTTTTCGTGACAATAAAACTATATAATAATTACGGGAAGACACGATGAAATTTACTTACGACATGCATAGTTCTGGTACGTTTGTTAACCCAAGCACGATTGCTCCTTTGTCGCGCAGCAACCTTATAACTTCAGCATCTTCGTCTGCTATATTATCCTTGCGTGAAACCACTCCCGACGTCAAATGTAATCCTTCAAAAGCATTAAAATATGTGAATACATAAAATTTGTAGCGTTCGTCCATTGAAATATGCTTTATTCCATTTAAATATTACCGTTTGTAGACTAGCACCATTACTTCAATTCGGAACTGTACCTCAGCCATACAAGAAATGGAATTTAAGAAAACAATGATTTATGGCAAACTTAAATAGCTCCAAATAATCGGGCACCCTTCTTGGCATTGCATTAAAATTGAACATTGTTGAAATCCACATATATACTATAAAGAGATCGCTTCTCCCGCCATTAGTGTTTGACATTAGACCTATTTTTGCGTAGTTTATATCTCTAATTCGGCTCAGTTCTATACACATAGGGTCTAAATTACTAAATATTATATTATTCGAATAAACTTAAAATAGACTAGTTGATACCTGATAGATTTTTGTACCTTTTACTCCAACGCTATCTTTAGTTGTGAAGGGTACGCCTAAAAATGGTTTTTCTTGTTCCAGCAGAGTGTCGCTCATTTTTCCACTTCTAATTAGTTCGTCAGCATCCCTAGCCTCCTTTAGAGCATCGTTATAACGGTCCTCAACTAAACAGTTTACTATAGGATTTACATCTTTGATTCGACGTATGCAAGCTTCAATCACTTGTACGCTAGATATCTGAAAGCAGTCAAATATAACTTAATCGGGAGATACACATCGACAATGCATGTCATAAAAAACTTTATATGGAGTCGACATTACATTTTAATTTTATGTATAATAACGCAAATGTAATCTAAAAAGAAGGAAAATCCTGGTTTATTAAGAATTCCATTAATTATTTAACACCAAACAGCGATTTTTAACTGTAATCTTCAAATGCCATTTCAGTGTAGACGTAACTTACGTAAAAACTACGGTTTTATTTAACTACAAGAATTATCGCGTATTTCATTCTATTTTACAATGTTCTGAATTCGCATTGCAACTAATGTAACAAGGAAAACACCTAGTGCTTCTATGTAAAACGTTTCATTTTATTTTCTACGTAACATCGTATTTTGACACCTAAATTGTGTCTTATTATTTATTTTTGTAATTTACTTAAGTTGGATAATTTTTTATTGATGGTTCAAAGTTAATTAAAGTACTTTTTTCTTTTTAAAAGTATCTTTCGGTTGCAGTTACTCAGCTCTTAACTGTATAACAGATAGCAAATACTTGTATATACTATATATAATTAGCTAAACAAGCTACCTAACAAGTACAGTACAATATGTGTATCTGCATTTTTTTAGTTAAAATGTTATGATTCCAGACTCATGTCCTTGGTAAGCTACATTTAACAACACAGAGTTCGCGGGAAGCTACCGTCCCCACGAACTAGATATAACTGAGTAACCAAAATAGTATCAAGTAAATACGGTCGTGTTAAATTGGCACCTACGTTATTACAATAGCGCATAAAATAATAATAACAATGTAGTAAGTGACGTAACATCCCATGACTTAGCGCGGAGAGTGGACTTATTACGATGTATTTCTTATGGGCAGGGCGTTACACTTCCTATCCTGTCGACGTCCTACTGGCATCATCGCTTCAAAAAAATAAAAATTAAGGAAAAACCCCGGTTTCATATACTTTGCATATGAATTTTATCTGTATAAAATGAATTCGTACCTCTCTCTTTCTTATTTTCCGCGCAACTTCAATGGCTGGCAATTTGAGAACATCGTCAGTTATAGGAGGCAATTTTTCTCCTTTATTGCCGTAATATATAGAAAGAAAAAATCTCGCCACAGCAGCAATAGCTAATCGCAGTATATGGAGCACTCGCATCATCGGTCCAAACGTTATGTTATTTACTGTATTCATTACTACACTTTTTTTGTTCAAAATACATCGAAGTTTGTTATACAATCGTAATTGAGATACCGAAATATAAAGATTTAAGCGACAAGCGTTACTCGTAGTTGTTTTTAAAATAAGAGATATGCGATGTATGTTCGTATCTTATATGTACTCGACCATGATGTAATTTTTATCAAAAGATTACTGGTTAGCGTGCTTATGCAGCGTCATGATGACGTCGCTAGGTATTCTTATATTGACTTTGTGTTGTGTACTCTTCATTCTTTTTATAATTTGTATTGAGGACACGCTAGACGAAATGGTAAGCGTAACAATCTTGGTAAAGAGGGTTAAAAAGGATAAAATAGTTTAATTTTTTTATGGCATACGCAGGCAGACGAGCAGTCGGGCCACCTGATGGGAAGTGGTCACCGACACCCATAGACGTTGACAATACCAGTGGTATCGCCGACGCGCTCCTACCGTGAGACATAGGTGTTAAGTCTTGTTTACCCAGTAAATAGCTGGCTACGGTGCCCTTCAAACCGGAACGCAGCAGTGTTTTCACACTACTGCTTCGCGGCAGAAATAGGCACCGCGGTGGTACCCACCCAGACGGTCTCCTGTAAACAGGGGACCTACCACCGGTAGGTCCCCTGTTTACAGTATTTCTAATGCAGAAAAATTGTTATTTTTAAGTATAGTGTCTTCTCACTGTTTTGAAGGCAGACGAGCAATCGCGCACCTGATAGAAAGTGGTCACTAAGGCTATGGACACCGGCAATACCAGAGGTATTAATAGCGCGCTGCTTATCGTGTGACATTGACCGTATCGTTTACCTAGTTAATACGTAGGCTATAGTGCTCTTCAAACCGGAACGCGGAATGTTTCCAATGACTGCCGCAACAGAAATAGGCACCGTGGTGTACTTCCCTAGAAAGCCCCCTGTATAAAGAGGACTTAGCACCACTGTCATATATCTACCGATGTGTTTGAAGATGTGTAACGTTTGCAATCATATCCTAGATTACTCGCACCGCTATATATAAAGTTTGAAAAGTTGCAACTCTTGGATTACATCGATGCGTGATGTGCGAACCTCGTGTAGGTGATAACCATCTGCGTTCGATCCGAATTGACAATTTTAGGGTAAATGATGCTAATGTTGACACTTCCCTAATTATTGGTACATTAGTACATTAAAGTAACATGTAAATAATTATTATTTACATGTTATACCTTTAAAAATGTATAACTCTTTAATTATAAATTTTTGTTATCGTTTTTCATAACTTAGGTTCTAAAGTTTGATAGAACATGCAAATTGTTTTACCGTTTTATGGTTCGACCATTAACCGCTTTACTTACGGCTATTATTCAAAAGTGCTTCATCATCTCCTAAAAAAACTATAGAGTTCTTGATTTTTTATCAAAAGATTTCCAGATTTTTTATCGAATGTTTATCTAATTTCCAGTTGACGGTTTTTAGTTGTTTAAAACGAATTAAAACGTTGCTGTGTCATGGTAAAATCACAATCAACGTGATATCTTAGTGTTGTTACCTGAAGCATATTTTTAATACTTTGTTTTGAATTTGATTTGCTTCAAGTGTATAAGGTTCGATTCCAGGCAGAGAAAGTATATTTGTCTAAAGAATTTTTGGGTTTTAACTTATTTCTATGTAGTAATATGAAAAGATTCTAGTGTACTGTACGACAGTATTTTTTTTTCCGTTCAATCTGTCCTCTTATGGAATGCGCTACCTCTTGAAATTAAGATGGCGGGGAGTAAAATGACTTTTAAGCGAAAAGTAAAAGAGTACTTACTTAAGAACGTATCGTCAGATAAACTTTTTATTATAATATAGATATATATATATATATGTATTATCTCTGCATTACCCCAAGGTTTATTAGCGGAATATGCCATCGGCGTTAAGTCTCTGTACAATTTGTGCATAAACTTTTAATAAATAAAAAAAAAAAAAGTATTTATTAGTGTGATCAGTAGATAAGTGTAATTTTACAAGTAGAGTTTTACTTTCATAATATGAATTTCTTGATGTTACGTTGTTAATCTTCGGCCCTAGGGAATTGTGCCCTGTGGCCCTTTACAAGAAGCCGTGAAAGTGGTCGTCAAATATTGGCCCAACGAAAATACAGTTTGTCGAAGAAAAATATTACCCGGCATGTCCTGTGTAAACATCTTTTGGTGTTGCTACACAATTTTTATTATTTTTTGAACTGTTAACTTATGACTCAGATAATATGTGTAAAATAAGTTTGTCAATTCATAAAAAGAAACACTTGTACCTATAAAGGTAAGGTGGATCAGTTAACGTTATCATCAGCCTGTGATAGTCCACTGCTGGACATAGGCCTCCTTTAATACACCCCTATCCATTAGGGGGTTTTGACCGTATTCCACCACGCTGGTCCAATGCCGGTTGATAAATAACGTTATTAATGTTAATATGAAAAATTGTTTTGTAAGTCCAAATAAATTGATTAATATTCGAATTCTATCAACACTCTGTAATATTTTCAAGTTTAGCTCATCATGATGCCCTGTGAACACGGACGCTATGCTTTATAAAATTTTATTTTTCACAGTACAAAATTCTTGGGGGGTCGTAAATAGGGTGTAGCTCTCGGGATGCAGTCTTTAAATCCTATATGCTCGTGTTATCCAGCTGTTGGCCGCGGCAGTGTCCGATTTAATAGTTTATTGCAGCTTAGAACTCTAGTTGACCTCTATTTGCCTACTAAGGAAAGGACGTCAAGACAGCTCTTTATATAGCACGCCTTGCGTTTATATTTGCACCGATTTTATACTTATATATTCAACAGTTTTATGTGAGCTTTAAATGTGTATATAGTTATTTACTTTTATTTGGTTAAATTGTGTTATGGGTATATAAAAATAAAGCGTGAAATGTTTTTTTTGTACAAGACGAGTGTACTGAATGGAATTATTGTTTTATGGATGTTTTTGTTAGAGTAAGGTTTGTACGGAATGAAATATTCTATTTTTTTTATAACCGCCTCCGTGGCCTAGCAGTATAGGCTTTATAAACCGTAGGCACTGGGTTCGAATTCAGCGGGGAAACAACTTCGTGTTATCGTTGTTTTCTGGTTGGTTAGGACAATATGGGCTGATCAACCCAATTGTCTGAAAAGTAAGATGATATCGATCGCGTAAATAAAAGAAATAATTAAGTAAGATGATCTATACAGGCATGTAAAAAGTCGGTCCGATCACTAACCTGTATTGGACCAGCGTAGTGGGATACGTCCAAAACAGCCCCTAAAGGAGAAGGCGTGCATTAGGGAAAGCCTATGTCCAGCAGCGTGAGTGAGTGACTAACACAAGCTAATGACGATGATACTTTCATATATTTTTTTAATATAATCAATAATATTAAAAATTACACCATTCGTTCCGATCGGGTAACTGAGTAAAATCTAAGAAGAACCAGTAAAGACAAAAAACTATGAGGAATACATAATATGTAGTTTAACCTTTTGTAATGTGTGAAATGGCGAATCATTCGAATTTTAGTGACATGCGATGTCTATAATAAGTAAAAAGTACTATACCATTAAGAAATAAACATGTCCTATAAGACATAAATGGTGTATTTTAATGGAACCACTCGCCATCTGGAGACACGGTCTATTATAATGTCCATTAAAATCATTAAATCACAAGGTATAGTGATTTTTTTTACCTGGGACCAATATAAGTCTTAGTACACTCTTGTAACGGGCAACGCAGCGACAATTCTGTAGTCAATATCTTTATATAGAACCGCAAAACAACGCAACACCAAGTCGTACCAGTGTTTTTGATTGTTTTGCTTTAAGTTCATTTATAGCAATTGTTACATTTACAACAAATAGAAAAGAGTGGTCTCTAGTCGCGTAGTGGTTAAATGTATATAATAAATACTCTCTATTTATCCAATAATTTAAAGAATATATTAAATTGTTAAGAATTTTGGCTTAACGCAATTCAGATTGAAATTTTTCAAATTTAGAAATAATCTTGAATTTAATATTTATTCGTTGATTAATTAAATCTCTTAAAATGAAAGTAAGGCATTTAATTCGTTAAGATATAATGTTTTAAGCTAAAATTTCGAAAAAAATAAAACCAGAGCATGAAGCCTATATATTGGATACTTCAGTGAGAGACTTTAGTTGAACTCTGAGAATAAAATCGTATGTTGTTTAATTCTGTTTTTTCCTTTTATGTAAAGGGTAACGGAATTCTTAACCTCAACCAATTATGATAATAGATTAAATCTACCTTAATAAAGTGACTAAGGACCCTAACGAAGAGCGTTTTTGTGCGAGACCAAACTTCGATCACTTGTAACCTATAAAAGTAACCACCAACCCCACCCAACCTTTTTTTAGGTTATTATTATGACATGATACTATGTATATTACAGAGTTTTGTAAACAAGAAATTTATTATTAATACATTATTAAATGTTTTTATTATTCACTCCATTTAAATTTCTATTGGTATTAGAATGCCTACTGTCCGCACACTTCAACTTATGAGACAATAGAAAGCGTTTGGCTTAAGCCGACACAACTTTCCAGACATCGCTTTGTGTCTTCCCACAATACGTGCGGTTTGTATGCCACGTTTAATTTATATACCTGTTGAGGTGCTGTTAATTCGTGATAAATAAAAAATTAAATACTTAGCGAAGAACTAAGCAAATATTTAGATGATTAGCTTGATATTAGTCAAAGGTCCAAGTTAAAACGGCCTTATTTCTCTCGAAAGTTTTCATGATCGAGTACTTCGAGACACACAGTTTACATAATTATACAAAAAAGAGTTTTAAGTTTTGCGTGATTACATCCATCATATAGGTTGTATTTTTTTTATAGGTTTTGTACCAGCGTATATCTAGTACTACCTAGTTTCGAAGGTAAACGTTATACGTCTCGATTTGTTCCTTAATTTAAAAAAAATTATTGATGAGGGATATTATCTAAAATTGCGTTATTATTAACATTACGACACCGACAACCGAATATTACGACACCTGAACTGTTTATATTTAGATATCCATAAATATGAGACTTTATTGTTTAATGTCAAATGTCAGAATGAATAACATCATTGTATAATGTAGGTACTTAAGCTATCCGGGAGAGCACAATAAATGCGAAATTGTCTGAAAAATTACCAAGGAATATCCTACATATCATAGTCTATTTATATGTTACTTTCGTTATTTTTAAAATGTTTCTCTCATTTCAGATCGACATGTCTAAGACGCGCGAACACGACGACGAAGTCAAGTGCTCTAAGAACAATGCTTTCGAAATAACGCTACCTACCGTTCTCTGTACAAACGAACCGAATCCTGATAAATCTGATGTTCCTAAAACTACCGCCCTTCCTTCGTCGGAGTCGAAATTGTCTCTTCCTTCTGCTTTGGGGACACCAACGTCTCCTTTGCGTTTATCATCTCCTTTATCCTTACCGAATTCACCCACGCCTTTTATTAAAACTTCTCCAAAACCTTTGTCAAACTCGTCCCGTATGCCCCCTGAAAAGCAACAGCCTGCCAATATGGAGAGCGGTTCCGCTACAGGTGAGTTGTTCCATATATAAAATAATAGTTAATCTGTAGTACTTCGTAACGTTATAAATATTTCCTCGTTGGTAAATTATCGTTATATTTCATATAATTTATGTTTTTATATTCAAATTAATTAGGATCTTCAAATAATATCTATAATTTTTCTCATAAAAACGCTCAGAAAAACTTGAAACTTTTGACGTCTCTCCCATTCTTACTGATTTAAATTCAAAAAAGTTTAGGGAAGTCTGCGTACATTTAATAATCGAATCGGACTAACTTATAATCAGGGCTAGAAAATTAAATTTTTTTGGAATTATCTAATCAAATTTGAGTTTGATTTTTATAAGCAATTTTTTTTTTGGCATACGCAGGCAGAGGAGCAGTCAGGCCACCTGATGGGAAGTGGTCACTGACGCCCATTGACATTGGCAATACCAGTGGTATCGCCAACGCGCTGCCTACCGTGAGACATAGGGTGTTAAGTCTCGTTTACCCAGTAAATACGCTGGCTACGGTGCCCTTCAGACCGGAACACAGCAGTGTTTTCCACCTACTGTTTCGCGCAGAAATAGGCAGCGGGTGGTACCACCAGATGGTCTCTGTAAACAGGGGACCCTACCACCGTAAACAGGGGACCTACCTAAATTTCTAGTAAAGTTTTTTAAGCAAATATACATTTTATCAATTTGCTAATAAACGTGTCATTACAAGGTTGCCGATTACATATTACACCCTATATGGGTGTACACCCACTCCTGTAAATAAATGTTAGCAACCAACGAAATGTGGGAGGTCAGGCAGTTAATATTAACGTCATGAATTAAGCATTAATGTTAATGGTCCTAGAGACAAAGATTTTACGTTACTGAAGGCAATTACTGTTAAATGTATTAAAGGCATACAAAAGACTCGAATATTATATAGCCATTACATAAATTAGTAACCTCACCCTAACTTCAACTATATCAACCAGTGCATTTATTACCGAATCGCTTATTGCACTTAATCATCAGCAAATCCTTTGTCCAATTAGTTCTAATTGTTCGTTATAAAGGAGCCTTTCGCGTCGCAGTTGTTGAGGGGGCTAGTTGAGATTGCGAATATGAAACGTGAATTTGATTTGCGTTTTCCCTTTGCAGTAAATAATGAAAACACTCGGGGTCGGGAAGCTCTCGGTCGCAGTCAGGCGCCGACCGCGGCCGTACGCAGACGTGCACCCGTTCTGTCCCGCAACGACCGTTGTTTATATTTATTAAACGTAACTATATCATATTTGGTTACGTTAAATGTACAAAAATATATAGTAACCTATGCGACTTTGTACAAATATCGTTTATCAGTGAGTTGATTAAATGAAAGCGGTCATATGCATTTCGCCGTAAACTAGATTGTGTCGATCTTGACATGGAGCTTGATACGATTCGCATTTGGATCGGTGCTAGTGATGCGAATGCTTCGGATGTGTTGAGATAGATATAGAGTTCGATGGATGCGATGTGAGTTTGTAACGATGCCGTGTTGCGGTTGCTGGTGGAACGGCAGACAGAGGCATCGGCCGCCCGACACCAACGAATCAGGTTATCTTCCGTGACGTTGTATTAACATAAATAACGCCCGTATATTAAATTATATAAAATCGATAAGTAATATCGATTAATTATATTAAGTATTAAAAATAATAACTAGCATTCATTTATATACTATTTCTTACTATTTATCCGTAGCGCTTTTGGTATTAACCGTTCGCGGTCTATGCATCTGGTCTTACATTAAATGAGTACGTTCAAATGCTCATTATTACATGTGTGGACGTGTATGCGTAAATATTACTAATTAAGTGTCAAAATTTCATATAAATTGTGCAAAGTTTTAGTCTATTTCATAGTCGAATCATAGTGTTCCGGTTATTGAATGTAATTTTGGATCAAACGTAATTTTTGGTACGCTCAAACATTTATGAAACTGTAAAATATTTCACATTGTGCATTAATTCTCTATATCACAACATACACATAAATATATATATATATATAAATTTTGCCTTTCATAATGCGTCGTATGGTGAAGGCCTATGGTCCGCAGCTGGCTCTAACAGGGTGATATTATGACGATAATTTTGTTTTATATATTCCTTCGCAAAAGTTGACATTTTTTAAAGCCCTCGTTTTATTCGCAAAGGTACATTGCAACGATGTTATAAAATCATATCTTTTTAAATTTACTATCGATTAATAATATTTTTAATATTGTTCTAATGTAATAAATATTTATTAATGTATGTTGTATATTTTCTTTATCGCTACAGGAGAAGTAAGATTGTTCATCTTATCGTAAGCGATATGCCCTTTTTGACCCCTCAATTATCATACTATGTATCTGACTATTTTTCTACCGCCGTAGAAAGTAGTATATTACGTCACAGTTACTTAGTAATTACGATAGTTACGGTACTGTATAAACTAGAATAAAGTGCTTGCAGACTGCTGTTTAATAACTTTCTTCAGTTATAAGTATTGCATTTGTACTTTTCTCGTCGGCAAACAGGAAACATAATCTATTGTACTCGTACTTTGGTAACAATGAAAAAATGCCTATTATTTTCTAAAGTTTCCTTGTTATGTTAACAAAGCTGAAAGGAATGCCGCCATTGCCCACGATTTTGATTTCGACATTAAATAACATCAGTGTTAACCAAAATCAAAGCAATTTTCGGTTTTATGAATCTCCCGAAATATATTAGAAAAAATAATCGATCAATACGGAGCAGTTCACGTTTTGCTTCAGTGAATCGATAAAAAACATGACTTGACGTTTTTTTGTTGACTCGAAATTTTGGCAAAAGCGGAGGAAAATACCTATGAAGTGAGAATTTCAATCTGCGAAATCCCTTAAAGATTTTTTTTGCGCCATGAAATATCCCATCCCTTCTTTCGATAAGCAGTAAAAATGAAATATACGATTTGTTATCAGGAGCGTAAAATTTTATATGTAATTTTAGGAGGTGCTTTACAGAATCTTAGGACCTACAATATTTTTATGTGTTTTGTTTCATTGATTACTTTGAATGCTGATAATTGTTTACTAAGAACAATTTTTTTCCGTCAGGTTGTTTTTTTTTTAATTTATTATAAAAACACATTATTTGAAATTATGTATTTTTTATGATGGTCAGATATCTAAGTTTTTATACCATAACCATCGTAGTCTTAATGTTATATTATTTAGATTCGTGCTGACGCAAATGTTTTATATATATATAAATATATACACCAGACACGAAAGTTGTTTACTTACATACACATACAACTGATATAGACATACACGCAAACATAAATCTAGTCTAAGCTGTCTCAATGAGCTTACGCTACTTTGAACTTTAGGTATCCTGCAATGCAGAGCAAACGTATACAGTTGCAGTAGATTCTGAGACATTTTACTTCGCAGAGAGAAATATGAAAGGCTTATCTGTGTATATATATTAACTTTAGTAATGTTATATTTTTTATTCACAATGCTGAGTTATCTTTTACGACCTTTGTGACCTTTTTAATTTATTTTATTGTTTTGGTATAAATAAAAACAATGATTTTGGTATGTAACGGAATGAAGATAGAAAATGTTGTTTAAAGAAAGTAATAGGTCTGTTTTTTAAACCAGAATGTCTGGGATGGCGCCACCACTATGCTTTTTTGACCGATTTCCGAAAAGGAGGAGGTACTCAATTCGAAGCGTATTTTTTTTATATGTGTTACCTTGTTGCTCCGCTCCTGTCCGAGTGGTCCGATTTTATTTATACTTTTTTAAATGGTAGGTATTGGCTATCATTTGGTCAAATTTTTAAAATAATTTTGAGATAAATAGTTTAACAGATATTTAAGAAATTAAGAAAATTACGGCGTCAAAAATTACAACCCCGTGTGATTAAATTGCAAACGCTGCAGTGACCTTTAGAGATAGATTTAAACTTTGTTTTACATAATTGTACTACTTGAATTAGCCTGCGAAAGCACATATGTATGTATTAAGGATAGCCCAGAATAAGTATTTTAATGTAAAAAAAATTAAAAATTGCAATCACGCATATACAAAGCTCATTTGAGATAATACAGTTTATGTTTACATAAAGGTTATTGTTTAAAAAAATCTTTATTCGCACATAAAATGTATAATAGACGATATTTTGAATAAATTAATACTTTAAAATATACGAGAGATCCAAGTCAATCAATCAAAATGCGGTGGCTAAAATAGTAGGGTATAAAACGCGTAGAGTTAGCGTTGTTATCAATTTATATTGCGTAAAATGGTTATATACTATTAGAAGTTGGTCATATTTTTTTATTAAAATTTCACTTGTTATGGCGCAAATCAGTAGTGTTTAAACACTACTGTATTGAGGTTTGAAGGGCGCCGTTGCCACCGTAACCGAGCCCCAACATATCATGACTCAGAGCGTTGAATGGAATTGCGGCGTCTTACGCTGCCAGGCGCATCGTTTTCTATCAGGTGAACGTTCTGTTCGTCTCATCACTCTAACTAAAAAAATGGGATCATTTTGACACAATTGATAAAATAGAAATAAATCAATGATTCAAAATAAATAGCGAAATTATTAGCTACATGGATTTAATCATTATAATATAATAATTGGTAAAAATATTGATTTCAGAGTTTATTAAGTAATTTTTTAACGCAACGGCATTTCTGTATTTATAAATATGCAGTCACTTGATATAATAAAAAATACTTCGTTGGACGTTTTCAATTAAAATATTATTTTAAAGAGTCGTCGAGTGGTCGAAGCTACTAATTAACGTTTAAAACTGATAACGTAATAGTTTCTGGCTGAATTGCACCAAAACCTTTTATAAAAGATTCTTGTTTTTAGTTATTTTCCTTTAACGCGTTTACTTTTTTATTATCTTCATAGTTGTTTATTGTACATTATTGTTTATGGAAGTTTTATCGCCTTTGATTACTCTACAATTGTTACCGACGTTGTGACACACGAAAATATATTTTAACGGTTATATTCTTATCCGGACACTTGGAAATATATATTCACGTGTTTTTCCTGCCTTCGTAGCCTAGTGTTAAGGGCGTGTGCTTTAGACACAAATTTTCATTGTTGTTTCTTAGTTGGTTAGGGCAATTTGGGCCGATCACCCAATTGTCTGAAAAGTAAGATGATCCTGCGTCGGATGGGCATGTAAAAAGTCGGTCCATCCACCGACCTGCATTAGGCCTGCCAGGTGAGATACTGTCCAAAACTTCTCTAATGGAGAGGGCGTGTATTAGGGGGAAGGCTTATGTCCAGCTGTGGACTAACACAGGCTGATGATGATGATGTTCTTCCGAGTGTAGAAGAATTGTACACCATTTGTTTTTCTCTTCATAGGAAACCTATATGGGTTTTTATGAAGAGAGAAACTTGAAATTACTTATTTTAATTTTCCAATTTTGTTAACATTGTTACATTTTTATATTTCTAAATTCTATGTCTTATTAGTCGAAATTAGTAACATTAGCATTTCTCTTAGCGCTTTCAATGGCACTTTGTCGTTCTTGAGTATTATAAACGATGTTTTTAGAGCGTCGAGTCGCGGCGAAGAGCGGATTTGCTTAATATTTCTCTAACAGAAAATACCTTAATGTGCACTTTGAAAATGAGACTATTGTTGGTCTGGTCTTTGACTTTTTTTTTAGTAGTGAAAACGTTTTATATTACAGGGACAATATTATTGACATTATATTTAATCAGAGTGGATTTTATCTCGATGTTTTTTTTCATCAACCTAGTATTATTTTAAAAAAGAAAGTTTGTGTTATTATTCTATACCTAAACAAGATAATAAATTGATGAAAATAATGTAATACTACGATTGGGGGTCCCAAGCGTTAATCGCCCAACTTACTTTTTTTAAAAAAGAACGGTTACTATCCTTTAAAGTACCTTATAAAGAAAACGCTATGAATTTTTTATAACTATCCTCTCGTTAAGAACCTACCATTGCGGGCAAAGTCGCCGCCAAGATTTAGTATCGTCACAAATGGCCGTCTCCAAAAACGTCGCGATCTTTATTACCCACGGCTCAGCCATAATCGCCACGAAAAGCCCGTTTATTTCGGCTCCAGGAAACTTGGCGCCCCCCGGCTATCTGTTTGTTGACAATCACCCTTATTTAGATAAGTGATCCTCCCTACGTTTTATGTTGAATGTTGTATGTTGAAACGTAGCTTGAATAATGATGCGTTTTATTACCTTTGTTTTATTTACGACATTGTTGTAATCGCTTAAGATTTCATTTCTTTGACGCTTAAGACAATGTACGGTTTATAGTTGGATACGTAACGGCTGTATTACAGGATAACATAAATTGGAATGATTTTATGGGTTGTTTTTCTATAACTTGTTAGAGTTGTGCTTGTTTAGTAAATCTATTTTGAAGGCTCTGTTTATATTTGGGTATTCAGTAGTTAAGAGCTTAACGCGTAATGCTCGTTATCAAGTCAATTGATAATATTGAGTTTACAATTTAATTTACAGAAGCTCTATTCATTCAATTTAATTGGCTTAATTAAATTGGCTAGACCAATTCCGAATAGTTCAAGTAATAAATAACCCACGGATAGTAAACCGAGTACTGTTTGATCGATAGCTATTTTCACTTTGTATGCTTCAATGTTAGGCTTAATAAATTTTTTTACCGTTTTTTTTAATGGTACGGATTTTAATTCTAATAAATAGATGTTTTACAAAATATAATTTTTTTACAAAAAATATCGCTGTCTTAATTCTAAAAGGAGTGACGTTCTTTCAAGATATCACAAACCTATTTTTCAGTTTTTTAAGTAATTAGCCCTTGTTAAGTAAACTTACTAAGAAAAGATCACAGAGTTGTTTCCCGCAAACACGCAAACATCTTAACAAAGCGTGTAAACCTCTAAGCCATGGAGTTTTGTTTATATCTAGCTTGTTTAATATGTCTATCATATTTATGTATTCTTTTGTCTCTCGGTTTTACCCTAATGGCGATTTGTGATAATTAATATTATACATTATCTCCAGACTCAAGTTTATGCGGTGCATGTTGGAACAGCTCGCATGTTGGAGATTTTACATGCATGAAACTTTTTAATATATTTTGAATAATTCACGCTTTATATATTTGTAATGTACCCTATATGTTATTTTGAGGTATAACCTGTGTGATTATAAAATTTATTTATAATTCCTTTAGTAGTTTTGTGAAAGAGTAACAAACATCCATTACTAGAAACTGACGAATTTATAATATTAGAAGAATATCTTTTTTTCTTCTAATATTATAAAATCTTTTTTTCTCTGCCTACCCATAGATCTGATAGCAACTACTAGTGTTTTGTCGTGATTTGAATTAACTTTATAAATCTTAAATAGCAATTGATATTCTCAAAACATGTCATAACTGTTTAATCAAGACCTATAATACTTGTGGAAGTGTTAGCTCAGTGATCCTTAACCATACAAAAGATATTTGGTTAATGTATAACCTGAACATATATAGGTGAAACCATTACAAAATAAAGTGAAATATTGCTGTGTCTGTGCAAAAAGGGGTTTAAAAAAATTGTTAACAAAATGTCTACTACTCAGTGTTTTAATTGTGATCTAAGCTTTGGAATCGATGAAGTGGTTCAATGTGATGGATGTAAACGCCATCTTTGCATTTCCTGTAGTGGCCTTACCATATACAGCACCAATTGGAAAAAGTGACCACTGTGTAATTGAATTTGACATCCAGCTTCTTATTAACCAACAAAAGAGAAAAAGTATATAAAAAGATAAATTTTACTAACTTTAAGTTACACCTGACAAACAAGTTGGAAGACATATGTGAAAAAAATGTAATGTCTAGTACAGTACAAAGGCAGTGGTATGAGTTCAGTAATTTATTACACACTGCATTGAATTTACATGCTCCTCTCAAATACATAAAGAGATATTAAAACATGAAAAAGCCATGGATGACAGATGAAGTAAAGCAACTTACTTTGAGAATAAAATCGCTCTGAGATACATATCAGGCAAATAATTCTGATTTTAACTATAATAAATATCGTGAATGCAACAATAAATGTATCGTTGTCGCAAGAAAGCTAAGGGCAGACTATGAGTTCAAAATAATTGATAAGGGCGACAAAGGATTTTACGGATATTTCAGACATTGCCTGTCATCTAAAGTGAGCATTCATGCAGTGCGCAAACAATGTGGCAATCTAGTCTGTAATTCAACTGCTGTGGCCGAAGTCTTTGCACGGGAATTTCAGAGGGTATATTCACATAAACCAGAAAGTAAATCGATAAAAGTTAGGACTATACCCAGGGCGGAGAAATCTCTAGAAAACATAACATTTACCTCTGATGCAGTTACCAAGGTACTGTCCAAGTTAAAGATTGACTCCGCATGTGGTCCTGATGATATACCCAGCATTGTTCTCAAAAACAGTGCCGAAAAACTAGCACCACTATTAGCAAATATTATGACAACTTGTTTTGAAAATGATGAATTGCCCAAAGATGGAAATGTAAATAGTAACTCAGATATATAAAAGGATAAACTTGATCCTTAATTATCCCTAAAGTTGACCACATGCACAAATGTATGTAAAAAATTAATGTAAAACTTTATCATGAACTGACATAGTGCCAAAGCACAAACTGGATTTGTAGAAAGGTCTACATTGTCAACAACGTGACCTGTTCATAAATGGCTAGTGATTTTGATAGAAACAAACCAACCGACATTTTCTGACTGGGAGGCCTTTTGACAAAATTCCATAAACGATTAATCACTAAACTGATCATTTTGGCATAAGAGGCAAACTTTTAAAATGGTGGAATTATCTGACAAAAGAGACTTCGAGTGCGGATAGAAATATTGTTAACCCAAAGAAGTCCTAGTGGTGCCCAAGGATCAGTACTCACAACCTTTCTCATGTTGTTGATTCTGCCGAATTATTCAGTCTGAAGCTTGTTTTGCAGATGATGCTAAATTCTTTGGTAACCCTTTATCAGACCATGTTCGTTGCAAGCAGATTTAGACGAATCAAGATGGACTAAGGAATGATTATTAGACTCAATCAAATAAGTGCATAGTACTCACATAGAAACTAAACCCTGCATAGCTATATATAACAACACAAGGTAATTCCATGACATCACAAAGGACCGGTGAAAATATCACTATCTTAAATGGCAAGCATACAGATCACATTGTCAAAAGGCAAAGCTTAGTGTAGTAGTACAAAGCAGCATTTCACCTAAAACTCTATCCTGACAAATTGCACAAACCAACTGGAAATTGCAAAAAAATAAAACCGTGTAAACACACCGAAAATAAAGAGCGTCTTGAGAACTAAAGCTACCAACACTGAGTGGTCGTCGACACAGAGGAGATATAATGAGGCATAACAATACTTTACAAAAATAAATCTTCAAGTAATTTTCAATATTTCAACTCAGGCTCTACACCCAGAGCTAGAAGCCAGAACAATATGAACCTCAAACATGCTAAGTCAAAAACAATCATTGGATACCATACAATAAACAACAGAGTAATAACTACATGGAGGAATGCTTTGCGTCAAGATGTCATCAACAGCTCTTCAGTAAATGTTTTTAAAAACAAATGTGACAAATGGACCACTCTTAATTGCGACAAATCACTAGTGTAGATATGGACATATCAGCCATTGGCTGCCTGTTTATTATTTATAATAATAATGATAATATAGCATAAGTACTATCTAGAAATCTAAAAGGTTCCCTTTCTAAGTTTATTTTTTCATAATATTTAATGCACTAGGCGATTACTTTGCGAAGGCTCTTGCCGCCGGAGGCATTTCCGCGCCAATAAACCTGTGTTGCCTTTAGAAAAGAGCGTATCGGCAACGCATTTGTTGCTTGTTTGAACTACAAAGAAAATATTTAATATTGTATTTCCAGTAAAAGATTGCCTTGGGTATGTACAATCTATTTTGTAAAAATGATGCTAGCAAGTTCCCTGTTTACAACAACGGGTCAGCTAGGGATGTATCACCAATTTTTCTTGTGTCAGTTTCTGTGACAAATTAAAAAAAGCAGTAGTGTCCAAATATGTTGTTTAGCTTTTAGATAGCTTTAGTTCGCTGCTAGTATATTTACTTAGTAAATGCTTTGAACCATCACATACCTCGGCGCGGCAGGTGTATTTGCGGCGTCTTACGATGACGTTTCTTACTGAAAAGGCGTATCGTCATGCATCAGATACACGTTTTACTTGGTTTGTCTCATCATTAAATAAAGATAAATAAATTTTATGCGTCGGATGGGCATGTAAAAAGTCGGTCCACCCACCAACCTGCATTGAACCAGCGTGGTAGGATACGGTCCAAAATACATTAGGAGAGGCCTATGTCCAGCAGTGGACCTAAAACAGGCTGATTATGTAAACTGTATTTGACACAGTAATCCTTTAATATTTTCTAATATATTCATTGTTTGAAAATACGCCTAATTTTGAGAGTATGACAAATCTAATCGTTTGGACAGTTGAACGATTATACTTAACGAGCTTAGCAATTATCGGATCGCAATTAAATGGTTTTAAACCATCTATTATCATCATGCTGTATACGTTTCAGTTATCGGCTATAATTATTGTAGTAATTTCACTATAACGTATCTATTAATATATCTGTCTTGACTACATAATTTATGTATGTTTGCCTTGTAGCTATGCAGCTTTTTTTAAAAACTTGAAAGTTTTGGTATCGAACGATGTTCTATAAACGTTTATTTATTAAATTTATCATCGAAGATATTTTCACCGGCAGTTTAGAGTAATGTTACAGTTTTGCACAGTATATCAATATTTAAAACGACGTGTAACTGATTATTAAGTGGAATTTGGATAAGAACAAAAAATAAGTTTATGTAATTTGTCTTATCGGTATAAATAAATAGATATATTTTAATGCACAGTCATTAAAAGTTCATAACATAATCAGTTTAGGTAGTAACATTGTTGCGGATATTTATTAATGTATCTTCTTATTGTCACAAGCGCTAGAAATGCAAAAATTATCCTTATATTATACATTATTATTGTGGCAAAGTAAATCAACGATATGTTATAACTCATAACCTTGTTGAATAATATAACCATTGTATTGTAAATTCTTAATTCTATTACTAACAGAGTCAGAGAGCTCGGTCTTGAATAGTCAAGTACCTTCCAAACTAAAGCTATTAAATTATGTACTGGTACGGTATCGATTGTAGAGTTAAGTGTGGGTTCCGGCAATAGACGAGAAACAGCGTTGTAGTTGTATATTTTTAAAGTTTATACAATGCAAAGAAATGCAAAATAAACTTACCGTGCTTCACGAGTTTCAGTATATTTTGTTCTAGGAATTTATTGCATTAATCGCTTTTCATAATATTCGTAACGTTTCAAAAATAGTACCCGAAGGTTTTTTAATAGCTATATCAGTCAATCCGGCAGTTCAGGTTTTAGTAATTTTACAACTTTATAATGTTAGTAATCTTTATATTTATAATAATTTATTATTAAGTAATGCGTCGCCGGGGAGAGTCTTTAAAGATGACATTTAGTTAATAACGTTATTGTTTTTATCGCACTCATTTTCGTCACAAAAGTAGAACTACTAAATTTGTAAAAAATTCAAGCATTAATTTTGTACAAACAATGTACGTTCAAATGTTTTACGTCATCCAACATTCAATCTATCAGACCGTATTGCAATTCGCAATTTCACGCATGAGCTATTTTTCTTTTGGCAGCAGTCAAAACAGCTGCCATTCTCTTTACCGATGTTTTAAAAGCTTTTTAATTTATTTACTCTGTCTGACATTAGTTTCTGAGCTCATCTCCGATCATATTTATCTATTTCTACTTAGTTAGGTCTCTTGGACTCGGTCATATTGACCAAATGGAAAGATTTTAAAACAAAACAATTTACTTTAGCTTAGGTTTAACTCGGTTTAGCTAATTTAAATTAAAAATAGATCTATTTTACATTTAATCGCAGTTGGCGCGTCGTTCTTTAATTCGTCAACGTTAGTTAACAAGAAATTATCTTTGTTAATTAACTTTACAAATCTGCTCGTCATATCGATATTCACTAATATTATAAAGAGGAGAAACTTTTTTGTGCTAAAGAGACTCCGAAACTTCTGCACAGATTGATCTTTGAGCAATATGGGCTTTTTCCCAGAAAAATCTATTCAAAAATTTAATTAACACGGACAGGGACATGATTGGTATAACTATGACCACGTCAAGTAATTTAGTAAACCTTTATACAAAAATGCCCTCTTTACTATTTTTTTCTCTAGGTGGGTTTCGGTCGCCAATGCGTCAAATGCTTATAGGATGCATATTTGCCAAAGTAAATGTAATTGCGTCCTAAGAATACTAAATATTGTGATTATACTGCCTACATTAGGGGAGACCGAGGTTGGTCGACCAAATTTCAGTTTAAAGGTTGCTAGTTTTAGTAATTTAGGTTGTATTATTTTAATAACGTGGTCAGTTAATAGTCATACTATTAAGCTTTAAAAAAATATTGCAAATTGCCCGTTATTCTTAACGATATGGAGTATAGACCAGTTTTTGTATATTAGAAAAAACTGGTCAACCTACCCTGCTTGGGGTACGTTGACTATTCATTCGGGTTAAATTGACCTATGGAGTTGTACTGGCAAACTACGAGCCAAAAGGATAAAAAACCCAAAAATGTGTTACTCATTTTTTAATGACCCCGCAACTTCAATTAAATACGATAAAATTCAAATTATATAAGCAGTAGAATTAATACTTTTTTTTCGTTAAATATTATTTTTGACATGCTCTACGTATTGCATCTTTGGGTGTACTCCCTCAATTAACCTTTTTTCTGTTTGCATGGTCCTAAAACAACAATTTTTGAGTTAAATTAATAAAAAAAATACCGAATATATTTTATTTACGAAATATCCATAATATTATGTAGCTGGTTGATCATTTGGTCAACTAGGTCCATCATAGTCTAGCCCCTAATCACCTTTTAATTTTTAACCACGAGAACTAACCTTAAGATGATATCGAATATTAAAGTTTATAACAGAAAGTACATCAACCAAATATTCATATATTAATGATATAACAATTGATAACCATAAATAAATACCCCTTGTTACAAATAAGCTTTCGATAAAAACATTTACTTAAGTAGGTTGTCTTTGAATATTGAGTCCCGGTTCCCGAACTACGTGCGTGCGCGACTCCGCGTTCCCGCTGAGGGAGCGGGGTTAGGAGGCGGACTCTTAAGCCTCACTACTTAGCTTAAAGTTTTTGTATCAGACGAGTTTTTGATAGTTAGTCAACCTACCCCTATAGTCAACCAACCCCGGTCTCCCATACAGCCAAGATTACCTATATGAATGCCATACGTATGAAGTTGTGAAAATTTGCCAATGAATACAATAGCAAAATTGTTTTATTTTAATTATTATTTCTAGTATATTTCTCATATTTTGTATAATTTTTATAAATTGCCTCATAATATTTTTTATAAATATAATACAACCGTTCGATTACGTCTAAAGCGGAAGATATACTATCGTGGCATATCAGATATTGTAGGATTTGCCGTTTCATAGTGATGTTTAAATTTTAACCTTATCAGAGATTGACGTTAATATAAACACTTACCTAAACTCTGCTTTGACTCTTTTGTGGCCCGGTGGGATGCTTCCAGGCTATGAATCTCTAATTACCCTTTACAAGCTTCCGTTCTTCGGTACCAGGTTGCCATACCTTTCGGTGATTAAAATTATTGTTAACACATATATAATGTTTTTGTTCGTTATCTAAAGCCCGTAATAATCTTATAATAATATAAATATCTTGCTTCTTGATTAAATTTACAGGTAAGAAATCAATGTTTGTGAGCGAACCACGAAACTTGAAATGTGTAGTTTTTTATTATTTGTAGATTTTGGTTGACTAATTGTAGCATTTCGGCGAACGGTCTTACATTTTGTTTTAACTGAAAACCCGACTATATATACTGACTTTCATCAATACATTACAGTAATAAAAGAAAATGTTTTAGCATCTATTTAAGTCACATGTTTTCTTTCGTTATAGCATCTATTCCAGTTACCGAATATCCAAAAATCTATATTTTTTTTTAGAAAATATAATAATGATTTTTGTCGGATGTATAATTTTTTTTATGAAATCGCATTGACTTTTTGCTGATGACCAGACAGTCTTACATTAAAAAGCGTTGCTTTATTACGTTCATCGGGCCAAAATATTCAATGAAAAGTAAAATTCTTTATAGTCCTTTAAAAATAAATAAAATTGCGTCGATACAGTTTCATCGGAGAAATACTTTTTGGTGTATACAATATTATTCAATAATAGTTTTTATTGACTTATTGCGTCACCTTTATAACTGCAACCGCTCTGTCTGTTTGGTTGTAAATGTCACGCAAGATGACGGAAACCGCATTCACGTGCAGGATAAATCATGGCAGGTTATCAACTGCTTTAAAAACCATAATTTTCAGAGTATTGTAATTTTTTTGGCATCGACATGTTCGTAGGATAAAATGAGAGAGTTTTTTTTATTGAAGTGTAACATTTTTTCGTTACGCGTCACATTTTTCCGTTACGCGCCATAATTTTTTGTATAAATTTAAGATTTAACGCCAGCTATGTAAAATTTTGTAGTAACCGTTTTAAATACTTAAGTGTATGGTTCATATTGTTGTTACATTTTGTAACTAGATGGCAGTGTTTTTAAAATTAGAAATACGGAAATTATAATAGCGAAATACTTAATTTTTCATAATTAATGCATTGACTTCATGCGTTATCAAATTACAGTAAAAGTAAAAATGATTTCTACGAAATGTTAGCATTTTAAAAATACGAATAATTGAAGTGAAACATTTAACATTTTTTCGTTACGCGTCACATTTTCCGTTACGCGCCATCTTTTTCTTATCCCTACCACGCGTGATCCGAAGTATACCATCCATGATGTGTTATTACGACATCAATGAGAGTAATAATTCTATTACAATTAATGAAATTCAATAATAATCTTTGTAGTAATAAGCTAAAATTAAATAATTTAGAATTTGTATTTATGTCTTTTATTAAACTTTATTTAATTTAATTTTATTTAACCAATTTCTGTAAAGTTGCATATAGTAAATTGTTTTTTGAAAAATAACGTCATAAAGAAGTCTTACTTCTTTCGAGTGTACGCTAATACACGAACACATTTTTTATTATTGTTAGTATTGAATTAAAACAATCTCGTTTAAACACACTTTATTGATAAATGCATATGTTACGAAGCGTATACGGTTTCTGGCTTTGGACAACACATTATAGAAATTCAAATTTAATATTAGTCAAATTGGTTTCATTTTCGTTTGGCTAGAGCTCTAAATTATTTTCCGACTCCAATATCATTCTAGTCAATTTAAACCATAAAATTTAGCTTGAACATATTAAAAAATATCAATATTTTTTACGCACAATTTACACTTTTTAAAAGTTAAAATAAACATTAGTAACTTGATGTAATACAATATTTAATTTGAATCAACGATACTAATTGTAATTATAATAAACCAGATATACGAAGAACATGTGGTAACTATATAAGCTATCACTATTTGCGCGGATACAAGGCGAGGCGAAATTATTCCTAGACTATGCTATTCCTGTACGAACCACTATCGAGTGCACATTGTTTAAACTTTAAACAACGCTATATTTAGCTTAGATCTCCTGAGTACTAAACATGTCTATGTACTAAACACTGTGCGATACTATTTTGTTTACTAGACTTTGTTATTACCCGAGAGATAGGGTAGCTAAGACTTCCTTAACAACTATGTGAATATTTTGTAATGAACCATAAATGTTGATAGTATTTTAGTTTAACTCTAAAATATATTTTCAGGAAACCCACGTAATAAATGCGCGCTACAACCCGGTCACAGCCTTATGGACTGGATTCGTCTCGGCAATTCTGGAAAAGATTTGACCGGCGTAGGTGGTCGAATTAGACCAGTACATCCGACCGAGCTGGCGACGCATAATACAAAAAGTAAAGTATCTAAGCATCATTTGAAAATATATAAAAATGGTGTGCTTAACTAGAATTTCAATTGCAGATGATGCCTGGCTGGCCATTCGTGGTAGAGTTTACAATATAACGCACTATCTACCTTATCATCCCGGTGGTAAGCATCTAATAAACTTTTAAATAATGATATTGCCCGGTTAATTTCGATTTCGACAGCTTATCTTTATTAGGGATCAGCCATCGACGCAGAAGATATTAAAGTGCTCTAGTCCACGCATAAAACACAGGTGCACTCCCTCTCTCTCTTTTAACCTCATAGTACGTGGGGACGGAAAACTGACATAGTTCAGTTGGGGGAACGCAAAATCATGCAACGAGATTACAAATTATTTAGATTATTTGGAAATTACTATGTGAAACAAAGAATAGTGCAATACATTTAAGTCACTGTCGTAAGTAGCGGTCACACCATCCATTGTATGTTTTTTAGGTCCTGAAGAGTTGATGCGTGGCGCTGGTATGGATGCGACCGAGTTGTTCGACAAAGTACACCCGTGGGTGAATTACGATTCGCTTTTAGCAAAATGCCTGGTTGGACCACTCCGCTTCGACAGGCCGGATGCCCAAGAACTGTTCGATTCCATCAGCACCATCTCAAAATCTGAACGCCTTCGCGAGCCTTCTAAAGCTCAGGAGCTTGTCAGGAAATCAATGGAAAATCTGGCCAATTGTATAACGCCCGTAAAAAAGAAGATAGGGAGTAAAAGTGAAGAAAATGCTAAAGGAAGCCCACCTTCTAAGATAATGCAGAGTTTGATACATTCTAGTGAATTACCCGTTTCAATAAGTAGAAGAGCAGCCTCCAGCCCTGTTAGAACTGAGAAGAGAAATGGCGATTCGCCTCTATCCCTTCGATTCGATTGGATACAAACATCAACAAAACTGACGGTATCCGTGTATACCGGCTATTTGGCTAACCCTGGCGGCTGTGCAAGGCTCACGCAAGGACATTTGTTGATTGAAGTGATCACGGACGATTGGTTAAGGACGATTAAACTAGTGCCTGAAAACGCGCTGCAGGAGCCACTCAAATTGCGAATTTTCGCCGAAAGTGGAAAACTAGAAGTAAGTGCTTTTAATTATAAGTATTGAACATGGAATTAGTTAAAATAAAAAAAAAGGAATTCTGATATTCACTTACTGCAGTATGTGGTACACCTAAATAACAGAGGTACATAATGAAATACTTTTATTTTGCGTGCCACTATTGCTTAAATCATGATGTTATATTTCGTCTTGATTCTTTTTTTTTAATCCGGATGATACGCTTCCAGACTCTTGTCTTTGGTAAGCTTCATGTAACACAGAGTTCGCGGGAAGCTCTCGTCCCCACCAACTAGGTATTCTTACTTCTGTGGTTAAAATGTGTTTGGGAACACAACACAGCAATGGGCACCAATCCGTCTATGTAAAGTAAACACCGCCGTTGTCCTTCTTTTAAGATGGAGATTTGCCTACACATACTTGTGTTAGGACAAGGGGGCAATTTTTGGATTTCGTACTCATTTGCCAACCTACCTCTACCACCTTCTCTAACTTGGTCGGATAGAGTAAGGTGGTTTCTAGTAGTAGGTAGTAGTGTTGCATGACTACGGTCAGCAACCTTAGACCGCATTTTTCTAATTCAAATATCTTCGTTTCATGAAGAAGTATTATACTCGCTTATGGATTGTCAAAGACGCTACCACCGGTTTGGAATAGTACGCCTCTAACCTGAGAAGAACCGGTGAAAGAAAATCAGCAAATTGATGATGCCTTCTTGTTATAGGTCATAGCACAAAAGGTAGAAATGAAAGTATGGAAGAGTTGCGGTGAGACGACTATAGGTACGCCATCAAAAGTCACGGCTCCTCGTACAGTGGAATGTCGAATAGAGAGCATAAGTCCCGTTTCGCACGACACAATGTTGCTGGCGTTAAGACCGCGCTCTGGTCCGGTTGTTGTTCCAGTGGGATATCATGTTCGCGTACATCAGACACTGGCAGGTAACTAAGAAGTTTTTATTACTTTCGCAGAGAAAAATATTCACGTCAATACATTTGATTCATAATGTCCAACCTAATTGGCGCTAAAACGTCAGGCACTCTTCATCATCGTCATCATCAGCCTCTGATAGTCCACTGCTGGACATAGGCCTCCCCTAATACACCCCTATCTGTTAGGGGGTTTTTGTACCGTATCCCACCACGCTGGTCCAATGCGTCATAATGCTAATTCAATACAAATTGCTCGGGGGTTCAACATGGCTGCGTTCTACCAATAAAAACACGTTTGCTCCAGGCAACAATATATTTACACACTTGGATAAGGCTTTTAAAAGTGAATTCCTTCGCATTTATTACTTTTTAATTGTATCATGAGGCTAGGCTAGGCGTAATCTGGTCCGGATTATGTCAATCACGTTAGGCACAGAATTCTTATTTGGTTGGATCATCGGCAAATCTCAAGTTATTTAAAAAGAAGAATTATATTTTTATATATAAAGTTAATCTTAAATTTTATTTATAAAATTATCCTTCCTGTTTCCCATTCGTTAGGTACAGAATGCATACGATCGTACACGCCCGTTGGCGACAATTGGGGTTCGGACGATTCTACCGCGCCGTTGAAGCTCGCCATAAAGCGATATGAACTGGGCGCCTTATCTCCGCTGTTGACGTCACTCCAGGTCGGAGACCAAATAACCGTGTCAGGACCATACGGAAACTTTGAGCTTAAGAAGGTCAGTAGTGTATATTGAAAATTAGTCCTCCAAGCCGATATGTCGTGTCCGGCACCCGACGTATATTAGAGATCAGCCAACTACTACGTACAATTATTCACTATAATAATGAATAAGTGTACGTACAAACATAAGTGCACTCCGTGTTCCTTTAGTCCAATAGATCGATGGGACAGACAATTACATACATTAACAAGTCCATAGCTAATTTCTGCACTTTGTGATATCTTTATTTTTGAATGCTTATTTGTTTATTTTCAGAGTACAAACGGTAATTTATTAGACATTTAAAATATTCCTTTAATTTATTACTGTGATTTATTATTAACATAATGAACCACTATTTTATTTATTTTTTAAGCAGCTTAACTTATCAAGTTCTTTTAGTATTTAGAAGACTTTGTACCGTCGTGATTGTTACTGACTGATGCTGTTGTGAACCGTTTTCAATAATGCCATATTGCTTTTCCAGGTGTTACTCGTTGATTAATATTTGATAGCGTTCTTAATTGATATTATGTCACTGAGATCACAAACTCTTAGCAACAATTTACTAATTAAAACGCAAAATGTACGACACCACTTCGTTTTGTTTTCTTATATCGTTTTCATCGATGTAAAGTTTTATTAGCATATAGTATTAAGGTTTTTGATTAACTTTTTTCGCGATAATTGCTGTATTTACTTTCTACCTCATAAATAATAAATAAAAGAAAAAGTTTTTCTCACATTTTTTACCATCTAATTTATTTTCTTGTTTCAGCTCAAAAGTGTACGAAAGGTATATTTAATAGCGGCCGGTACGGGAATAACGCCGATGCTGGGTTTACTCAAGTTCATGCTAGCGAGGTCTAATCCACGATGGTAAATATTTCTCCACGATTATACATTCTGTTTGAACGTACTATTAAATATTTACCAAGAAAACAGCCACTATTTAGTTGGTAGCTTACTTAGGGACGTTGAATAAGTCGTTAATTAAATTTCATTATCTGTTACTCCGTTTTAAACTCTGTCTTCTATTGCAGTGAGCGTATAATTCTGCTATTCTTCAACAAAACCGAGGGCGACATTTTGTTCCGTAGAAATTTTGAAGAAATAATGAATCAAGATGACAGGTAAATACCAGCTACCTAAATTAGTATCTTGTTACAGTTTTAGACGGATCCCTTTTGATTAATTTGATAGGAAAGGCGGAATTCCGTTACGCGAAATTGAAGCTTGTGAATTACTTATAGCCTTCACAATATATTTGCGGATTACTTTATAAAGCTTATTACATAAGTTACGAAAACTTTTTGTAGTCGTCTGTAAAATAAGATAAGATTAAGTATTCGTCCTTTTATTTTCTTTTGTGAATGATTTTTACGTTCTCAGAATATGTAAGTATATATAAATGCATATATATTTAATATCAAAAAATAAATGAGTAAATATGAACGGATAATTGTTCTGTAAGCTTTGTTAAGTTTTATTATGTAAATTCTCCGCTGAACTTCAATTCGACGTTACGAAAATTATTAAAAGCGGCCGACGTTTAATATTCTGAAGTGGGTGTTATTTATAGTGAGTGTAGCAAAGATGTCAAGGGCTTGTCTATTTAGTGCACGATGTCCTTGAAAACATCTGGAATATTCTTTGAAATAAAATGTGCTGGTTATGCCGAAAATTTTTGGTTGATAGTTTTTTTTAGATTCCTCTTTCTATCGATAAGTAAATGGTGAGATATTTTGTCGATTTGTATTATACTTTTACGTGTAAACAATATTTTTACAAATCCTTATGGCGTGAATAGCGTTAAAATTTGGCTATTTGATATATAGTTAGCACTATTTATACAATGCGCAACTTTGATAGATTTTGTTTCGAAATGAATAAATTTAAAATGAAGTTTATACTTTGACTTAAATTGCTATTGAATAAAAAATTTCAATCTTCTTACAATATAGCGGTCGAGTAAAAATAAAAACATATTTTATATGTTTTATACTAGACCCATATAAAATGTGGAAACAATAAATAATTGGCGTCTTGCAATCGACGTAATGACGAATTCAGTAACAAAATCACTATACGACGCCATTTTGTTGTTTACACGTATAGGCAAAACAGTTATTTAAAGTCGTTGCTTTAAAGAACTATTTGCAATAGAAGTAATTAATTCGTAATAAATAACGCCATAAATAATTAGTAAACCTGGATTAGGGCGCCTTCATTAAGTTACCTATATCCGAGTAACATAAACACGGGTATAGTTCATCTCGAATATTTCCAGGCTTAGCGTGGTCCACGTTCTGTCGAATGGCAGCACCGAATGGTCCGGTCTCAGGGGTTCGGATAAGCGAAGGGATTTTAAGTGAATATTTCATGGATTCTGCTTTCAATTGTGACGGATCGAGTTTCGCCTGTCTCTGTGGACCCACTGAGTTCACGCACGCCGGAGTGGATATATTGAAGAAGCTCGGCATTAAAGAGAGCCAGTTACACGCTTTCATTGGATAGAGCTGGTTTATTATATTACAGTTTAGGCAATTGAGACTCGAAATAAATGAAAAGAAAATAACCCACATAATAGCATTCTTATTGATGAATTGTCGCCGAGATAAAAAAATCGATCATGACTATTTCTGCCGCAAAGGAGTAGTGTGAAAATACTACTGTGTTCCGGTTTAAAGGGCACGGTAGCCAAGGTAATAACTGGGTAAAAGAGACGTAACTTCTTATGTGTCACGATTGGCAGCGCATTGGTATGCGCAGCGATACCTTTTGTATTGTCCATGTCTATGAGCGTCGGTAGGCCGTTTCTTCGTGTGCCTTCGAATGCAAACATATAAATTACAAGCGACGCCGCGTTACGTTCCTGTGGGTTACTTTTTTAGTTTTTATTTCGAGTCTAAACTAGCTAAGCTATATATGTATGTATATAGCTATCTGTTATTAAATATATGTATATAATCACCGATTAAATAATGTAATGCCGACAGCAGTGGTGTTACACCTCGTTATATCAATGTGATTACGTCCCAAGAGTGAGAAATAGCTGATGTAAGTAGCACCTGTAAATTTACGTAATTAGAGGAGAAATGCTGCTAGTATTGCGTGTACGTAAAAATCATTTTCGAAACGTCTCTAACCTCAGTAGTTTTAAAGTCGAAATGTGATATATTAGATGTATGTTATATATCGATCGCTTACTATTCTCTTTGAAAAAAAAAAACCTGGTGAATTAATAGCATGAATATTATTGTATATATGAAATCAACATAATTAGGTACTTGAATATGTCTTGATATTTATTCTTCGATTCATAAAGATTTCTTCGTCATAAAATCTAGCCATACGTATTTCAATTATTTTCACTGGAAAAAGGGTACTCAGTCAAAAGCCGTCTTTTAATAACTAAGCCTTTACGCTATTTATTGTTTAGTATCAAAAATGATCACTATCATATGTAATTTGTATTTATTTCTCTAGAATAGATAAAGTAAATTTTTAATATAGTTCGATATTGAATACTTTTATTATTTATGCTAAATGAATGTACGCTAATATTTTTTGTGATTAGATAAGAAGAGATGAAATATTTTATGAACCTTGACCTAACTTTGTGAAATAAATTGTATGCCAAATATCTATTTTTTCTTTGTATAATATACAACTTTATATAGAGCATCACATATAGTTAAAATCGAACAACGTTACATAGAGCATGAAAGATAGTTAAAATACGATACCGATATTCAAAGAAACCATTTTTTGTGTTATATACAAAGTGTATATGTATTGTCGTTCGTTATATGGAATAATGTAAATTTTACTTGTAAATATTAAAGTGCCTACATTCCAGGTAAAAATATTGTTTTTATGTATACATGATTTTTGTAACACGACCTATTTATTTCAATTACATCATTACATAAATACGTGTGTATTATTACCCGTTTTCCCGTAAATTTACTTATCTTTAAAAAATATAAACTAAAATTACCATTTTAATGCAGACATAGTTGAGAAATAAAATCATTTTAGTGTTAGTTTATGTTACCTCCACATAAAAATGGCTATTTTTATAGAATTAAACATTTTCTGATTAACTATTTTAATACAAACACCGTTAAGAAATACAACAGGGTTATCTTCAAAAGTGTATTAAATCATGTTGATGCCACTTGAACATAAGAACAATAGAATAACATTTTTATGAAATTGACGTCTTAATGCCTATCGAAGGTAGAAATCGAGGGGCAATGTCGTAAAGAAAGCGTGTTATGCGCCTTACAATATTGATCATATTAATGTTTTAGGGGATTGAATATCTTAAATGTGTTTATAAAAATAACAACTGTCTAAGTACTAATAATCATTCGCAGTTATTATTTTAACATGTAAATATTGAACCCAAAATCTTGAGTTCTACGTGTTTACTTCATCAAAACCAGCTGTTACCCGCGACTCCGTCTCCGTGATAATATGTATAAAAATTCTGTTTTTTAAAGTGGCCAGTTTATATATATATATCATCAGCCTGTGATAGTCCACTGCTGGACATAGCCTCCTTAATACACTATCCATTAAGGGTTTTAGACGTATCTCAACACGCTGGTCCAATGCGGGTTGGTGTGGACCGACTTTAACACGCCCATCCGACGCATGGATCATCTTACTTTCAGACAATTGGGTGATCGCTGCCCAATCTAACCACTAGGAAACAACAACGAAATTTGTTGAGTCCCTGCAGGATTCGAACCTACGACCTCCGTTTCGAAGCACACGCCTATACCACTAGGCTACGAGGCAGTTATATGAGCTATATTTTAGAGAAAGTAACGTCGAAATCGGATCAGCTATTCCGGAGCTTAGCGGGTACACAAAGGCAGACAAAAAATAGTTCATTGGTCGTGGAAGTAAATGAATACTAATATGTTTGGTTTATTACACAACGTAATATGGTCCAAAAAAAACGGAATATGTGCTTTGATTACTAAGCACAAGCGTAATTAGATCTACAATTTATGTAAACTAAATATATGCGCTTTTTACTGACCAGGGTTCATTAAAATTAAATCTAATATATAACTTTAATTGCGTCGAAATATAGGCCCTTAGTTTGGTAAAATGTTTTGTCGCCTTATGAGTTTGATTTATAAATAAAATTACGGACCTTATTTGGCGATGAATTTTACCAATAAATACACGTTTATTTATTTTTTTAATATTAATTAAAACTTTATGTACAAGCTGTACAGCGGTGGTCTTAATATCCATGGACTTTTTTGCCAGTCAACCTTGGGGTACTATAGAAATAAAAAGTGGAGAGGTGCAAACATGTGTATTAATTTTAATGTTTGCAATAATTTCTGTAAGTAAATTGGTTTCGTTATTTAGATAAAGCTTTCTGGCTTAGTTCATGATATTGTTTTGCTTTATATTTATCATTAAAAGCGTACTTTTGTTGCGTAAAGAAAGTTTGTCAAGCACGGTGTTTTTATTAAAACAATTTCCCTTAGCTTTCAAAACAATTTTCCTCGAAGCAAGGACGCCCCTTTTTTAACAACTTTACAATTCCTTTATACAAAACAATAGCAGTGACATGTTCTGTTTTACACCGTTTGGATTTCACTATATTTTTTAAATTTTATATAGGTATTTATTTAGTTAACGTAATGTTATGGGTAATACGTTTTAAATTTAATCGAATTCACGTTAAAATATGTATGATCATTTGTAAAATAACAATGATTAGTATCAATTATTCGTTTGTCATTACGCTACTCTTATTTTGTTCTTAATGCTGTCGTTATTTTTTATGGCATGCCTATTCTAAAACTTTAAAACGCGAACGGAATGAGAGTCAATTGGACATCATCCGGTAGAAAACGATATACCTACTTATATCGTATATATGATTTATAACTATGTATATATTTATTGCCTCCGCATGTATCCGCCTCCGTGGTCTAACGATATTCACCCTTGCTTTGTCAACCGTAGGTCGTGGGTTCAAATCCCGCGTGTAAACAACTCCGTGTCATTGTTTTTTTTTGGTTGGTTAGGATATTTTGGGTCGATCAGGTCTGATTTGACTCAGTTTTCTGAAAAGTAAGATGATTCAATCTATGCATCGGATGAGCATTGTAAAAACGCGATCCAAGCATCAACCCGCATTGGACCAGCGTAATATGGTCCAAAAACCCCCAAATTGAAAAGACATGCATTAGGGGAGGCATATGTCCAGCAGTGGACTAACAGGCTGATGATGACTGCCTTGTGGTGAGCTTGCGCTTTAGATAGCGAAAGTTGAGGGTTGAGGTTCACCTTGTCAATCAGGGATTTTAAAACTCGCCAATTTTTTTAGTTGGTTAGGGAAATGCAGAGTGATTACCTGATCGCCTGTAAAGTAGGAGGATGCGTTAGATGGGCATGAAAAACTATGATCCTGCGTCTGATCTTTTATCCCTCTTATCGGAATATGAAAGTGCAAAAAAGGAGAATCCATCTATGTTTGCGGGTACACTTAGGTAGTGTAATATGTTCTGCATAATCAGCTAATTCTAATATAGATCTACCGACCTAGTCGAAATCGGCTAGACATTATTATTAGATATAATATACGATAAGTTATCCTATTTATATAGTCTGTAATTATGTAGTCTGTAATTATGTAGTCTGTGTCTGTGTTTGGTAGAATCAAGCGTAATAGAACATGTATTTCAAAGCGCTTTAATGGCCATACTTAAATATAAATAGACGCAGAAATAAAGCACCAAATTCAATTCTGTTAAAGAATCTCCAGAATACTTAAAGTAATTGTGATTCTCGAACGACTTGAATCCTCAATTGAATAAATAAATAAATTATTTTGTAACAATACACCGTCATTATCTCGATAATTCTATAATAATAAATATTTATTAGTTAAGGTAAATCTAAATTCCAGTTCATTATTAGCTTGGAAAATAAAGTCCCCTTTTACATCCCGGGGGTTTAATTCATTACCGTCGTCTAATTTAACCTTTAAAAGTAATATAGAAAATCCAAAATTATCCTACAAAAACGTTGATCTTACGTTATATAGTGAAAATGGGTAGCGAGATGGGGTACTTAAGCTTAAAGGTCAATAACATAAAAAATTAAATAGTGAAATAAAATATTTATTTTTTAATCAACAACAAGTCACTATTATTCTTATGTATATATTCAATTGGAGCTTTCGGTAACACAGACAACAGAAAAAAAAGCAAAAGGTGTTTTGCCCCGTCTTGCCTCATACTGCTGGTAAGATGGGGTACCCCCCTAAGGGAATAGGAGGCGATAAGAATGATCACAGAGAAAGATGACTATTTAGTATTTATTATTCTTCTTGTTTTTTAATTCATAATTTTTTTTTTTTTTATAATTTGTTTTAATTCTTAACCTTTTCTGCTTAGTATATATGTTTGTCTGTGTGATGCTTTTTCTTATTTGTAGGAAAAGGATAAAAGGAAATTCAGTCTTTCCTGGAATTTTTTTTATATTATTAGAATATTTTTTTAAAGCAGAAGTGGAATGAGTTTTTTTTAGAGGATTCAAAAGAAGGCTATTGTCGCTTTTATCGCATGTTATGTCACCCTATGTCCTTGAGTGTGATCCTGTGCTGGTTCTTGATAAACTAGCTTGGAACTCGAGTGGTAACATGTTTATTGGTAGGTAACGAAGCTTAATTTTTGCAAACACAGTAAAAAACAGGCAGGCTAATACCCTTTCATTGGTATGAGTAAATATTTTTTAGTCTTTACTTTTCTCTTTTATATCGTCTGTGGCACATCAAATGTTAAACTGCTGTATAATATAATATATACCCATTTTTCATATCAAAAACCGCTGCTTCCCGCATGGAGTTTGACTATGACCTCAGTCAGTCTCTCGTTTGTAGACAACAACTACGCTTAAGAGAAAAAATATACTAAGCTTAAAAAACAAACACATTTTTAACGGATAAACAAAACTATTTTCATTGGGGGCATAATGGGGTACCATTACCCCACTTGCGACATCGTCCGCGGACTAATATAAGAAAAAAATCTTTTAGTTTTTTGTAAAAAAAATGGGACAACGACGTCAGCTATCTTTTAGTGAAAGTACCGTCAAAATCGGACCAGCCATTGTGATATATAACCGATACACATAACCAAATATTTTTCTGTCTGTTTGTCTGTCTGGCTAATCTCTAGAATAGCTGGTCCAATTTTGAAGGAACCATCACGGGAAGATAGTTCAAGTACTTAGGAGAATAACTTACAAAAAAAACTAACGAATTTTATTTTATATTATGTTATAATCAATATCAAAATTCCTTCTGTCTCCAATTCTTATTTGATAGGAGTCTACAATTTATTATAGGTTGTTTGAGATTTTCTTATAATTTACAAAATAATTTCAAAGCCGAAAATGAACGTTTTGTTATTTTCGAAGTAGCGGAAGTCCTTTATCTATTATGTTGTTTAATGAGACTTTTCAACTTTATAAAGGAAGACCTTGAAGTTTTAATGCTTCCGAAAACTTTGAACACAGGCGAACGTTATTTCGCGTACGCCCATTTTCTTATCAGAATTAATTAAAGTTTGTAGAAGAAAGAATTATAAAAGAATTTAATAATGTTTGTATTACTTTACAAACCTAATTAAATTTGAATACACAAATCCAGGATTTTGTATAAAAAAATATACAATTTATTTATTTACGTAAACTATTTTAGTATTAATATTGCTTGTAATAGTTTGTATCCCAATTTTTACTTAAGTGAGAGTGATAACTAAACGACGAGCGTCCAAAACCTGCGAGTTTAAAATACTTTTTGTGTTTATTGCCAAGTCGATAAAGGTTTAGTTACATGCTACGTTTAAAGCAGTTTATCTTACACCCTAACCAAATGAAACATGGAAATTTCATAAAAAATGTATAGTGTCAAACTTACTTGGCGGCAAAAAGTGTAATTTGTTAAACAGCGTTGGGATTGAACACTGCCGTGGACGTGAACAAGAACTGGTTCGTACCTAGCACTTTTAGTGTTTGACATTTGACGTTTAAGTAAATAACATGTGTTATTTGGCTTACGAAGGCATAAGCAAAACTGAAGTTAACTTTGATATAATTTACAGTGTTTAGATTGTTAAATTAACGAGTAATGTGATCGTTTAAGTTAATTTTACATGATATACCAATCGTTAAGTAATCTATGTTATAGATTTTTATTATATATATTTTAATAAAGTACTTTTTTGGTGCGTTACGGAGAAATTATGAGATTAAATTTGTACGATGCGCGCGGACACCATCACGAAAAACCGGCACCCTTAAGTTAGATATAGTCAATATTTTAGTTCTTTCGTGATTTTTAAATATACTTAACTAAACTAATACGTTGTAACAAAACTTTTTATGTATCGAATATATTTTATTGTATCGTTAGTGTCGTTTTTACTACAAACGTCCATTAAGCGAAAGATTAATTTTTAAAACAGATTTTGATCTTACTTCTAACGCGTGTACATAAGTACACACCCACCAGGATGTGATATAAGGTGTCGTTTAATCTTTCCTACGTTCATATTATTGATATGAATGTAAGCGAGGAGCGACGTTGTTAGTTTCATACCTACTTCATAGTCGTTTGCATTACTAATAAAGCAAAACCTAGTTTCTATTTTAAGAGGCTATTGAAATCGAAAATAATATACAGTTTCGCAGAGCATTTTGAAGTAGCGTATCTACATGCAATTAAATTTCTGGTTGAAAATTGCAATGAAAGAGCACTTATAAGGAGTGATCAACTACCATTAGTATCGTTTACCTAATTTAAAAACAATTAATATTTGTTTAACAATATTAGATAGCACTTATCGCTTAAGCCAAATATTAAATTAAAATAAAACAAATTGTTTTAAGAAGTATCTTAATTAAGATATTTTTAAATTAGCGACAAACTTTAGTACTATTAAGCACGTACACATTTTTTTAAACTTCGGTTTTTCTCAAAATTTATACAAATATAAAGTTTTATTTATAGTAACATTTTATTACATATGTGTCCATGAAATTTAAAAGGATATATCTTGTGACTTACTATTGTTTGTTAATAATTATAGTATTTTTTTGCAAAACGATGAAAATGGAAAACGATTGTAAGATTTTCTAGGTTTCTTCTCAGATCAAAAGCGATCTTCTCAGAATCATTGATAGCGTGTAATCGAAGTGTAGGGTACCCTAAATATGGATTGCCATAAGGGTTTCTTTAAATATTACGAAAATAATACAACTTATGTACATCTTTATCATTTCAATCAGTCAAAAAATTATTGTCTAAACTTTTTATAAAATATATTTATTTTTTTAATATATGTATAACTTTTTTAAAATTTGTAAATGAATATGGACCACTAGGTATTTATATTTATTATGTACCCAGGGTGTCTAATATACATAGACTAACAATTTAAGGTACTAACAATGCATTAATCTATAAATACTTATTTTACTTAACAATTTTAAATTAAAGGTTTCAAATAATCAACCAGAAATATCAATTATTTCTATTTCACTGTTTGCAAATTGCGATATTTTGCTATTTGCAAAATTCACATTAATATTTGTCACCTTTATACGTTCTATGCATAAATGTCATGGGCCCATTGACTACAAGATTGTCATGCCACTCATAAGTCCCCAAGCATAAAAATAACAAACAAAATATAAGTATTTTGCATTATTATTCGGCCTTCTATCAGGACTTTTGTCAGTACCATTTGTTATTCTAAGTTGAGGGTGATGTTTACTCTTTCTTGTCAGCGCTTATTTCGGGCATCTTAGAGCGCACTGCATTTATACCGGTCTTGTCAACATTATTTATGTTGTTAGGCGTATATCTGTACCTGTCCATAGCTTCTTCTAACAATGTAAAAATCTGTTTACATTTTCTTTATTAAAACCCTTTAGTATAGCGATGGATGTTCCAATGGGTTGGCGATTAGAAATATTTGGGTGGCGTTTCAAGACCAAGTTTTGCCAGTTGCCTACTTATTTTGGGACAATTTATTTGTCACATTATTCTTATGTGCCAATTGATATGCCAATAACATCGCGTCAAGTTAATCAAACTCCTGCTTCTTCTATTTGGAGAACATATTTATCTAAGTCCTTTTCTAACTTTGTAGGAGACGTGGATTCTCTCTCAAGTTTACTATTAGTTATTTCTTGCAAAGCCTATCTTTTTTCAGCTAAAATAAATCAGAGTAGTTTAAGGTACATCATAAGTTGTGGAAGCTTTTAAAACTTACATTTTTTCTATTGTTATAGAATCTTTGTCCCATTGTTGTTTTCACCTTTTACTTGTTGATGCCATATCCCGAAACAAAAATATGTTGGGTTCATATTATGAACTTACTAATTATAAGGTTGAATCCCTCTTGTAGTCCATATTAGAAAGTGATGCTACTTTGACGTTACAATATTCTCAAAAAAGACTATATATAATACAGCTACAAGTTATGCAAGCAACAACTGCTAAACACAAACGTTCTCAGAATATACATAATTACAATAAAACCAGTATTAATATAACTGCAATAATCTTACAAACATACCGAAAACCTATATCAGACCGTGTTGAAAATGTCTGCCAATGACACTAGGGTCGATAAAGACTCGCTGTGAATCACATGCGAAATCACACGCACGAAGACCATCGGACCATATTTACTGGTATATCCAATCCGTTAGTAATTCTACATAGTCGTTATATAGCCCATACTGTGGAACTAGTCCATATTTAGAGAAATTACTCTAATAATACTGTTTTATACAAGGATTTGATACTTCACTCTAATAATACTGATTTGATTTTAAACAACAAACGCAAATCTTAAGAAGACCTTATCGGCAGCTAAATCTGAAAAAAACGTAAAACCTTTTTAGTTGAAGGAGCTACGTTCTTCACTTCAGTAAATAGGGTCCCTAAATAAGGTGTTTCGAAAAGGAATAAAATAAAAGAAGGGCGGTAAACTATCTGCTGACCTTCGAGCCTTTTGAGGTATCGGGAGTTCGATACCTATAAACTTGATTTGCAAAAAAAATTGGCAAGATAATCTATTCATGTTTTTTTAAATAACTGAATTTTAAACATTTTTATAAACATAAATCGACAATAATACAGACATTGTTTTATATAAAACATATCGATTAAACTAATACAACACAAGAATATGTTAACCTTAAAATGGTTATTCTAGGTAACATGCAACTGTATGTTAAGAATAACTATGAACTATCATTTTTTATTTAGTTAAAGGCGAACTGATACGTAAAACATTATTTGAGGAAGTCTTGAGATTTAGTCAGTTTGTATGATGTCAATATTTCTATTTGTTCAATATCACAAAAAATATGTTTAGAAGGCTTTCTTTTCTTCTTTGTTTTTGTAATATTACCAGCATGTCGTTATTACTTTGTAAAAACATTTGCCGGTAAAAATATTACTGTGTGAACGTTTTCCCACATGAGGTATTTTCTTGCCAATAAAACCTCAGGTGCCGTTGAAAACAGAATATTGGAAAAGACTTTGTAGCTTCTTCTAACATCAAACGAAGTATCTAACATTATGGGCTCTAATAAAATTTACAAACGATTATGAATAATCTGTTATAAAGAACATCGATGTATGTATATGTGTGTGAATAAATTATTGAAGGTTGTAAGCTTCCTGTTTATCGGAACATTAGTAAGGATGTCCCACATATTTTCCGGTGCCAGTTTCCGCCTCGAAGATGTCATGTATAAACATATTGTGTAAACATATAATGGGACGCCGATTTCTCGGCGGTACATTTCCTACTGAATTCATAAACGTCCTGCTAGCCATTTCATAAAAATGTTTTGAAAATTAATGCTTACTTGAATTACTTAATGGAAACTTTATAATTTTTAATGTATTATAAAGATTCAAATTCGTTGTACAGTTCAACGACTACACAAAATTAGTTAATAGGTAATGCGAATGAATGATTTAATATATATAAGTCAATATAAATCAGAACTTCATTTAAATCAGTAACAGTTGCAAAGTGCATTAATTATATTACCATGGACATGTACATTTACATTACTTTACCCTGCTTTTAAAATCTATATATCCTCTTTGATATAGCCTAGAAAGCTCGTTTGTGCATAAGTTTGCATTTGTAGTGATATTATTGTGATTATGGCTGCCTTAAGTAATAGTACAAATTTCTAAAATCTCTAAAATAATAATTTCTTTAATATACTACATTGGATTTTAATATAATTACTACAATAATTTATATTTATTATAGACTATACTATAATATATAACTAAATTTTTTTCCGAGACTTTTTGAACATATTTATTTGATATATGTTCCAAAAGTCTCGGAATGTAACGAATACTATTTACTAAATCCCAATGAGCATGAAGTATTGCCAGTAAACAAACAATACGTCAGTTTTATTAAAATATTTTCAGCGTACATTTTTAAAAGCTAACAGACTGTAGTACTATTGAGAATGTTTACTTAAGAGCTCTCTCTTATTTATTAGTAGTCAACAGTTTCCATTCTCCGTAGCAAGGTTTTAAAAGCTTTTCAATTTCTTTACTTTATCCTTTTCCCGAGAGACTTGTTAACATTTACTTTGATTTGTTGTTATCATACTCGGATAAAAAGATTTTAAATCTATCAATTTTATTAGTTGCTTTTATTACTAACTGACAAGCGCAAATAAGTTAAGGTTACTGTTTTAAATATATCCTTTGTTTCTATTCCGCTCCAATGCAATAGCAATGTGATAATTATATATTTCTCTTACCTTATTTTTTTTCGATTAATATCTAGTCTGAGGTACTATTTAACATTGCTGAGATTTGCTAATTCAACTAAATAAACAAATAATTAAATTTTATGTATTGAATTACAATATAAATTGTTTGTTCCAACTTGCAAGCACGTTTATAAAATTTTTCGTGTTCAAATATACTTCACTAATATATTATCCGAAATAGATGAAGTGTGTGATCGCTGGTAATAAATAAAAACTACGTTAGTATTGGTTACATAGCTTATATGTCTAAATCTTACCTGGCTTAAGAAAATAAGAATTGTAATTCTTATTTGCTTTATCAAGAATTTAACGTGAGAATGTGTGATGATTAACGCTAACTACAATATCGCCAAGTAGCACTAAAGCGGGGGATACGTTCCGATAATATGCCGCAAATAAAAAAATCATGAATACAGAATAGTAATTTACACGAGAATATAGGGGATACATTATTATATGACTAAATTAAAAAGAAAACAATTATCCTAGTCAATTTCAGGCAAATCTCCATATTGCGATTGTAACAATTCCTAAATGCAACTTGATACTATCTGTTTGAACCCATTTTGTTCTATTTTATTGGTCGTTGACGTGCTTCGTTGATCAAAGTGATTCACAGACCTTTTTATCGCAGTCAGAGAAGGCCACAGCTTTTCAATATTGACTTAATTGTGTAAGGAATTTGTTCTTTCAACGATTATTTCATTATTACAACGTTTGCTACATTATTTTTTTCTGCAGTACATTATATACGAATCAAGATTAAAATCCATAATATCAAATAAGATTTAGAATGTTCGTCTAATGCAATAAGAACTTGGAACCTGTAATATTCATTTGTTCATAAATTGAAGCTTGAAGATTGAAGCATCAATTTGGAATTTACGATTTTATTAACAAGTTAAGTAGAAGTTCCCTAAAATATTTTAAGTATATGATATCTGTGATAATATTAACTAGCTATATTTTAATTTTTATTACTTAATTTACGTTGCGTTTACAAAGGGCAAAGTCGCAGTAGTCAGTCGTTGATCTGACTAGAATCGCGAAATAAGAAATATTATGCCGTGATTTAGGAATTGGGTCGCATTTTTTTTAAATCGATTATATATCGAGAATAAGAAGCTTTTACTGTACATTATATCCAATGATAGTTGTATTAAATCTACTTATTTACGGATCTTTCGCTTCAATTCTTTTTATTTATTCCCGACGTTTCGGGGGTTCTTTCTAGGGTCCATGATCATGGGCAGATTACGGTATATTCCATCGTAGTCAGCCGGTCGAGAACAACTTCGGGATTCAATTTTAAGAATTGACGCAAAAAATCGTTAAATAAGTGGATGTAATATGCATTATTATCGCGTAAATAGAAGGAATAATCAATGAGATTTGTTTTATACTTGGGGAAAGTATTTTTTTTTAATTTAGATCGCGAATGTAACGAAGTATAATCTGTTTGTTTGGGCGTAATATTGATAGATATATAATGAGAAAGTGTGGTGTGATTTTCTGTTTCATGGTAATTTGTAGGTTTTAAAGCTATAAACATATTCATAATTCAATATTATTTAATAACTGTAAAGCAAAGATGCTTTATTAAAAGTTATTGTGGAAAATCTATTATATATTATCTATTATATAATTATATATTATTAATCATTTAATATTAATATTTAATCAATTATTAATATTCAAAACTTTGAGACTGAGTAGTTGCCATTTAATGATCATATGTATAATATTATATAATTATATATTATATATGTATTATAGTTATCATATAATGGTATATATATATTCAACAACTAAATTTAACAGTAAGTTATTAAATTATGATAGATATAATAAAATAACAATTATGAATAAAGATAAGATAGAATAATATAGAGCATACTATTGAGTATATAACTTAACAGAGCATTAGTCGAACCAGTTTGTTATTAATTATCTGTATTGATTATTTTAAACATGAAACTCATGACATATGTTTTATGTGACATTCAAAACTCACGGACGTGAATATATATGGTAATATTCACTGTATTCGTATTCACGAATTTCCTGCCATAATATATGACAGTAAATCTTTGATGGTACAAAAACCAGAAGACACAAGGAATTTAGTGACTTTAAATGACTATAGGTTTTTACATGCTGTTACTTATAAAAGCGCAAAAATGGCGGACTGTATGAAGACTTTGAGGAAAATTCACCCATTCACCTACAGTTTTATGAAAGGTATGCACATTGTTGTCCTTTTTCAAATTATTCCAGGTTACAAACAACTTGGGCCAGTTTTAAAAACTAACACACAATTTTCCTTTTTCTTTTAGCGGCAGTCAACAGCTATTATTTTTTGTTTCAACGTTTCGAAAGATTATCAATTAATTTCTCTATTCTACATTTGTTTCCGAGATTTCTTCGATGATAATTATTTGTTAACACTGTGTTTCATGTTTTTTTTTATATTGCTCAGATAAATGGCATAAAACTATTTGCCTTTCATAATAACTGAGCCGTGGGAATTAGCTTTTTTTCCTTAATAGATAAACTTCAAGTTTTAAAAAGCTTTGTAGTCTGTGTTTGTTTTTCGTTGTAATCCCTCGTGTAATTTAACAGAACTATAAGTAATAACAATCTTATACACATTTTTTTCTGTTCTCTAACTTTTTAGATTTCATTTCTAAAAAAAAACATTTAGAATATTATTCCACACATGCCTTATTTACGTAAAGACTTTTAACTATGGATAAAATACAGGATCATATTTCAAATCTCTATTGCAGTCATGAAAACTATAAGTAATAACAATATTTTATTTGTTAGTGTATTCGCAACAAAAATAAAACGATTATCATTGAAATTGTATCTAACTTTTGTTTTTAGAAAGTAATTGAATAACTAAGGAAAACAATGTGTTTCAAAATCTTATTCATAATTTAATTGTTAATTTCTATGCAGGGATGTAATAGAAAATGGCAAAGTCATTCTTAAGTGTTACCAATAAAATAAAAATGCCTTCCGAAAAAAAATTGAATGCGTAACTGGAGTCGATCTCATACGATCAAATTGAATTATATAAGTAAGCCAGGCCGTAAAGTAATCCTTTATTTTAAGAAGCGCTCTCAGACTTGACAGCTTCTACTTTAACAAAACTGTTCGCAGACTTTCACAGAGTTACGTTAAATCTCCTTTAATGTTGAATTATCTTTCGGTTACTATATAAATAAGGCTTCTTAGTTGCCCAGTTTATTTTAATTTAACGTGGCGAAAGTGATGTAGTAACGTAACGTATTGTATTTTATTTTTCTTAAAAAAATGACGTGTATTTCACAAATAACTTTAAATTTCAGAAATCAATATTTCGTTACAAGACTAAAGCGAACGACTTTATGTATTGTGCTGTTTAATGAGACTTTATTTTATTAGCGAAAGACGTCGAGTTTCAAGACTTCAGAAAACTTTGAACAACATCGTATATTATTTGACGAAGAGTTGAAATTTGATATCCTTTTGTTTAGGAAAGGGGCCATAAAAAACTCTTATAGCAATATACAAGTCCCTTATAGTAAAGGTATAGGTTGGCAATGAATTATTGTTGAAATTTTAATATAATACACATTTTTTTCTGTTTTCTAACTTTTTCGATTTCATTTCTAAAAAAAAACATTTAGAATAATATTCCACACATGCTTTATTTACGTAAAGACTTCTACTATAGCAAAAATACAGGATCATATTTCAAATCTCTATTGCAGTTATGAAAAATGTTTATTGCTGATAAAAGTTTTTATTATTTTATTAATGAAGGCGATGTGAGGAAAATCGCATTGATATTTAAATTAATTTTTATTTAACTAAATTTGACATTATATTTATTAAAATGTTTAAGGTCTGAGTTTTTAGATATTATTAAAATTTAGTATTTGCGTTTGTATTTACAAAAATACACAAATTAAAATAAAGTAATTTCCAAAGTACTTTTTTAATGTAACTTATTGTCTGCCAAACTCGTGCTGCAATATCATAAAGTATTTATGACATTGCAGCACGAGTTTTTATCACTAGGTTGTGGATCTTCTTTCATGTCGCTTTGATACGATATGATATGCGACGAGACGCCAAAAACGGATTATTTAAAAGAAATATTGTTGTTAAATTAACCTTTCGGACAGGCGTTTGTTAAATTGACTTTGTTTAACAGTCCTAGTCAAGGAAGCGTAAATGACAAAAACTGTTTTAGGTCTTTGCTAATGTCAAGACATAGATAGGAGTTAATATAATAACCTCTTATGTTCTCTGTTTCGCTATAAGTAATGTGGTAAAATCTCATAACTCATACTGAAACAAATTACACCCAAAATCAAGGATATATTGGGTGTAATTTAATATCTGCTCCTTACCATTACCTTGTTTGCATAAATTATAAGGTAGAGCCAAGTATTGATTAAAAGCAACCTTTTGTGACTCATTGTTAGGGGAAAGGATGCATTCTTATTCAGTGAATTGAACGTTAAACTTTAAAGTGCTTAGCATTTTAATACGTATTTTAAACCAACGGTATAACAAACGGTGCAACGATGCAGAAATCGTTTAATAACATTAAACAGAGCGTTTCATTCACGCTTATCTTTGGTTCATTTAAAATTTTATTGTTATTGTTAATCAAGTTTAAAGCACTTTAAATTTTCCCACTTCTTTCTGCCACAAAGCAGAAGTTTGAAAGGACTACTGTGTTTTAAGGGCACCGTAGCTAGCGTATTTAATGGGTAATAAGACGCAACATCTTAAGTCTTACTCATTAATAATACCCCTGGTATTGTCGATGACGATTGATCTCGGTGGCCATTTTTCATCATGTGGCCCTTTGCAGACTCTAAAAAAATACTCAAAATATAAGTATAATTATTAGTACCATTTTCTCGGGCGTAAAAGTCTCATGATTGTAGAACAGGTTATTAACAATATATAACCACAGTATATAACCAGCTCGGTAACATCAATTACTATCACTTGGTAAATTATCCCTCCATGTGTCTACCGTTTTTGTAATTAATTATCATATGAAATATTTTACATAGCGAAACAACGTTTGCCGGTTCAGCTAGTTTTTATAAAAAAATATTGCTTATAAAAATAATCAATTCTAACGCGTTATCGAAATTGGTTATTTAATAGCACTGTGTCATTAAATTTCTAAGGCCTCACAACACATAACTGGAACTATAATACTAAACCAATTTATTTTACTGTTAAGAATATACTATTTACTAATTCTATTTTGATATTCAATTGTTGTCCACCTATTGTGAGGTTGTTCTCCGAAAGCATTTAAGTAGTTTGAATGTAATTTCGCGTTTTCGATTAATATGCCCCTATTACGTTGAAGGACATATTAAGAGTATACATTCCTAATATGATAAATTTATATTTATTTATAATAATAACTAGCAGTATTTTTACGGCTCTGTCCGTATTTTTTCAGACTTTTGAAATGTATTTTCATGGGGTAAAATTTAGTCATTGTTATTCAAGGTGCATATAGCTTTCTCATCGTGAAAGATTTTTTTAACGTGCCAACGTACTAGTTACATGTACTAGTGTATTATTGTGCGAATGTTTGTAATAAACCAACATTCGCGCCATAATACAATTTAAAGTTTTTTCTGATAGCTTCTATTGATAAGCATGAAGAATATGTAATTTTTTTCCTATAAATATTTTAATACTTCTTTCGTAAGTCACCTCCGTGGCCTGTGGTTTGCCTTGTGGCTAGTGGTTTGGCCCTTGCTTTACAAGCCAAAGGGCATCAATTCGAATCCCATGAGAAAATACTATTGTGTCATAGTTGCTTTCTGTTTTCGTTTAGGTCAAATTAAATTCTTAAAAAGATTATATAAGTATTTAAGTGTTTATATTGAAATAGTTATATTCTCTTCTTTGTTATCCTTTTCTCCCATAACCTACCCCTAGGCAATTAGCTAGTGGGTTCAAATAGGTAAGTTTGCTTTTTGAAAATAAAACAAATAATGTCTATTATGATGGATACTGAACTTATAAGGCTAGATGCGACTATCCTCGCTACGAGGGTAATTGGCTTAGAGCTTATATTGTGCATGAGAAACTAACTTAATCTTATAAAATGTTCCAGTCTCTGCATACATTTTTATGACAAGTACTTTATTGATTACTAAAAACAACTCATAGCCGTATAAACCACTTTTAATATAAACCGATTTTAATACAAAGAATACATAAATATATATTCTTTTTTATCTCTTGTTTATGTGTATTAATGAAATATCGGCTAAAAGATGGCAACTAAGCACTTAAGATATTTCGAAGCATATTAAAAATTCAATTAATAAAAAGGCGGGATGGGGTTTAAATTGGCAAATCACGGATCAGATCTTCTTTTGCTACTTAAACCAAGAACTAATCATAAAATAACATTAATAGATAAAGTACCTTAGTAAATTTTTGTAAAATTTTTGGCACTCAAACTTTGGTTAAGCAGAGAAGTACAATTTGGCACAGAAAAAAACAACAGTCATGATAAGTAAATGTTAGAAATGTAAAAATATTTCTATGGAGTCCTTTTTGTAGGGTATACTTTATAGTTACTCTGGGCAAACATAAATTCAACTCAGCGGGGTACTATACTTATTTATGTTTAACATTTCGCAGTTATTAATTATAAAAGGTTTCTTTTATTTTCACCCGTCAAACACAAAATGTCGGGATAATTAATGATTCTTCAATTTAAATTTGTTAACTCAATCTCTAATATAATATTAAATAACTATGCTTATTTAAAAATATAATATTGTTATAATTTTATTGTGGATTCGATCTAACTACTGGCCTTTATTATTATTTATCGCAAAATTTAAAGTTTAAATAAATTTTTAAATATATGGCAATAAAATTTATATCACACGCTAATTCAATAAGTTTTACATAGTAAGTGTATAAGATAGTTTTTTTTAAATTTATGACTTATTCTTAATATAATTTTCAAATACATTTTTTGGTCAATGATTAATAGCAGTACTTAAATGCACACCAAGTAATACACTTAATCCAAAATACACGATATGTTGTTATTCGTATCATATTATAGATATACATACATATGTGGAGTAGAGCTTAAAGTATCTTTCGCTTAAGGTTTTGTGGTGTAGCAGAAATTGTAACTAAAAACAAAATAATTTGAAAACTTTGCGCGTTATTAATTTATTTTTAACAATTAGTCCATTTGAACGTGTTTTTTGCCGTTGCTTAAATCCACCTTTCTGATACCTGCCGCTAAAATGAGGAAGCAGCCGGGATCTGCCCGATGGAGCGGCCGGTATACCCTCTAAAACCAACGGTTGCTCATGTCGCTGTAGCCGGGGCCGCGGGTTGATGACAGTCTTCGGCTACCCCGGCGCGACGTGACCCTCACGGGCCTCTTCTCTCCAGTTGTGCTGGGACACACGGATCGTCGCTTTAGTTTCCGTGCCAGAGCAAACAGCACGTCACCTGCTCTTGAGCCCTTATCTGGGCGGTGGACACCCTCTTGCCAGCCGCTCTTCGGCGCCCTGGCCTTCTTCTGTGGATAGCCAGGGCGCTGATGGCCATCCTGTCTCTTACCACGGTTTTCTTACGGGACATCACGTCCTCACAGATCGCAAGGATGACGCCGCAAGAAGCGAAAGATCGTGCCCTTCTGAATGCTAGGCCTTCTCCTCTGCACATAAGCCACGGAGGTTACACTCCTCAGTACGCTCCCTACCGGCCAAGCGGCACTGGTACCTCCCGAAACAGCCGTGACCCGAGAAAACCTGCGTCGAGCGGAATGTCAGGGAGCCGTGTCCTTTCCCAGCCAACACTTTAAAACGTCCATTGCATTATTTTCCTAATTGCTCAAAGTTAAAATAATTTAACTTTTTTTAAGTTTAAATTTATAAAAATAGTACAATTGCGGAATTGATAATTGAGCACAAACAGTAAACAACAAAAAAAAAACAGAAAAAAATATATTTCAGACTTAAATAGATAAACGTAATTATTTTAATCCAAGCAATTATAGATTGTTTTTTTACGATAAAAAATTAACTCCGTCGATTCAAAACGGACTTAAATGTCTATAATACACCTGACACTGACTGAGAATGACAATTAGAAAGCAATTCAGTTCAAGGTAATATGTATCTATTAATAGCAGTGGTACTATATAGCTATAGGCTCAGCAAAAAGGGATGTTGCCTCGAATTTTGTTGCCCGCACGAGAGCGAATTGGAATTAAAGATCTTCAGTAATGTAACTTTTTAAAACATGTTGAACATGTTTTCCGAATCCGAACGGGACAATAAACCTTTAAACACTTGGGTCTTATCAAGGTTTTGATGTTAGCGGGGAACGAATATACAAAATAACATTTTGTAAATTTTGTTTTACCTATATGTTCAACGACAAAAGCTTCAATGGTATATATTCAATTTATAAGAGAAAATATAATATTGAGTGTTTTACGTTACTCATTAATGCCGCCAAAGATTGGCTATAGACAAAGAAAAATCTAGAAATATTTTTTTAAGCATATATCACAATTTCTTCTTAACATTTACATACACAATATTCTTCTTTCTACAATTCTACAACGAAGAAGAAATTTCTACAATGCTTTTAATTAATAAACAAGTTTCGCCGTTACTAAAATTTTAACAAGGAAATGGATAAATCATTGAAATATCGATCGCCTTTGTACGAAGTTTTCAGAAGGAGTGAAAAAGAGAGAACTTTAACGTAAGCACTTATTGTTTGAAATATTTTTTTCATTTTATAGACTTTCATGTTATTAAGTAAATAAAAAAATCTGTTTTTTTATCCTGCACAGGACTATAACTTTTGTTGGTTCAAATTTGAAGAGGACAATTTTTTCTAATGAAAAAACAGGAAAAAAGAACTATTATATATAATGCTATGTTAACTTAACTAAAAGTTGAAAAAATAATAAAAGTAGTAATATTGCGCAACGTTTAATGACTTCAAATGAACGTATGTAACGTGGCATTGTTGACAACTTCACGAAAGCGCTCTCAGAAATAAAAGGATTACTTTACGGCCTGCCCTACACTAATCCAATTTAACCGAATAGGTTCGGCTCCAGTTACGACATCTGTGTTTGCTCTAAAGATCATTCGTCTTTATTTGTTTCAATAAACATCAACAGTTTTTCATGTTGTTATCTCGATTGATTTTTATTAATTTTTTTTTACAAATTAAGCACATGTCGCAGTGTTTTTTGAAACAAGTATGCAGTTGTATATATTAAGTTCATGTAAATTTAACAATTCTATTCAATATTTTGCTTTAATCCCAAATAAATATATATGCAAATTGTAAATGTGAAGTAGAATACTACACATTATGGTACTAAAAATTTCTAGAGCTTTAGCGTTTGTAATCACGGAGCAGACCTTATCGGAACTGTGAACTTTTATCCTTAGTGTCCCGAAATGTATCAAAACGCAGTTATTAATTTTCGTAAGCATCTATTTTATTAAGAAAAGAAATATAAATAACATTTAAAACTCAAATTTTGTAACCAACAGAAATCCACCACCTGTGTCAGCACAACGAACGATTGTGGCTAAAACTTGACGGTACATAGCCGTTCATAAAAAAATCTAGTAATAAACGCCAGCCTTTCTTGCAATGAACAGGCATAAAGACCTGTAAGCTCTGTGGATATAGAAGCATGAAGGTTTTGTTTTCATTTCGGAGTTATTTACATAAAGAATGCCAAGTATTTGTGTGCTCACCATCGACAAATCAAATCAGCCTGTGTTAGTCCACTGCAGGACAAAGGCCTCAATAATGTTTATTCCATTTATAAACATTATTTTTTAAAATATTTGCCTTGAAGGCGAAGAATAATAGATATTTGCGCTTTATAACATAAAAGTATCAAATCATCCGCAGAATAAAATTTGCGTTAATCTGCTTAACTTGTTTATGTAGGGAAACGCCACACGAGACCATATGAAAAACGTTTTTTTATGTTCCTATTAATTTTTCTCTTATATCGTAACTCAGTGTTGTACCAAAAATTTAAAGTTATATATATCAGGGTTATTTTTAAAATTCTTTGTTTTACTTGTATGTCTAAAATACAGTATTAATATTAATTAATTATCTGACGTTTCTATGTATACGTCTGTAATTTCGTTTAATTTAATAGTGAAATTTTAAATAAAAAAGTATGACCGACTTCAAAACGTATATAACTATTTTGCACAATATAAATAAATCACAACGTGCTCTCTGCACATAACTACCTCGCAATTTTAGCCGCCGCATTTTAAATCTCTCATACATTTTAACGTATTAATTTTATGAAAATATCGTCTATGACACGTTTTCGTCATTATCAGCCTGTGTTAGTCTACTGCTGGACATAGACTTCCCCTAATCTTTTTCGGGGGTTTTTGGATCGTATCTCAACAAGCTGGTCCAATGTGGGTTGGTGGGTTGACCAACGTTTTACATGCCCATCCGACGCATGGATCATCTTACTTTTCAGACAGTTGGGTGATCGGCCCAAATTGCCCTTACCAACTAAAAATAACAATGAAAATGTGTCGAGTCCCCGCAGGATACAAAACCACGACCTCCGGTTTTTAAAGCACACGCCCTTACGATTAGACTACGAAAGCATTTAAACTATTTATATGTATTATACGAGACTTAACATCTTAGGTCTCACAGTAGGCAGCGCGTTGGTATTACTGATGTCTAAGGACGTCGTAGACTTTTTCCCATTAGGTGGCACGACTGATCGTCTGCCTTCGTAATTAAAAAGCACAAACGTTCAAGTATCACGGCTTTTGAAAAGTACGTACAAAGGCAATCGATATTTCAATGATTCACCCAGTTGACGGCGAACCTTGTTTCGTAGCCTTAATCAAAATTCAAATATTTATTAATTAAAAGCGTTGTAGAAATTTCTCATTACGTTATCGAGAACTTTTAATTAAATTAAGGTTTCATTCGATTAAGCTATATAAAAGTATCAAATATAGAAACATTGTTTTGAATTACCTTTTGGTATGATCTGTCATAAGTTAATTTACAGACATTACATACATTATGTTGTTTTTTTAAAGAATTTTCTCAACTGGCTAAGGGGAAATTTTATAACAATAAATAAAATATTACGTATGTACGAATATGATACAATAAATATAATAAACAATAAATATATATATACATCTCAGCCAGACGGAAGCCCTCGGCAGGGGAAACTATGCGAGCGGTGTCCAGAAGCACCGCTTTTGCATTAGAGCTAGAAGCGGTCCGTCACGGACTCTTAGCCGTCTCAGGTGTTGTGAGAGGCTCACTGGGATTAACCCGTTTGCAGAAACGACTATAGGGATAATTTCGTTCCTACAAATCAGTCACCTCGTGAACCAGATCCAGATATTTTCGTTTCTTCTGTGTTTCGGCTTTCACGAGGTCCTCGTCAAATGGGATCGTGATGTCAACCAAAAATACCCTTGACAGTGCCCGGTCCATCAGCACAATATCACGCTTGTTAGCCAGCATCGTTCTGTCCGTGATGATGGACCGGTCCCAATAGAGCCTGGCGCGATCATTTTCGAGCACGGCGTCCGGCGAGTACTTATAATACGGCAATATCCGTTCCACGAGACCGTACTTCAGAGCGAGCTCTTGATAGAGTATCCTGGCTACTAGGTTGTGCCTGTGCAAATACTCAGTGTTAGAAAGAGCCGAACAACCGGTTACATTTATTAATATGGACTACGTAATACGTGATAGAAGGTTCTGTTGTATAAACCAAATAATAAATAAGAAGAAAAAAGGAATGATCCAACACTTTAACCATGAAGAGATAAATGCCTTAGAAAGCTGTGGTGAAGTTTATTTCGTAAACACAGGTTACATTACATTTTGCAGCTGGGACTATGTTGGGAATACCACCTTTGTGTAACGCAATGTAGTAGTTTGTGGACAAAACTGTCTTGCGGTTGAAAGAGCACCGTAGCCAGCATAATGGGCAAGACATAATACTTTCCATTTGATCAACGACCAGACCATTTTGTCGCTTTATTTAATAAAAACACAAGCAACTTACTTAAACTATTATTTTTATAAAAAAAAACATTTAAAAATATTAGCATATCAAAGCCATACGCAGTTTAATGTATATGAATTATAGCCATTTATTTTTTTACGAATAATCTATCTTAATACCTATTTAGGTATGAGTATATCATATTTTATTTTCTAGCAATAATTTATTTAAAGTACATAATGTATCACGAATAATTCTTTGCAAATTTTGGAAAAGTTTTTGATGAAAATCGTAGGATTCGTTGTTACCTACGGCACTAGTATCTTTCGTTCGTTTTATGTCAAACTTATTACAAACAATGAACTTGTAATAAGTTTGATCCTAAAGATTTTAATATAAAGGGCGTACACAAACTTTCTAACAGCGTATGTTTTTATTTAATTTTGAAAAGTTACACATATCTCAGCCTCGCGGTAGTGTTTTGACAATCAATTAGTAAGTGTATCACTCCTATGTTGAATAAAGATATTTCAATACTTTCATGTGCTCACGCAAATACTAGATTAAACGGGTAAAATTCGTAGTCTTTTATTAAATCAAGATATTTCAATTTAAATTTAATTCAATGGAAGTACAAAGATGAGTCTTCCTGTTCTCTGTTAATTTTACAATAAACTAGCGGACAGACGTTGTCCTTTATATCATACCAAGCTATAAGGATAATAAACAAAGTAAGAAATTAAAGTTCAAGTCAATTCAGCAGTTTACTTGCAGTATAGATAAATAAACTAGATACCGACTGCGGCGCCATCTGCCCGACTTATTTGTAATTCTTAATGATCTTTGAATCCACTCAAACACACACAAAATTTTATGCAAAACGGTCTAACCGTCTAGGAATAAAAGACAGAAGACTGACAGACTTCTGGACACATATATATATGTGTGTGTTGTGTGTGTGTATACATATATATGTGTGTAGAAGTCATGAAAAAATTTTGCCATTGTATGCTTAAAAAAAATATTTCTAGATTGTTGTATGCCTTGAGGCTATGCTTGGCTCTTTGGCGGCTTTTTTTCAAATGATCTATACATAAATAATAAATATCTACAAAGGTGTTTTTGTGATACATAATATTATATAATGTATTTAATTATCACTTAGTAAAGTTAGTAGTCTCTTCAACATGTTAAGAAATCTCTTTGTCTGTCTTTTCCTTTGTTTTAAAGAGAATATGCAAATCTATTGCTTTCAAACGACCTTACACTCGTTCTTACGATCTCTCAGCTTTAAAGGGCCCAAAGAGTGTATATATTTTATGTTTTAATATCGTGTATATAAATACGATGTCCTAAAGTAGTGATAACGGCATAGTTAGGAATTTGGTAATATTAATAAAGTAAAAAAAATCGTTTGACTTCTGTTTTTTTTTATGTTGTCGTCTGTTTGTGTGGTGTATTGTGTTGATGCATTCTTAAAAATAGAGAAAAATGAAGTGCGAACCATTAATAAATATCTCACTTTAAAGGTTAACGACGCAAAAGTTTCATTACGATCTTGAAAGTTAGGAGAGTCAAATAAAGAAACAATTTTAAATTTGAATAACTTTCCACAAGGTGGGTGCCGAGAATGTTAACCTACAGTCTAAAACAAAATCCTGGTTGGTGGGTGGACCGCCTTTTTACATGCCCATCCGACGCATGGATCATATTACTTTTCAGACAATTGGGTGATCGGCCCAAACTGTCCTAACCAACTAGGAAACAAGAACGAAAATTTGTTAGTCCCGCAGGATTCGAACCCGACCTCCGGTTTCTAAAGCAAACGCCAATACCACTAGGCTATGAGGCAGTTGATATACTGTCTGATATAATAAAGCGTATTTATTTTATGGATATAACTAACTAAACGTTTTCATGTATATAAATCGACAATTATATGTTCAATTAATTTAATGCATGAATTTTATATGAAACAATTTTATATTAATTATTATAAAATAAATGTACTAAACTAATACAACACAAGGATATCAGCTTTAAAACAGTTATTCTAGGTTAGATACAACTATATTTTAAGATTAACCATCAAACAACTTTAGTTGGTGGAAAACTATTATGAGAGCGCTGTTTTTTAGTTTTTGTTTTGTCAATATTACCTCATATATTACTAAGTAAAAACATTCACCGGTAAAAATATTACTTTGCAACCGTTTTTCGCAAGAGGTATTTCCTTGCCAATAAAACCTCACCTACCGTTGAAAACAGAATATTGGAAAAGAATTTGTAACTTCTTCTAACATCAAACGAAGTATCTATTATTAAGTGTTCTAAAAAATAACAATGACTATGAATCATCTTTTATCAAGAACATCGATGTATGTATGTGTGAATAAATTATTGAAGGTTGTAAGCTTCCTGTTTATCGGAAGATTACTTAGGATGTCCCATATATTTTCTGGTGCCAATTTCCGCCTCGAAGATGTCGTGTATAAATATGTTTGGTAAACAATATAAAGGTATGTTGATGCCTCGGCGTTACATTTCTTACTGACTTGATAAACGTCCTGCTAGCCATTTAATACAAATGTATTGTATAGTAATGCTTAATTTTTATCTTATTTTATTTGGAAAACTTACAGCTAATACTCTTATTCTAATAATTTGTATCTATTACATTAAGAAGCCAATTACAAGTTTTCATATATGGTGTAATCTAATTTACACAGTGGGAAAAAAGTCACAAAATATAGCTAACAAACACCTACTTAAATATTGACTAAAACTATTAAAGTAATTTGTAGTAAGGATTGTTCTAGCGACGGTTGGCAGGGTACGAAATGGATTAATATCCATATGCAAGTTTTGCTATTCTTATTACAAAAGTATTACATCAATAGTTAGTACGAGTTTTTGGAATGCAAAGGCTTACGTTTTATTTGGTTAAATGAAGTAACATTTAAAGTAATTTTAGATAACAACTCGGCCGAGTTAATGGATCTGTATAAATATGTAAATATGTAAATATGTCGTGTAGAAATATATTTGGTAAACAATATAAAGGTATGTTGATGCCTCGGCGCTACATTTCTTACTGACTTGATAAACGTCCTGCTAGCCATTTAATACAAATGTATTGTACAGTAATAATGCCTAAGGTAACTTTATAATGTTTAATGTTACTAAATACAATAAAAAATTCGAATTCGTTGTACAGTTCAACCGTTACACAAAATAAGTTAATAGGCAATGCAAATGAATGATTTAATCTATATATTCTAATACAACTAAAAACTTCCTTAAAATCAGTAACAGTTGCAAATTGCATTTATTATATTACCATGGATATGTGAATTTATATTACTTGTCGCTTTTAAAATAGCTCTCTTTGATATAAGCTAGAGGTCGATGGTGAATAGCTAAATAACTTTCAAACTAAAGTTATTTTAACATGTATTATAAACTGTATATACGTTGTGCAGAAAATTGAAAGTTCTGACTTATTTTTTATGCTTTGGTGAAATATTCATAATATAGTACTTGTACAATTTACCCCATAAATTTTTGACAACTTGCTTGGCATAGTGGTTAGTGATACTGTATACTGCGCTAGATGGTGTGGATTCGATTTCCACCACGTGAAGAATATTGTGTGATGAATGAATAATGTAGTGTTTTTTGCTTGCCTGGGTGTTTGAATTAATAATATATTTTTATAATAAGTATGTATTTACAAAAGAAAAGTATGTTTATGTATTTGTTAGTCGTTTTATTTGGCACAAGATCCTAAAATAGTTAAAATTTTATATTTTATGTTTTGGTAATATTAATATTTTTAATTTCTTACATTAAATTTTAAATGCAACTACGAAAATTTGTATTCGTAGCGATATTATTGTGATTATAGCTGCCTTTTTTTAATATTTTAGTTACTAAAAATTGCTAAAAGTTTGTATAAGAAATTACTTTTAATAAAACCCCAATGAGTATTAAGTTCTGTCAGTAAATAAATAATATGTTACTCTTATTAAAATGTTTTAAGCGTACAAAAGCTAACTCACTGCAGTGCGAATATGAATGTTTACTCAATTGCTCTCTTTTGTTAGTAGTCAACAGTTGCCTCCGTAGCCTAGTGGTATGGGCGTGTGCTTTAGAAACCGAAGGTCGTGGGTTCGAATCCTGCGGGGAAACAACAAATTTTCATTGTTGTTTCCTAGTTGGTTAGGACAATTTGGGCCGATCACCCAGTTGTCTGAAAAGTAAGATGATCCATGCGTCGGATGGGCATGTAAAAGTCGGTCCACCCACAACCCGCATTGGACCAGCGTGGTGGGATACGGTCCAAACCCCAATGGAATTGGTGTATTAGGGAGGCCTAATGTCCAGCAGTGGACTATCAAAAGCTGATGATGCAATGATGCAACGTTGCCCTTCTACATTGCAAGTTTAAGTAATTTTAATTATAGTTATTTTACTTAAAGTCATGTTACGATTTCCCTTTATATTAAATTGAGATAAATAATTGTATTAGTTAAAATTCATGTTAATTCTCAAATCATGTTAACTTTTGCAGTATCCAGTGACAGATGATGTTGGTTTTATAATTATTTAAACTTCAATTACTACTTCGAATTCTAATTGTGAAACTGATTGTTTGTCCTATAAATAAATAATAAGGTTTTAAAAGCTTTTCAATTTCTTTACTCGGTACTCTTTCTGAGCGAATTGTTAACATTTACTTTGATTTGTAGTAATCCTATTGGGATAAAACGATTTTAAATCTAGCAATATCATTTGTCGCTTTTATTACTAACAAGTGCATATTAGTTAATGTTACTGTTTTTAATATTTTGTGTCTATTCCGCTGCAATTTTATCGCAATGTGATATTTATATGTTTTGTCCTCCTTTTTTCTCTCGATTAATGTCTAGTCAACACTTAGGATTTACTTACGCATTGCTGAGGTAGTTAACTCAACTAAATAAACCAATAATTAAATTTTATGTATTAAATTAAAATATAAATTGTTTATTCAAACTAGCGAGCACGTTTTTAACATTTTCGATGATTTAAGTGTACTTAGTACTTGATAAACTTATATATTATCTGAAATAGATAAAGTGAGTGATCGCTGATAATAAATAAAAACTACGTTATAATGGGTTTTATAGCTTATTCATAGAGAATGTGTGAAGATCAACGCCAACTACAACAATATATATACCGACAATATGCCACAAATACAAAAATGAATACAGAATGGTAATTTAGGGATACGTTACTAAGAGACAAAATGAAAAGACCAAACAAATATCTTCTATAACTTCTAAACAAATTCTTCTATCTATTAATATTCGATTTTAGGCAAATCTCCATCTTGCGTTTAAACAATTCCTGAATGCCACTCAACGGTTAGAATATCGCTTTGAACCCATTTTGTTCTATTTTATTGGCTCGGCTCGTTGGACTTCGGCTACGCTTGCAGTCAAAGTTTGAATTTGTACAGATTCTTCTTTTTACGCAGTCAGAGCAGGCATCCAGTGCACATATTCCAACTGACTTCATTGTGTGAGGAATCTGTTATTCCAATGATTCTTTAATTATTACAACGTTTGCTATATGAATTTTCTCTGCAGTACATTATATACGAATCAGGATTAAAATCCATAATATAAAATGCGATTTAGAAGGTTCGTCTAATGTAATAAGAACTTTGAGACGTGGATCATTCATTTGTTCACAAATTGAAAGTTCAAAGCCGTCAATTTAGAACATGCGATATTATTATCAATATACCTTAGGCGAAGATCCCCAAAGTATTTTTAAGTAAATTAAATGATATCTATGATAGTAATAACTAGGTATATTTTACTTTTTATTACTTAATTTACGTTTTATTCAACTGTCTGAACTCATGACTTCGAATGTAGCAGTGATATTTTTTTCAAATACTTTATTCAATTAAAATATCTTAATATAGCGTACTAAACATTTTTCTGTTTTTATCATTGCCTGCTTATATTAATACTATTTTACACTAATACTTTTAAACATTGGAATAGTTTAACGTTGTTAAGATAGGGTCAGGGTTCTATGTGTTCTTTGTCTATTGCGCCATTCGGTCGGGGTCCGATTCCCAGCACATGAAAAATATTGTGTGATGCATGAATAATAGAATAGTGTTTTTGTCATGGTGTTTGTACCAATATTATATTTTATTAATATAAGAATGTATTTATAAAAGAAAATTATGTTTAAGTATTTGTCAGTAGTTTCGTTTATAGTTAATATTATTTAATTTATTTTTTGTTACTATTAATATTTAAAATTTCTTATATTAAATGCAACTACGAAAGTTTGTATTTGTAGTGATATTATTGTGATTATAGCTGCCTAAATATACTGACTATTAGTAGAAATTGTTGGAAAAGAAATTACTTTTTATTAAACCGCAATGAGCATAAAGTATATGTTTTAAGGTTAATTTTAAAAGCTAACAGAATACAGTACGAATATAAATTTTTACTCAAGTTTCTATAATAACCTCTTACGTTTTCTATTTTGGTATAAGTTATGTGTTAAAATCTCATAACTTATACTGAAACAAATTTCACCCAAAATCAAGGATATATTGGGTGTAGTTCAATATTTGCGCCGTACTATTACCTTGTTTGCATAAATTATAAGATAGAGCCAAGTATTGATTATAAGCGGCCTTCACAAACGTTAATTTCCACTTTTGTGATACATGGTTAGGGGAAAGGAAGCATGCTTATTCAGTTAATTGAATGTTAAAACCTTTAAGGTGCTTTGCATTTTAATACGTCCTCTTCAACTCTGCAACGAGGTAAGAAATCGTTTTATAACATTATGCGCAACGTATCATTACTGCTTATATTTGGTTTTTTTAAATTTTATTTTTTTTGGTAATCAAGTTTAAAGCACTATAAATTTGGCAATTTCTTTCTGCCACGACGCAGTAGTGCGTAACCATTTTTATGACAACTTTATTGATTACTGGAAACTACTCTTAGCCGTTTAAACCACTTTTTAATATAGACAGATTTTAATACAAAAAATGCATAAATATGTCTTCCTAAATCACTTAAGATATTTTAAAGCATATTAAAAATTAAATTAATGCAAAGGCAGGATTGAGTTTATATTGGCAGATCACAGATCAGATTTTGTTTTACATTTAGAAATTTACTAGTAAATTAATAGATTTTACTTAATTTTCTTTGGTTAATCTCGTTGCTATATGACATTGCAGCTGAAGTAAGTAAGCTGAAGGAGCGTTGCTGAAGTTTCTTGCGCCACTTCTTCTTCCAGCGCCAACGCTTTAAGAAGTAGTAGTAATATAAGCTAGAGCTCTTCAAGTTAGAAATATTCTTAAAAATTGTCTGAATCGAGCCCAGGTTTCGTTCCACCTGAGCAGCCCTCGATTCAGCATGCTTACCGATAGCTGAACCGAAAACAAATTTACGGCCAAAGCCAAGGCTTTCTGGGGACCCATGGTCCTTCAAGTCACTCCGTAGAGAAACGTGCCTGTGGCAACGGGCTCTCCAACATACGGTTAAGTTTCGTTCCACACAACAGCATGTTCAGTGTCGGCCAATTACGGTCGTGTATTTCTACTATACTAGAAAGTAAATTTTTATTTGCTATTTAGACCAAGAACTAATCAGAAAATAACATGAAGATAATACGTACCCTAATTATTTATTTTATTTGCGCGAATACTGTACATTATTGAATAAAATGACTTTTATTTTTACGGATTTTATCGCGTTTATTTAACATATTTAAATCCCCAACGTTTCGACCACTATCCAGCGGCCAGTCTACCCTGTGACCACGGCCGATGGAAAGTGCTATGAGTACTAAAAATTATGTAAAATTTTTTAGCATTCAAACTGAAATAGTATTGTACTTAAGTACGATTTGGCAGGGAAAAAAACAACGGACATAAGTAAATGTTCGAAATGTAAAAACATTTTCATGGATCGTTTATCGTTTATATGATGGCTTCCGTTGGTGGCATTAACCATTACAACCGGCGGAGTTGAGGGCTGTGCAACTTTAAACGTGCACAGGCTTCACCTCTTATTTGTTGGTTAGCTCGAGGGTCCCCAGAGGGAGACCTCGCTCGGCTGCCACTATTTTTAAACCGTCAGCGATCTAATCGAGGGTGCCCAGGAGGGCCGAACCTCAGCTCGGTTAGTCGCTTTTGATCCTTTGCTTAACCCGTTAGCAACATGTATCGAGGCGCCCCGGTGGGCCGAACCTCGTTTCGATCAGTTACTTTAGGACATGTTAATTTTAAGCTAAAACCGCTCTATCTAGTGAGTGAAAATCGGCCTGGTGCCGATATCTGGTGTACGGGTATGCGTTTGCCCTCGGCGGCGAGGGCAAAAGTGTTTCGGTAGTACGATTTAACACGTGCTTGCACGATCGTTATATCGTCGTCCGGATCTGTAAGTATGTGGCGCGGTCGCCTATATCGGGCGTGTTTCCTATGTTTAGGACGCGTTATTTTGCGTGGTACGTAAGCGGCGGCGCTACGTACCAGTTCATTCGGATGTTGCGAAGCCGAGTCGAAAAATCGGATGGATGCTTGTTTCAAAAGTTGATGTATTGAGGGCAATTCCAGGTCCACATGCAGGTCAAGGTTGCGCACCCAGTGCACACCCGTGGCCTGCGTATGAAACATGTTTTGCAGGGTTTGGGTTTGTGGATGTTTTTGGGGATGCATGCAGGCAAACACCGGACTGGCGTAAAGTCATGATGGGACGGATAACTGTTTGTAGAGCAACCTTGTTGCGCAGAGATAGCTGCTCTTGGGATTTATTAGAGACAGGCGACCTGGGACGTAGGCCGCTCTGTTTTGACCTGCTTGATGTGCGGGCCGAAGCTGAGGGTTTTATCGAGGTGACCCCGAGGTATTTGATTTTATCTACCCATGGAATTGGGTAGTCTAGAGTCAGGTCATGGGAGGGATTGTCGGCATTCTGTGTGTAAACAAGACTGCCGCGCTTTTGGAAGGGTTTATTTCGATTCTCCAACGTCGAAACCAGTCACCGAAGCATCTGGCTGCGTTTGGAGACGTCGGATTATAAAAGGACATATGCTGGATGAAAAGATGCAAGTATCGTCTGCGAACAAGGCGGTGCTTACTTTGTGATTGTTGGGATATCATTGGTGTAGAGGGTGAATAGGACTGGACCTAATACGGAGACTTGTGGAACTCCGGCTAGTAGCGGTGTGGTTGAGATTTCGATCCCTCGACGCGGTATCGGAACGTTCGTTTCCAGAGAAAGTCTCGTATGATGGTACGAGACGGTCTGGCACGCCGAGCTTATATAACTTTATATAAGCCCGTCGTGCCATACTTTATCGAACGCCTTCGCCACGTCGAGCGCTCCTGTGTGTTGGCTCCGTAACATGCAGGATTTGATATGCTCCGTGATGCGGTGCACCTGATGTTACAGGAATGTTTGGCCCAAAGCCGAACTGGACTGGATTGGGAAGCCATTAGCCTGCATAAAGTCCTTTAGGCGGGTCAAAACTAATCTTTCGTAGATTTTCCCGAAGCCTTTAAGCAGGCTAATGGGGCGATAGGAGGTTGGTTGGTTGGGAGGTTTTCCCGGTTTGAGGAAGCCTATAACTTCAGCATCCTTCAAGTGTTTGGAAAAATACTCTTGGATAGAGCTCGTTATGAGATTAGGACTAGGAGGTTGATAAGGTGAGTCGGAAGAATCTTTATGACGCGGTTTGATATGCCATCGGTGCCCAGGGCTTTCCGTAGTCTAAGCTTTTGATTATCGATTTGACTTCGCTTTCCGTTACGGGTGTGGTACGTCGCGTGGGGTAGGTGTCAACCGGTCAACCTCGCTCTCTACCTTGCGGAGATGAGCGGCGCTCACCGTTGTGAGCTGGGCGAGTTGAGCCTCGAGACTGTCAGCCAGACATTCAGCTTTTCCTCATCGAGAAACGCTGTGGGCTTGTCGGGTTGGATGAGTGGCGCATAGGACCGGTGTGGAGTTGTCAGATCTCCCATCCGGCGCGTCCCAGGTTGCGGATGAGGGCACGCCCCAGATATGGGGGTACCGGCTTCGGCCGGCGCGGACAAAACGACAGGGTGCTGCATCTCTGCTCCGCTAAAGGAAGGAGATGTGGCGAGGAGCAGTTGCTCCCCGAGGTGAGCCTGTTGTGGCGGGCCTCAGACCCTCGCTCCCTGTACCCCTCTTTGTTAAGAGGGAACACGGGATGCGAGCCGGTCTACCCTGCAGGTGCGTCAGAGCCTCGCCGAGCGATGATTGAAAGAGCAAAGGTATGAAAGAGCAAGGGTATGAAAGAGCAAAGGTATGAATGTGTGTGTGGGGGATTGGGGCAAAGGGCAAAGAGCGTGATGTATGAATGGAAGTCCCCGAGGAGGACAGTGTGATTCGTTCGAGTGTATGCACTCGGCTTTGCCGAACACCAGGGCGATCTCGGCCTGTCGTGGGTGTCGTGGATCACGTCTGCGGCCTGCGGCGTGCTGAGGTCCTGCCTTCATTGGCCGGACCGCGAGGAGACAACCTCTCTAAAACCGTTGATCTCGGCGTTTGTGGTACGTGGCGTCGGGTGCTCGCAAAGAGCGGCTGGAACGACAAACCAGCCGTTGGCAGCCCACCCTGGGAACTTCCCGCCCCCAGGCGTATTTAGGGTTACCGGTGCTACATGGTCCCTGGCCCGGTGGACTTCCGTACCTGTTATTCGTAGGTTTGATAGGAAAACATAAAATCGAACAAAAACAAGGAGCAAAAACAACGACGACAATGGCGAGATTACGGACACCGAAACCTTTTCGGAGGGATCAGTCGAAAGGAGGCGCGGACCAGGTGAGGCCGGCTCTTCGAGGTGAAGGCGCGGGTTTTCCCTTAAATTCCTTTACAGGAAGCGCACGAGAGAGGATACTGCTGGCACTCAAAGCGGGTCTTCGGTGAGGAGGATCAGCCAGCGCAAAAGGTGGTGGTGGCGGAAGAAGGGGCGACCTGCATCACCACTGATGCAGGGACGAACGTGGGCGCTTTCTAAAACGCTGCACCGCTGCGAGATCGCGATCGAATGGCGGCGCCAGCGGACTACCACCGATCTGGTCCTGCTGGCAAAACGAAGAAGCCAAAGGCAGCAGAGCGTGCGGAAAGGATCGCACGCTCGAAGAAATGTGAGGCCGCTCGGAGGGCGAGAGGCCGTGGAGGATCCTTAACGGCGGAGGATGCAAGGAGATGGCGCTCAAAAATCTGAGGCATCATCGGCCGAGATACGGAAGTACTCGGCCGACAAAAGGCGTTAGAAGCGAGGTAGAGGCCCTCGAAGAGGTGCGTCGTCTGCGGCCTCTTGAAGCAGAGAACCGGCAGTTAAGGGCCGCGGTGAAGGAGATGTCCACGCTGAGGGACTGCCAGCCGATGTTGAGCAAATCTGCGGCGCCTCATCGTGGACATGGTGGGCCTATGCTCCAGGCCACCGCGACGACGTTCCGGACCGCCTCTGCCGGAGAAGCGGCTCCGTCCTCCACTGGCCGGCGATAACGGGCGGCCCCTACGTTTGCGGCAGTGGTGGGCCTCCTGCTGCCCTCCTCTCCCCCTGCTCCCCTGCTGCCCACTGCGTGCAGCGAGGAGTGCGTGAAGGCGCTCCCAAGCCGAAGGACGCTGCCCTTCAAACCTTCCCCATAAAGAGGCCAAAGGGAAGAAGAAGGGCCCCGGACCAGCCAGGCCAGGATGCGACCGGCGCTGGGCAAGTGGCACAAAGTCGGCGGCACCAGAGCATTCCACGGATGGGTGGACTCTGGTGTCAGCCGAACTCCAAGCCTGGCGCTGGTCCTAAAGCGACTACCAGCAACAGGGAGGGTGCGAAATTAAGGCCTAACTCGTCGGCTGTAGTAATCAAACTGCAGCCGGCGCAGCTGAAAGGGTCCGTATGCCGACATCCTCCAAGATGCCAAAAAAAATCAAACTGGAGGATATCGGCATCGATGGCCTCCGTTTCCTCATGCGGCAACAGGGCCGGATCCTCCAGGTTCCGGGGCCGCCAGCGGAGAGAGGCCAACAATTGGCTGAAAAGCTTCGCCAATTGGTTGGCCCAGAAATACTCAATATCAGGCCCGAAAAGTGCGCGGATCTTCGCATTTCGGGCCTGGATGATTCCTAGATAAGACGGAGTGGCTGAGGCGGTAGCGCAAAGAGCTGCCGGTCACCTCCGTAAGGTCGGAGAAATCCGCCGGGACCGGTCCGGTCTCGGTGGAGTATGTGAACTGCCCTATTGCAGCCACCAAAAAATAATCGGTGGTGGGCGCCTCCTAATCGGGTGGTGCTCGGTGCAGGATCAAACTGCTTGCGGCGCGTCCGATGCGCTGCTTCCGGTGCCTCGAAATGGGGCGTGGCGGAGCAGTGTCATACGGCGTCGACCGCAGCAGTGCCTGCTACCGCTGTGCCAGCTGGGCCGCAGGCAGAAGCTGCGAGGCCGCGCCGCACTGCATCCTGTGCGCCGCGGCTAACAAACCCGGCCTGACAAGGTTGGGAGTGCGGCCTGCCACCCAAACCCGACAGGAGGCGGAGGAGCAAGGTGAGGCCTGGGCTTGGAAGCCAGGTGCCCCAAGCCCAGTGCTTCGGCTGAGGGACTCAAATGGCCGTCAATAAAGATGGCCACGCTGAGCATCCTGCAGACAAATCTGAACCACTGCGCATGAGCTCAGGACCTCTTGTTTCAGAGCATGGCGCAGTGGTCGATTCAATGGCCGTGTGTCGGAACCGTATTACGTTCCCCGGCAATAACTGGGCCGGAGACCTGTCCGACACTGCGCAGTGGTCTGTGGGACTGCTGCGGGTCCCCTCAACCGAGGATGTGAAGAAAGGTCAGCTTCGTTGGCGCTCTGTTGGGAGATATTGTCGTCGTTTCAGCGTACTTTCATCCCAATAGATCTCTCGCCGACAACTTCGAGGACTACCTAGACCGACTGGGGTCACTGATCCGTTCTCACGGACCCTTCCATGTGCTGGTCGCGGGGATCTCAACGCCAAATCACCGGCTGGGTTTCACCTGCAGCGACGACGCGGGGAAGGACATTGGAGGAAGTGGCTCGCTGAGGTCGGGCTGTCGGTCTTAAACAGGGTTCGAGTAAACACGTGTGTTCGAGCCCAGGGCGGTCGATAATTGATGTATCGTTCGCTGGCCCCGCCCTGGCTCGCCGAATCAGGGCTGGAAGGTGGTGACGGGCGTCGAGACCCTGTCGGATCATCGTTACATCCGATTCAGGGTCTCCGCCCTCCTGAACCTATCCGGCCTGGCGGACCGGGACGACGGCCCCAGGTGGCGCCTCGGAAGCCTGGACCGAAGCTCTGAAGGAGCGGCAATAGTGCAGTCGTGGGTTTCTGCGCCCAATATTGTCGATGTGGAGGAGCACAATGGCTCGGGACGCAATGTCCGCAGGTGTGCGACGCGTCGATGTCCCGGGCCAAACGTCTCCCTCTAAACGCCAGGTGTACTGGTGGAATCCCGAAATCGCCGCGATGCGCGAGAGGTGCATCGTGGCACGCCTCAATACACCCGTTGTCGGGACGACGCGCAGGGACCCGGCCCTTGAGGCCGGTGCTCGCCTCTTTCAGCAGCAAAGGATGGCTCTCAAAGTGGGAATAGCCGAGGCGATCGCCGCGGCTGGGAGAGTTGTTGGCGGCGCTGGACGGCGATCCGTGGGGCGGCCTACAAAATGGTAATGAACAGGCTTCGTCCTGGGCCCCACTTACCGAGTCTGGCGCCGCAGTTGGTTGCGGCGATCGCCGAGCTTTATTCCACAGCGAGAGGAGCACGGCACCTTCGATGGTCCCAAATGGCACGGATGAGGTCGGCCAGTCCCGGAAGCGCCAGAAGTCACCCGGGGAGTTCGGTGCGGCCCTTCTAAAATGAGGCAAACGCACTGCCCCTCCCGATGGCATTTCAGGACGCGCGCTGGCGCTGTCCTGAGGACGCCCTGGAGCCCGGAGTGAGGGCAATATTTTCTGCCTGTCTAACTCAAGCCTTAATACCACAGGGTGGAAGACAGGCAGACTCGTCCTCATCAAAGGAGGGCGTCCTGCGGACTCGCCCTCCGCCTACAAGCATATCGAGCTGCTGGACGATGTGGGAAAACTCTTTAAGAGAATCGTGGCTGCGCGCATCGTCCAGCACCTGGAGCAAGTCGGTCCAAATCTGGCGGAGTGGCAGAACGGCTTCCGCAAGGGCCGGTCGACCGTCACTCGGTGCTGCGGGTCAGGTCCCTGACGCAGGATGCGGTGTCCCAGGGTGAGGTGTTTTGGCGGTGTCACTCGACATCGCCAACGCGTCAACACCCTCCTGGGCCTGCGCATAAGGCGCTCCGATACCACGGGTGCCTCCTACCTGCAAAGGGTGATCAGGGCCTACCTGTCGCATCGACGTGTCGAGTTCCCGTGCCGAGATGGCTCCGGACCATCGGTGTCGTGTGGAGTTCCACAGGGGTCGGTGTTGGGACCGCTTCTGTGGAACGTTGGTTTTGATTGGGTGCTACGTGGCGGCAATATCGAGGTGTCGACGTCACTTGTTACGCGGACGACACCCTCGTTACCGCCATGGCACCAATTTTCCGGGCTGCGATTCTCGCCACTGCCGGGGTCGCTCAAGTTATTGGGCGCATCCGGCGCTGGGACTTAGAGTGGCGCTCGAAGTCCAGGGCCCTTTGCTTTTACGGGCCTCGGAACGCGCCCTGCGGACGCCCGCATAATCGTTTGCGGCGTCGCGTCGATGTCAAGCCGACGATGAAATATCTCGGCCTGATCCTAGACCGCCGATGGAGGTTTGCGCCATTTGAGCGCCTCGCGCCTAGAGTGGCGAGAGCGGCAACTCTCGCGAGACTGCTCCCCAACACCGGAGGACCCAGCAGCTCCTGTCGCCGCCTGTACGCCGGAGTCGTCGGTCCATGGTCCTGACAGGGCACCCGTGTGGGCCGACACCCTCAAAGGAAGTACTGCGGTTGAGGAGAACCAGAGGGTGTTGGCGATCCGGGCCGTACGGGCTACCGGACCATCTCCGGCGAGGCGGCGTGCCTGTTGGCTGGCTCCTTGCCCTGGGACCTGAACGCGAAATCCTCGCGTCACTCTTCTTCTGGCGTGAGGAGGCGAGGTCTCGGGCTTTACGCCAAGCCCAGAGAGATAAGGGGGCGCAGAGGTTGCAAGAATTGCGCTCCTTGCACATCAAGAGTGGGAGCTGCGGCTGGAGCACCCCAGCGCCGGCCGTCAAACCATGAACCTACGCCCCGTTCTAAAGTGGTGGCTAGAAGAGGACACGGCTCCCTAACATTCCGCGCGACCAGGTTCTCTCAGGACACGGCTGTTTCGGGAGGTACCTGTGCCGCGTGGCCAGTAAGGAGCCCACAGGAAGTGCCACCACTGTGGCGTATGTGCCGAAGAGACGGCCCAACATGCGCTGGAAGGTGCCAGCCTGGGTCGAGCAACGCCGAGAGCTGCGTAGTGTCGTGGGCGACCTTTCGCTTCCTGCTGTAGTACGCAGGATGCTGAGACGAAAGGTCGTGGGGCGCCGTCCTTGCTTTTGCGAGGACGTGATGGCCGGAAGGGCCGCGGAAAGGGACAGGGAGGCCTAAAGCGCCCTGGCTATCCGCAGAAGAAGAGCCAGGGCGCCGAAGGTGGCGTAGCGCGCAACCTTCCCCTGGGCGGCCGGCAGAGGTGCCCGCCGCCGAAGAAGGGCTCAGAGGAGCGCCGTGCTGTTTGTTCCGGCACGGCGCCTAAAGCGACGTTCGGGTGTCCCAACACCCGGAGAAGAAGCCGAGAGGCCACGTCGCGCCAGGGTCGCCGAGACTGTGATCAGTGCCCGCGGCCCCGCTACAGCGACATGAGAAAGGAACAACCGTTGGTTTTAGTGGGTATACCGGCCGCTCCATCTTGGTCGGGGCCCCATATCCCCTGTCCCCTCACTTTGGCGGCGGGGAATCCGTACTGGATTTTCAAGGGCAAAAAAAAAAAGTGGCGGCATGGGAGGATGGCTGCCGCCGCGGCTGAGGCTTTCGGAATGCGCCAGAAGGCCACATGGGAGATGTAGGTTGCTCAGATCGTTATCCACCGATCGTTCCTGAATTCAGCTATGCGCATCTTGGACTGATGTTCAAGGGCGCGTAGCTGCTCAGTTCCAGCTCGGTTGGATACCAATCGTGGAGCGCGAATCCGGCTCTCTTGCGTCGCAAGAGGTCCTGATATCGTTTGGCAAGGCCCAGCGGGGTTTTCCTCCACGGGACCTGCCTTGAGGAGCCTCGACGACACTTTGGACATGACTTGTGAATGCATGAGCGGCGAGATTCACGTCGTGAGCGGTGTTAAGGGAATTTGGGATGGTGTCTAAATGGGGTGAGCTAGTAAAGGGTCTGCTGTGACTTTCTTTGTCGACTTTAGTTTTAAGAACTATGTTTTGGGTGATTTGAAATCCCAAACAAACACGGGACGATGTCCGATTTGGTCTCATCCTCTATGCTCCTAAGGCAAATTGATGTTTTACGATTTGTTCAAGCATCGGTTGTTGTCCCACGCATGGGGAAGTTGGCATCAAAGGCCAACCACAAGTTAGTTTATCTGACAATTCGAATCTAGACCCCCGGTTAGTAGTGTAAGGTTCCATCATGTGCTTCTTTGAAATCCCGCGAGGTGACGGCGTCTTAGGATAATAGCGTCTCGAAGTCGGCTGAATGTCATGGGGGGTGGTAAATATGAAACTTTAAATCGGCGGTATGCTTTCGTCGGGTTTCTGCTTTAAATTCGACGGCTGTCGTTGCTACCAGTGCAGTGACTTTTTAATAAAGAGAGTGCCGTCGTGGGGCGCCGGTCCTGTCTTTCTTAGATTTATAATTGCCTCTTTGGATCTCCTCCGGGCTTTGGGTGTCTCCTGCAATGAATGCTCGTCGTTTCGCGAAGGAATTCTCTGACTTCGGTCGTTTTGTTTCGGAGACCGGCGTTAAAATAGACTAAGTTTAATGCTGGCCGCGCCCAGGCCGTTGCAAAAATTTGGGTGTTTGTTTTTACGTTGGTTAATTAAGTTTTGCCGGGTACAGCTAAAGGGGGGTGGGGCCCGGTGGCATCTGGCTCGGCGGTGAGCCTATCGCCTGGAAGTTCTGTATTAACTAACACGTCGTGTTGGTCCCAAACTCCTTTGCTTGGCTGGCGCTGGGGCGCTTTGGGGCCCTTTTGGTGCCGCGGTGCGGCGCTCGCGGGCCTCCCAGGTTGCGGGGCCGTTTGTTGCCACGCTGGCAGGGGCGCTACGCGAGGCGCTGGAATCTGCCACGCCGGGCAGGCCGGAGGGCGGAAGGAGGAGAGGATGGCACTGGTGGGCGCCTAGGATGGTGGATGGTGAGGTGGTCTCCGCTTGGGCGCCTTAGGGGCACCTAGGTAGTTGCCGTGTGGCCTGGGCTTTGGCAGTTTACATGCCGGCGGTTCGTACGTAGCTAGGACTTCTCGGTCCCGAGGTCGTGGGCAGTCTGGGGTGCCATGGTCCCAGGCACTTTACCAACAGGGTCGTGCGTGACAATTGCGGGCCATGTGTCCGAATAATTGGTTAAACGAAATAGCGACCGATGTCGCAAATGTGTTTCAAGTCGTATATTTTCTTGCCCTCTGGAGAGCGTTCGAGCGTCAGAAGGACGACGTTGTATGGCTTTTTTGTCCGCGGATGGAACAGCCTTTGAGCGGAATAAATTGGTATATTCTCCGACTTGATGAAGTCGAAGATTTCCTGTGTCGTAGTTCCTTCGGCAGCCCTTGACCACTGTCCGAAGGACGCGCTCTTCCGGAGCGCTGAAAGTATGAATAATAATACGCTTCTCGAGCAGATTTTGAGTGACGTCACGGTGCGCGCACCGTCTCTGATTGATTTTGATCCCACTGGCGGAATCGTTAGCCGTGAATTTGAGCGCGGTTTGATAAGGCTGACCGTGAGTTCAGCCACTTCTTTCGACCTAATGTAGATAGGCGGTGGCTTTTGTCTCTGGTAGAGCTGGTACTTGCTGTGAGGCAGCGGGCGCGGGTTGCTGAGAAGCAGCCGATGTAGAGGGCCGTGATGCGGCCGGCTGGAAGCAACTTGTGGTTATCGTGAGGCGGCGTGGTGGACTCTAATGGCCTAGGGGCCGATAATTCAGCGGCCGACGATTTCGGCGCTTTTACTGGTGGGTCTGGTGTCGCGATGAAGCTGGTGAAGATCTATTTGCGCTTTTCTTGCGCGATCGGATGGGATTTCATGAGTCTGGTAGACTTTTATAAGTAAACAAGTTACTCAGAGCAAACATAATTCAACTCAGCGGGTTACGATACTCGTTTATTTTCAACACTTAGCAGTTAATAATTATAAAAGCTTTCTTTAATTTTCACTCGTCAAAATGTCAAAAATCACAATAATTAATGAGTCTTTAATTTGAATTTGTTAACTGAATCTCTGATATAAAATTAATAATACACCAAGTATTATTTAAATTTTATAGTGGATTCGATTTGAATACTGTTCTTGGAATTATTAGCGTTAAATTAATAAAGTTTATATTAATTTTAAATAAATGATAATTCAATTTATATCACATCCTAATTTAATAAGTTTTAAATAGCAAATGGCCTGTATATGTAAGTTTTTTATTTATTATATAATAAATAAAAAACTTTTTATTTCTATACTCGTATACTTTTTTAGTCAATGATTTTAGCAGTAATTAAATGCACACCAAGTAATACAATTGTTCTAAAGTCCAGTCAAACAAGACTGTATTGATATTGTTGATAGACAAATAAACCACCGCCGGTTCGAAAATGGAAGCTTCTGACCTGAGAAGAACCGACGTAATAAATTCAGCAGGAGTTTTTTTCTTTTTTCAATAAGTTTTACAAAATTTTTTATTCAACATCACATATTAACAGTTTGAAATAGCCTGAAGCGAACAGTTTATTTTTAGGGTGTATTATCTATTTTTAAATTTATTTATAGATAATAGCTGAACGTTTTCTGGGATTTTGTTGTAGAAGTGTATACATTGTCCCATGAAAGATTTTTTATTGTTCTTCAAAGCCTAGTTTTTGGCAGAACAAAATTGTGCTTATTCCTAGGATTTATATTATGTGTCACAAGGTTTTTCAAATTTATTTTTATCTTTATGCAAATACATAATATTTTAAAATGTGTATAGAGAAAAAACAGTCGTTACATTGATTATTATATTATTGTTCCCAACGATTCTTTAGGGCCCAGGTTATAGACTGCTCGAATCGCTCTTTTTTAAATTACGAAAATATTATTTATAACAGCCGCGATTCCCCACAGTAGAATGCCATGAGACATTATACTCTGGTCAACATCGGTCAGGTGTCTAAATTTTTTGACTGCTTAGCTAAGCTTACTTGTCAGCCTATCAATATGGGGGCCACATTGCAGTTTAGAATATATGGTGATGCCGAGAAATACAGTGGAATCTACGTGCTCCAGCGATTCTCCATCTACGACCACATCACACCTAGCTTGAGGAACATTAGAAGCCATAAACCTTATACATATTTACTTTTATTTTTGTTTGACATTTAATTATTTTCACTAAACCAGTATCCTACTTTCAAGAGGGTATTAATTACATCGTCATTTTGCAAGTTACGTCGTTTTATTCTAAATATTAAAGAAGTGTCATCAGTAAATAATACAATCTCGTTGTTGCTCTCAACCTGTTGTGGTAGGTCTTTAATATAGACCAGATAGAGAAAAGTCCCCAAAATAGTTCCCTGTGGATCCCTACCAGAGCGCCGGGAGAACTCTTGCACAAAACGCAACACTAGAAATTATTTAGTTTTGTGTCTGCTATACTAAAATATAAAATTATCTTGACATTCTGCAACATTTTCTTTTAATAAGAACTCTGCAACAGTAGAAGAGGAAACAAGTGACTTGGTGGTAGAGACAGGAATGTCTGAAAAAAAATTCGAAATAGGATTAGTTTCAAATAATTTTAGCCCATGTTGATCAGAATTTATTATTCTATTATTGAAATTTAGCCGAATTTATTAGTTGTTGTTTACTCTTCCTGTTTCACCAGTAATTATTTTCCAGGTAATTTTTATTTTGCACGATGTACCTTTAATTTTGTTTTTTATGTAAAGTGACTTCGCTGTCCAGCACATTTTTTAGAATGTTTTGGAGTATAAATTAACATATGTCACAAAGGATTGATTGGGGTTGTAAGTGTTTTCACTATATAGTTCATATAATCTTTGTCTGCTCTTATGTATTGAAACTGTTGCCCATTCACTGAAAGCTACAAATCTTTTTGATTTGACTGTTTTAGAAGTATATATACTCTAAAATTAAGTTGCTATTAATTTAATCAATTTACTATACAGTATATCCGGTTTATTATTATAATGCAGATATTTAATTTTATTTAATATATTATATCTAAACTTTTCAATGCGTTTTCTATAAATAGGAATGAACATTTCTTTGAACAATATATTTGTGATATCAGAGTCAAAAGAAGCTGATTGTCTACGATGATCAGATGATAACATATTAGTGATGGATTTATTAACAGGTATACAATTTGTAGATATGTTATCTATACATATTGCCGAGGAGGCAGTAATTCTTGTAGGTTCAAGGAAAACAATTAAAAGTTTATATCAATTTAACAATGATCTGAATCTAATAGTGTTGGTTGTTTTTATAATAAATTTATGTTAAATTACCAAAACTGCTATATTTTTATTAGATTCAGATAATTTTAGTAACATTTGTTTCAATATTATCTCAAAAGATTCATATAACGTACTGGGAGGTCTGTATATACATACAACAATAAAGTGCGTGAGCTCTGCGCAGGCTATTTCAATAGTCTGCTCAACTGAGAGGCTCACTATATCAGTACGATTTTCATATTTTAAATGATTTTTCAAAAATATTATTGAGCCACTGCGTATAGCTTTTTCTCTGTTGAACAGGCTAGGAACCTGGTAAGATCCAAGGTTAAACATTATCTGATTATCATATAGCCTATATTATATAGTGTTCTGTAATACACATGGTATCTATTTTGCAATTGTTTAAAAAAAGTCCAACCTCTAGCTCCTTACATAACGTTACCTTAAATTTAATTACTCTCAAATACCCACATATTATGGGATTTTGATAAAGAGTTATATTTTTACACATATATTTGCAGACAACAATCATTATATTTATATATTATTTCACGATATATCGTTATACGTATTCTTACACCCTAAAATAAAACAAATGAAAGACCAATGGTTAAGAAAGCATACGTTTATGTTATGAATGGAGCCGACTCTATTCGGATAAATTTGATTACATAAAAAAGTAAACTTTTTTTTTACTACTAAAGGCACTTTCGTAAGTTTCTCAACAATGTCACGTTTGTACAAAACATAGTAATAACGCAAGAAGCATGACCGATTACATAACCAAATTAAAACTTACTTTCGTTAACAAACTTATATAACCATTATGATCCTATGTCTACTATTGACGAGAACTTTGATAACTAAAAATGTATTTGTACCTATATATATAAAAGTTATCAACGCTACGACGACTACTTTAATCCTGGGTAATGTTTTTTAAAGTAATTTAAATTTCGTACATCTCTAAAATTTTTTAAAGAGACTTTCATTATGTGAGTTAAAGCTATACGGCTCCTGAAAACTTTGTACTATGGTTATCGATATTTAATCATTCGTCCATTTGACCGTAGCGAAACTTGTTTGGTAGCCGTATTCATGTTTGAAAGGGCGGTTAATTGAAATCATTGCAATAAATTTTCATTGTAATGGTACTAAGTTCTGTTATATTTTTTTCGATCGCCTTCATGGCGTAGTTGTATTAATCCTTGCATTACAAGTCGAATGTTTTGACAACTTCGAATTTATTGCCAACTAAATAATTAATCCACTTTTTCTTTAGGATTATGGAGGTCATATACCTGTCGCTTTGTGTACGTTATTCAGGTAAATCTTGATGGATTAGTTACATTAGGAATTTGGATTTTTCGATAATTGGGAAAACTCCTGGCAGAAAGAACAGACTTTTTTCACAGAACCTAAAATATATATATGTATATATCGTAATAGCAACGTAATAATATGTACATATATAGTTTATGTATAAAGTCATAGTTTATAGTACATTTAACGTGCCTCCGTCCTGTATTTTTTTTATTTTCATGCTGATAAATACTTGATTTTACTACCTTAGCAGGCGTAACAAGCAGAGTTATTACCCACTATGCCACGTAGGTCGATAAATTTTCTTGATTGTTTTTATTATTACATACCTTTTTAAGGTCATGAAGTTTAAATATTTTTTAAAAAACGCTTTAATAATACAAGTTGCAATGGCAGAGGGTCCATTGGCTCACGTTTTGTAACTTCATTCAGTCCTTTTAACGGAATACGTGACAAGAAATAATTTGTCGAAAAGTAAATTTATAACCAAATAAAATTTACTGTTAATATAAAATAAAACTATACACATTGGTTTTATAACTCCTTTTTAACGGAGGTGCCGATTGCCTTGTTAAATATTATTTATTTTGCGGGCTCAATTTTTACGTCACCATAGTATGAGTATTAAATAAAAAAATCTTTCACAATATGAAATAATATTAAGTCTTATTTTGGGTTATGTTTATGCAAAATATTTTTTTTGATTGTATATACTTTACTCATAATAAGATATGCATAAAATACAAATAATATAACGCGTAAATATGGAGGAATATTTGTATATTTGTCACTCTTTCATGCAATAAACTGCTAAAGGATTTTATAGTACATTTCAATACCACTGACATTTTTTTATTATATTATAATAAATAGGTATGTAGTATAAATCACTCAAAAATTAGAAAGGTCTCAAGTATGTTGGAAAAATATGTCATCCGAGAGCTATTCCGGGAAATGTACGCAAAAACCGTTCGTTACAGTTACACTTATGTACGTTATTCATAATGAAAATATTTATTTTTAGTACTTTTATTATTTTGTATTATTTTTCCACCATGTGAGACAAGCAAAGTAGACAATAAATTCAATCTAAAATTATAGAATAAAAAAAATAAAGAACGATTAATTCATGATTGTATTATTATATTAATTGTTATAATAGTTATTGCAATAATCTTAACTGAATTTAGCATTCATATATATCACGTACCTAATGTATAGCATATTAGGTACTTATTGTTAAAATATACGTTTTTCAAGGTTAGGGCTAGACTCATTTTGTCATATTAATTAACTAAATCAAACAGTGCCGACTCATCGGAAAAGCTTCGTTCGTTTCCCCTAGACTATACCTACTAATTTAATTACTTTAATTAGTTCAATTTTCGCGTAATCACTGTTATTTTGATTTGGCTAAATAAACCTTTTATGAATATTGTTTTATTTTAATCATTATTGAAATAAGAAAACATGCAGATGTCTTATTTTTTTATTTTTTACTGTTATTGCTTGTGCTTGTAAAGCTAAAATAAATGGAAGACATTGTCCATATCCTAATAATGGCTACTTTGTTTTCAACCTGAATTAAATGTTCCAATTTGTTTAATTTATCGTTTTAGAAAAACGAAAGGAAAGGTATTAATCAAATTAATACCTTTTCTTTCGTTTTTCTGTTCGAACTCGTCTTTTGTGAAGTGAAGGAAGTGACCCGTATTCAATTGTCTTCTTCGAGTGATGTCAGCCTTTACTCCGTAGGCCTATTTATAACCCGATAACTACACCCGCTCTCGTGTTACGTATTAGTGAACCCATATGTGAGCAATAAAACCTAGGTAATAAATATATCGACGCAAATAGGTACGTACAGAATACAAAATTAAAAAATTTGAATCTAGTTCGGGGTATTTTGCGAATAGATAATCAAACAATTCAAAATAAGAATCTAGTTTTAGAAATTTCTTCTTTTGTCACTATCAGCATTCGGTCATTCGGGTGTGTACCGTACCGCACGAAAATCTCTCTGGAAAATCATACCTTTGTATTGTTGCTACTCCTATATTTTGAAGATTTCTTTCAAAACCTTGAACAAACATTCTAGAAGAAAACAATAGTAACATCAGAAATGCGAATGACACGCTTTTGAAAAATACGATATTTTGGTTCTTTTTACCACATTTTTTTTCTTTTACCTTTTATCTGGTTTATAATGGTAAAATTGAAACGCTTTTCAGCAAAGACACTAAAAAGGTGATTAATAAGTATATATTACTGACACATTATCTTTTGAAAGATAATATTGCGACTTCAAATAGAGTTTTGAACTAACCTTTCTACCAAGTTTGACCAAATTTCACACAGTGCGCAAATTTATTGAAATACGTTACGTATTTTAGGAGTTCATCGTGGAAAAGAACAACGTGACACCTGAAATATATGTATTATGATATACGTTTTATCGCGTTTAATTATTTTCAAGTCACTTAAAAATAATTTTCGACGTGAAAATAAGTGCATTAAAAATAATTTGCAACGTATCATTGGCTAATTTGCTGGAATTTGACGTTAATGTATTTTTTTACCGACTTCCCAAAAGAAGGAGGTATTCATTTCGAAGCGTTTATCTTTTTTTTATAAGTTACTTCATTGCTCCGTTTCTAGAGCTCCTATATAGGTTTTTTTTATGGTAGGTAATAGCTGTCATGTGGATTCATTTTTTTAAAATAATTTTGTCATAAATAGTTTAATAGATATTTAGGAAATGAAAAATAATACGGCGGGTAAAATAATAACCTTGTGATAAATATTTTGATAAAATTATTACGATAAAATGTATGAGAGATTTAAAATGCGGCGGCAAAAACTTCGAAGTAGTTGTGTGCAGAGAGCGCGTGAGTTGTCATTATAAGCAAATATATTGTAGTCTATTTTTATTTTAAACTGTTTTAAGTCGGTCACAGTTTTTTGGTTAAAATTTCGTTATTAAAATTTAATGAAAGATAAAGTTAATTAAATTAATGACATTTACATAGAAATCTCGGACAATTAACTATATTAAGAATATTTCTTTCAGTTCAATCATACCTAGTGAAATATAATTTTAAAAATAACCCTGATATATTTAACGTAAATTTGCGGTCCAGCACTAAATTACAATTTGAGAGAAAAAAATAAGAACACGAAAATAAATAAATGCGTTGAAAATGTAGTAACGACATGTTGTCCCGCTGGGGGTTTCCCTACATAAAAAAGTTACTCAAAGTAACGCGAATTTTATTCTGCGGATGATTTGATACTTTTATATTATTAAGGGCTAATAATGTCTATAAAACGTCAATGTTTTACGTTTATCCACGTAATAGTTTTGTATCTCATTGTTTATTCTTCATGTACCATTACGACTTCGTGTGTACCATTTATTGACAATAAATTATCATCAAGCAGTACTTCAAATATAATAGGGATTGTAAAAGTCAATCTAACCTCAAATATGTTGGCATTTTTAAGCGATTAATTCCGAAATAAAAACGAATTTGTGCCTCTAGGGCCACGCAGCTTATAGGTCTTTATGTCTGTGCATTACAAGGAAAGCTTGCGTTATTAAGAGATTTTTTTTATGAACGGCTATGTAACATTAAGTTTTAGTCGTTCATTTATCCGTTAACTCGACTCACTAAGACAAATCGATTGCGTTTCGTCTTAGTGGGTCGAGTTAATGGCCTTTTGTTGGTTATAAAATTTGAGTTCTAAATGCTATTTTTGAAAATTTTCTTAATTAAATAGATGCTTATGAAAATGAATAATTGCGTTTTGATACATTTGGGAACGCTACTGATAAAAATTTACAGTCTCGATAAGATCTGCTCCAGGATTACAAACGTCTAGCACTTCAGCGTTTGTAATCCCAATTTGTAAAATTTTGAGTACAGTATTGAGTTATACTCTTCTAAATAAAAGAAGCCATTCTAAAGTACTTTACATTTGCAATTTGCGTTTTTTTACCTATATTGTGGAATAAAACCAAACCTTTCTATAAATTTACTTGACCTTAACATATACTGCGTACTAGTTTCTAAAACACTGCGTTAATTTATAAAAAAAATTGACAAATGTATCATGAATCGAGATTACAACATGAAAAACTGTTGACGTTTAAGTAAATCAAATAAAAGACGAATGATCTTTAAAGCAAACACAGATAACTGGAGCCGACCCTATTCGGTTAAATTGGATTAGATGAGTAATTAGATAAGGCAGGCAGTAAAGTAATCCTTTCATTTCCGAGAGCGCTTTCGTAGGTTTGTTCCTATCCGTTAGGGGGTTTTGGACCATATCCCACCACGCCGGTCCAATGCGGGTTGGTGGGTGGACCGACTTTTTACATGCCCATCCGACGCATGGATCATCTTACTTTTTCAGACAATTCGGCGATCGGCCCAAATTGTCCTAACCAACTAGGACGCAACAATAAAAATTTGTTGAGTCCCCGCAGGATTCGAACCCACGATCGCCGGTTTCCAAAGCAAACGCCTATACCATTAGGCTACGGAGGCAGTTCACGTTACATACGTTTATTTAAAATTAAAAGAGTTCGCGTAATAGTATTAATTTTATTATTTCTTCATCTTTTAGTTAAGTATACCTTACATACCTTTATGTATAAAAGTTCCTAAAAGTTTAAAAATGTAAATAATTTTCTGGGTGAACGAGTCTCAATATCCTAGGTCCCACAGTAGGCAGCATGTTGATACCCTTGGTATTACCGATGTCCATGGACGTTGTAGACCTCTTACCATCAGGTGGCCCGACTAACCGTCTGCCTTTGGAAGTAATAGTAAAAATTCAACCAATAAGTGCAAACGTTAAAGTTTCACGGCTTATGAAAACTTTATTCGAAGGCGATCGATATTTCAATGAAAAATATATATAATTTAACTATTTCCTCGTTAAAATTTTGTTGACGGCGAAATTTGTTTAGTAGACTTAATCAAAATTTTAAGAATTATTAATTAAAACCATTGTAGAAATTTCTCATTCAGTTATAGATAACTTTTAATCAAATTACAGTTTATGTATATTAATCATATATATGTATCATCTGCCATATATACATTTACGGACGTTTATTATTATGGACTACTTAATAGGTAATAAAAGTTTCCGTTGTATAATCCAATTAGGAAATAAAAAAGCTGTATCAATATATAATAACACAACCCAATAAACAATAATCCAACAATAAGGATTATTCCTGATCAAATATCATGATAAAATGAATGCTTTACGAAGCTGTGGTGAAGTTTATTTTATAAACTCAGGTTAAATTGCATTTTGTAGGTAATAAGTGTAATTTTTCCGGTCACTATGTGGGTAATACCACCTTTGTGTAACGCAAAGTAGTGTGTAGACTATCTTCCGGTTCAAGGAGCACCGTAGCCGGCATGATGGGCACGACATATTACTTTCCATCAGACCAACGAACAGATCGTTTTGTTTTTTTAATTAAGAAAAGCACAAGCAACTCACTTAAACTATTAATTTATAAAAAAAAAAACATTAAAAAAATTAGCATACCAAAGCCATACAAAGTTTAATGTATTAGCCACTAGAATTATTACTAATTTTTTTTTTCCAAGAGGTAATCTTAATGTACATAGGTACGAGTATATTATGTTTTGCTTCCTTAAAATAATTTATTTAAAGTTCATACTTAATGTCTCACGAATAATTCTTTATAAATTTTGGAAAAGTTTTTAGGATGAAGATCGCGGAAATGCTTTTTGTTACCTACTGCTCTAGTTTGTATCTTTCGTTCATTTTATGTCAAACTTATTACAAACAACGAACTTGTAATAAGTTTGTTAGTAAAGATTTTAATATAAAGAGCGTACACTATTTTCTAACAGCGTATGTTTGTATTTAATTTTGAAAAGTTCGACATATCTCAGCCTAGTTGTAGTGTTTTGACAATTATTTAGTAAGTGTTTCACTCCTATGTTGAATAATGATATTTCAATTTAAATTTAAATCAGTTGAAGTACAAAGATGAGTCTTCCTATTCTCTGTCAATTTTACAATAAACCAGCGGACCCGACAGTAAGAAATCAAAGTTCAAGTCGATTTAGCATTTTACATGAAGTATAGATAAATAAACTAGATACCGACTGCAGAGCCATCTGCCGGGCTTATTTGTAAATCCTAACTATCTTTGAATCCACTTAAACGCCTACAAAAATTAATTCTAATCGGTCTAGACGTTTAGGAGTTGTAGACGTTTAGTTTAGTATGGACATGCTAAGAATAAATTGTGATAATGCTTTAAAAATATTTTCTAGATTTTTCTTTTCCAATCTTTTGCGGCAATAATGAGTAACGTCAAACACTAATTATTATATTTTCTTGAATAAATTTTATGTTAAAAGTTTTTATGTCAGTCCGTCAGGCATTGCATCAGCGTATTGCATGATTTTATAAAAAAAATGTATATAATCTACTTACTAACTTTCTTAATTTTAAAATACCATTGAAGCTTTTGTAATAGAATATATAAGTAAAACAAAATTCAGAAAATCTTTTTTGTATATTCGTTTACTGCTAAGTTTGAAACCTTGATAAGACCCAAGTCTATAAAGGATTATTGTCCCGTACGCGTTCGGAAAACAACATGTTTTAAAAAGTTACATTACTGAAGAGCTTTAACTCAAAGTCACTCGCGTGTGGGCGATAAGTTTCAAGGTAACATCACTTTTTGCTGAGCTTTTTTGGCTATAGAATACCATTGCTTTTGCCACCTTGAACTGAAATGCTTTCTAATTGTGATTCTAAAAAGGTGTATTATTTACAGACCTTTAAGTCCGTTTTGAATCGACGGGTTCTGTTACGTATAAACAATTAATAATTGCATTGATTAAAGTAATAACATTTAAAACTATTTGAGTCCTAAAACTTTTATTTTTCAAGTTATTTACTGCACGTGCTCAATTATTAATTCCATCAGTGTACTATCTTTCATCATCATCATCATCATCCGCCTGTGATCCACTGCTGTACATAGGCCTCCCATAGTACACCCCAATCCATTAGAGGGTTTTGGACCGTATCCCACCACGCTGGTCCAATGAGAGTTGGTGGGTGGACCGACTTCTTACATGCCCATCCGACGCATGGATCATCTTACTTTTCAGACAATTGGGTGATCGGCCCAAATTGCCCCAACCAACTAGGAAACAACAATGTAAATTTTTTGAGTCCCCGCAGGATTCGAACCCACGACCTCCGGTTTCTAAAGCACACGCCCATACCACTAGGCTACGGAGGCAACTACTAGGTACTATTTTAAAATGATGTATATATGAATTAATAAATATGGACGTGAACGCAATCTTTTTATTTTGAGATATATGTAATATGTATTTAATTGTTACTTAGTAAAGGCGGCAGCCTCGTCTTTTTGTTCCTCTTCAACTTGTTGATGAACTCTTTGTTTCCGTGTTCCCTTCGTTTTAAAGAGAAGATGTAAATCTATAGCTTTTAAAGCAACCATGTGCTCACTTTTACGATCTCTTAGCTTTAAAGGGCGCCGAACAGTATATTATACTGGCAGGCTGAGATATCTGTAATTTTTTATGTTTTAAAAAAATGATGATGCAAGTGATTCATTGCTAAAAGTAACATTAGGAGAGTCAGCTACGCCATGTTCCACTGTCGCAAGGTGGGCTTCTCTATTTAGACTGGGAGAACGAGGATGGTAGGTGAAAACGATGCAATAATCCATCGACGTCAGTTGTCGAAGAATATGTTGGGAAAGTCAAGAAAATTAATATGGTCGCGCAATTAAAAGTACATTTACCATCCGATACTTATTTCAAGGAATGGGCATTTCAATCGATCCAGAAAGAACAATTTTTGAATATTAAAAAAGTCTCCGACAATGTGAAGCTGTTGTTGGAGAAATTTCAAGGCAATTCTGAAATATTTTTGATTCTAAAATCTTTTTTTTTTCTAGTTTCGTAACAATGCAGAATCATTGCCCAATAGCTTTGATTCCGAGAGAAAACGGCAATCTTTGCATTGGAAACGGGCACCATGCAACCTAACCCAAAGAAATTTCGTGCTTAATATATCGGGACTCTAGAAGGGATATTGATAGTTGATTAACTGGAGTGTGGAACCACTATTATACAGGCTAATAATATGCAGCTTTAATCCCCAAGTTGAAAAATTCCATTAAAAATAAAAGGAAAGAAAACTTCGAATCGACGTGCTGTTTCATCACAACAATGCAAACGCGGACAGGTCGGTCGACGGTGAATGTTGCGATTCAGAAGGCTAGCTTTGAATTGGTTAACCGCCCCTATTATTCGCCAGAGCTTTCAGCTAGCGATTTTTATCTTTTTCCAAATTGAAAGAATATTTAAGGGGCAACAAGTAGGACGAGGATAACGAGGTGATGGGTGCAATGGAGAGGTTTTTGCAGGACAAAGACGATTTTTTATAAGGTATGTATTTGTACTGTAAAAACGACATGATATAAATTAAAAGAAAGTCAACGGTACTAGCATACTTTTGAAGAAAGATACATTACTTTTCAAGAAAGATACATTATTCTCAGAGTTGTAGCTAAAATTAAGAAATTGTAGACTTAAAGAATTCTTGAGATTGTTCCACCTTATTTGACATCTTAACTTCTTAAATCTTTATGTTATTATAACTGGAGCAAGTTTACTTTAAGTTTTGCACAAAACAGAACAAGTCCTTTTATTCAGAAAACAAGAGTATTCTTTCAGAAATACTTTATCGAATTACTTTTTATCATATGAAATTTTTATTTTTCCGTGCGTTTACTTTTTATAAGCATTTTAAGACCAAAAGTTTAATTTTTGCCCATTTCAATAACTTTATCAATCAAATTTGAATAAAATATATAGTGAATACAGCAAATATAGAATGGTACAAATTATAAACTGAAATTTGCTCAAGCAATACCTAATGAATATACATCGTTGCGCCGCGGTTTGTGCTTGGTGATGCCAATTTATGATAATTATTAATATACATTATATATTTGTATGCCCAAAGGTTTTTTGCTGTGCACATGATTTTGAAATTACATAAAAAATAACCTAAATATATGTATCAGTTTTTGTGTAGCGTTAAGGGGAAACAAACATCCATACATCCATACAACTTTCGCATTTATGATATATTTTTATTAGGATACACATTTTGTCATATATTTTTTAATTTTATGTATATATTGTGAAGATCGAGACTACCGGTAAATTCGACATTATTAAACAACAAATATTCATGTCATTAAACATCCAAACTGTTTTAATAATTACTAGCTTAGAACATTATAATATTTTAAAAATACAAACACCATTTCCTATTTACAAATCAGTGATTGGATCACTATAAAAATTTGAAGAAATATCGATAATTTCTTTTATTTACGCGATATACATATCAAATCCACTAATTTACGGAACTTTCGCTTTACGTATTTATATTTATTTCTGACGTTTCGGACTCTTTCCAGCATCCATGATCACGGGCAGACTAAGTTGGTATATGTCTGTATCTCAATGTTTTTGGAATAACCGTCAGATTTTTTATTTCAAATTGACATTGAATTATTGTTAAAATAAATTAAATAAGGTATTTTAAATGTACCACAATTTTAACATTATTGGAAATATTGTTTCATGTCTCCAATACATCCAATACACGAACTCACCTCTACAATTTCTTTAGCTATTTTAAGTTGCATGTAGAGACTCTTTATTATGATAATAATTAAAACACTTACTTTTTAAAGTAATACTTTTTTTTGAGAAAATAATTTAATTTTGTATTCCGCAGAAGAACATTTTTCACCAAAAAACCACCACACAGTAAGAATATCTTTCATGAGTGAGAAAAGATGATGATGATGATGATGATCAAGTCTTTATTGCTATGTGAAAATACTTATCCTTTTGTTTATCGTAAATTTCTTCTGGAGAAAAAATTATGCATACCGTATGATAGTGCAATAGATAAATGAATGAATGTACTACAATCGGTTATTTTATGGCGTTGAGAGTCCGTCACCATTACTTAATATTATTTTTTTTTATTTAATCTCCCTAATTAATATTAACCGAGTGCATATTATTTTACAAAATAACGACGTAGAAAAAAATATCGGAAAGAATGACGTACATGTTGCACATGTAGGTGAAATACGTGTATACATGAACAAGAAAAGATAAAAAGTATTTTCATGCTTTTAAACATATGTTATCGTTCCCATTGTCAAGTGGCAGTCGTTTCTTCATTCATAGTACACCTAGAAGGAAATAAAAGACTGAAATAGACACATGATTAAAGGTTGGTTAAAGCCTGTTGTTTTTATTATTACAATCGCTATACATCGTGTAAATAAATCTGAGTACTCAAACAAAAATGACGTAATATTTCTTTAATCAAGGCATTGATTAAACTTACATTTTCTCTCTCGTTATATTTAAGTGCTATTTTTATTGTGTAACCATCTTTAAGTTAAAATTTAATATAGACAAGTTTAATAATAGACAATTGGTCTATTACTGTATATTTTACTATTTTTTTGTATGCTAAAGCCTTAAAGCTAAATTATTAAACTGCTATGTTAGTTTAGTTTGTGTACTCCTGCAAAACTGTGCATTATAAGAAAATACAACTGTATAAATCATCAACCGTTGCCGTAATCAGCATTCGGTTTTAACACAATATTAAAAACCGATTTATTTGGTCATTTAACTTTGCCTTTAAGTAGGCCTAACGACTTACTCCACCTTTCCTAGCGACTCTTCTAACGATCAAAATGTCATTTTAACTCTTTCAATGTCGACTTATTTAGTTATCGATGACCCTCACGGTTTTTGCGAGTAAAGTTATCAGTTCAAGATTATTCCTGTGTATTTAAATATTTTTACAAATCGGTTAAAACATTAATTATGAAAATATAAAAAATTGTCTGGGCAGAAATACATTTGCAATTCCAAAGCGGATTTTATTTGTAGGGAAAAAAGTGGCACATACACAAAGGTAAAGATGTCAAGAACTTGTCTATTTGGCACAGAATGTTGTCCGTACTATCTCAATTTAACGTAATGATATAGTGTATTTATTGTTAACTTTAATATTAAGGTAAGGTTTTTAATATATGGGATACGCTTACTTATAACGTTGATGCTATTTTGAAGCGTTCGTATGATTCAAATTTACGAAAAATTTTATCAAAGTTTTGATGAAAATAGGCAATAGAAACAATTCGTTACTGTTATTTTCTTCTGCACGCTTTTTAAGACCCAGTTACTAGTGATATTTCTGAGCTAACACATTTTGATGCTATCTAAAAATAACTAACGCTTACGTCTTCAACATGCACTGAGACGATAACTTTTAGTAATATTATGCGCATGATAACTCTTTTACAATAGTAAAGAAGGATGGTTGTCGAGTAATAATAATTACTCGAAAACCTTAATTCACCAATAATCAATTGATACTGAAACAATTTTTAAAATCATAATATAAATTTTAGAGATAAAATCACTCTTCTGTACTATTCGTTATTTACGTGGATTTCTACAGTACTTAAATAATGAACAAAACAAGGATTGGGGTAAAATTGTTTTATACTATGAACAAAAATGTAGAGTAAGAGCTAGGGCACAATATCATGAGCTATTTAAGTTTTTACTTCGTTACTTATCCTTGTAAAATAGCTCTATTTTATAAAATATTAGACATAATAAAAATCCTAAGGATATAGCTGTTATGTTTAAATACCCATTTACACTCGGTTTTATACATATTGTATAATTCAACTCAATTCTCATATCAGTGTCGTGAAGGCAAAAGCCTATGCCGTTGACCTTTGTAAAATGATTCTAATTATATTTTTGCATATCTAGGTTACAATGGCGCTCTAATGCCACGTTTCAGTAAGCCTATTGAATTGATGACGCTACTCCTACTTTCTAATAGACATTTATTTACCACTACATTAAGTAATATACATCAAGTGAATTTGTTATGTTTATATGATGAGTTATTCAATAAAAATAAAAGTTCCCGTAATTATTATGATTAAATATGACAACGTAAATGATGTGGGAATCTGCTTAAAAAAGGTGTTAAGTCTCTTTTATTTAACGTCAGTTAATAAAAATTCTATTTGCACTCATAAATATTATTAATCAGTATCATAATTTTAACTGTACTAAAGAAAGATAACCAAATAGATATATTACAATCTCTTCTTCATTTTAAGATATATATAAAATATAAGTGATGACGCGTACGGCGGTAATTGTCTTGAAAGCTTATTACGAGCACAAACAACTTACTTCAACCTGATTGAATATTCTATCTTCTACAGCTATCTACATAACAAGCAGTTTATTGTTCATAAAAAACAAAGACGTACAAAATATAAGGAATAAGCTGGTAAATCAATTATGTTTGGAGTGCTTTATACAACAACGAAAGAAATATATGGAATGAACTCAAAGCCTACGGATCTCTTTACTTTTATATCTTAAAATGCTTTGCTGAAGTAATAAATATCGTTTAGATTTTTAGGGATTTTGTACAAAAAAAATGATTAATTCACTTTACAGTATATAATTATGATGGATAGTCTGGAACATACATGAAAATTTCATTTCGAAACTTTGATAACATTGAAGGCTCAAATTGCCAACCCCGGATAGGTTCTGGCTTTGTCGTAGCAGTGGGGCTCAGTACATGCGGCCTATTTTTTATTTATTGTTTCTTTCATTTGATTCATTTCATTTTCATCTTTTTACATTCGTGCTATAACTAGTTAAATTGTACTTCAAACAGCGTACAACTACTTTTGCGCGATATAAAGGACAACAACGTGCTCTTTACACGAAACTTCCCCGCGATTTCTGCAGCCGCGTTTTAAATTTCTAATATCTCTAAGATATTTATTTGATCAATATCTCTTCTATTGCAAGCTTTAAATAGAATGAAGACTTACCTTATATAACCTTATGCGAGACTTGAATATGCCTGATTGAAATTTTTAACAATCTTCAATTTAAAATGGTAATTGTAAGTTATTTTAACATATATATATATGCGCTTATTTTACTATTAAGCAATTCAAGAAAATCAATTATGTTAAATATATGAACATATATACCTAGTTTGTATATTTAAAGTTAAAATGTATACATAGTGTAAGTCTATCTTTTTTGGTTGAGCCAGCGTTTACAATGTTATTGCACGAAGTTGTGATGTGCTTCAATATCTATTAAACTACTAAACACAAAATGTTATATTTAGGGAAATTTCATATTTATCGTGCTAGCTCAAATAGCTTTAGCTTTATACATATCTAATTTATATTATAACATTAAATTACTACAATATTTGACACTAAACAGTAAAATTTCATATTTCTCCCTCTTTTGGGAAGTCGGTCAGAAAACCACAAAGAACAAATTTCTAAAAATATAGATTTAATCAATGAAAACCTAATGATATTTTCGTAGCATTTTTTTTTTCCATTTCATGTAGTTTTAAAAGATTTTATACGCTTTTATAAACCGTCAAACTTTTACTTGATATCATATTTTAATCACGAACGAAACGATTAAAAGGTGAACTATTAATCAACAGAATGTACAGAAACAGTTGACAAAAGTCTTAATTAAATTGCAAGGGAGTTCATTTTATAAATTAGGTTATTCCTGACTCTCTTCTCGAATTAAAACCTGATGAGAAATAAAAATACGAGTTAAGCGTTGAATTTAAATGAACAGTTGGCGTCGTTAAAATTAGGAGATTTAGAAAAAAAACTATTATTAATTGTATTATAAATGCGGAAGTAAGTCCGTCTGTCTGTTCGTCTTAACTGTCTAAACTATTGAACCGATTTTAATGAAATTTGCTAAATGCTTAAGATAGATCACAAGAAAGGACATACAGTAATAATAATTACAATAAAAGTGATCGATAGGGGATGAAAGTTAATACGGAAATTGTTTCTGTTGAACATAAAAATGATGAAATTTTGTTTCTTGATACTCGAAACAAGGCATAACTGGGGTTTTTCTAGCAGTTTTGTGAATTCAAACGGTACTGGGATGAACTAGAGGTTGAAATGGGGATGAAAGTAAAAATATAAATTCGTCATCATCGAAGCAAAAGCCATAATATTTTATGTCTAATAATAGGAGCATACAGTAAAAACACCTCATTTAATCTATACAGTATATTTCAATAAACCTTGTGTTCATTTCTCCTTTTATACGCGGACGAAATCGCGGGTAACAGCTAGTGCATAACAAATAAGTATTTCACGGATTTTAAGGACTTAAATTACTTTACAATTATTTAAAATTATACTCGACTTTCAATTTGTTAGTACCGAGGTCTATGCAGTCTGTCCGATGACTATGGATCCAGGGATGGGTTTAACTTTATTTATTATTTTGTAAAACGTTAAAATAAAAACACATAAAAAGTGAGTTCTTCTGATGTTTAGGTTTTTTTTTTATTGTTAGTACTAAAACTAAATAAGTTTTTCTTTGTTGTTAATCGTAGCAGAGTTAAGCTTATAAGTTTTTGAATTTCATGCCATTTAAACACTTTAGACGTTTCGATTACCACCAGTTTTAATGTTTTTACTTTTGATTATTTGAATTTGCCGATAGGCTGCAAAGGAAAAAAATAGAAATTACAAGTTCTGTCATTTGGCGGTTAGAGCAATTTAAAAATTCTCAGAAATGCTTTTCCAACAAGTATGGTATAAAATACGGAAGTGTAAAGTTAAGTATAAAACACTAAAGTTACGTATATTAAAAAAAAAAAAAACAAGATAATATTCAAGAAAATATTTTACAAACGACATTCAAATCTTTTCTATAATTTTCCATACTTTTATGATTTTTTATAAAAATTAAAGGTTATACAAAACAGATATTACAAGGGCCGTCTGGGAACAATACGAAGAAGTTGATCACCAAAATATTTAAACTTTTATCAACCGCCTCCGTGATCTAGTGGTGCCAACATTTCCTTTCTTTTCAAACAGCATGTCAGTAAATATGACCTTATCTTTTTTCTGTTAGAGTTTAAAGTTTATTTAGTTCCCAAAGTGTAAGGGTAAAGGATAAGTAGAAAATACCAAAAAATGTATTAACCATTTTTTGGCATTTTGTATTATCTGAAGCGTTAAGTTATCATGAATACTGTAAATACAAGTTTTTAAGACAACTTGGCTTCTTCCGATGTAAGTTTAAGCCATAATTTCAATGCCCTGTACTTTAACTTGATACTGATACTGTTCAAGCTCAAGAGCTTATGCAAGCGTAAGAAGTGATTAATAAATTGAAAGTACTTACCATTAACGTCAAAAGCAAGGCTTGTTGTATTGAAGTTTCGAAAACTAACAAGTAAACCCATCAATTTCTGTTGTGTTTGACTTTATAACTAGTTCTATAAGTAATCAAACTAAAACTAAAGGGACCGAGTTGAGATATAAACTATGGAATATAGATTATGTATGTTCTGGATTTACTAGTTTTATTTATTAGTTTTAGAAAAAAACATTTGCTTCCAATATTTAAAATAGCCAGCTTTATTCTTTCATTTCATATAGCTAAGCAATACAGCTTGCTGTCAAGTGATTGACATGCCTTCTCGTATTGTATCTAACAGTTAGCAGTATTATTATTTATATTTTATTCTCGACGTTTCGGACCCTTTCCAGCATACCTAAGAAAAATAACTAACCGCGAAAAATCCGTAAAAAGTGGAATCAATATGTACAATAATCGAGTAAATAAAAGACGTTACCTTACCTTTCAAAACCATTATTTTATATGGGTAGTTAGTAGTCATTTTCATTGAAATTTCAAGTTTTTAGTTTGAACTTCTTAAAAATATAATAAGGCAATATATACAAAGAAATTATAAAAATGAAACATAATATAGTAAATCCGAAAATTTTATTAATGTGCCAACAATACTGATGACCTACTTAACCAGATGCTCTTTAATCTTACTTTTAAGCCTTCCTCAAACAGTTTTGCAAATATCAACTTAACACAAAAAAAATTTGAATATCAACAGCAAAACAAAGAATACATTAAGCTTTTGTTCAACATCGAGGAGTTAATTAAAAATATTTTCATGATGCCGTTTCAAAAAGTTTGTCATCGTTATCTTCATTAACTGTCAGTCGAAACGGAAATTAAAAAATAATTGGAACACAAAATGGAAACGGATGACTGAAAAATCATTTAAAGTTTATTACGCTCGTTATTCTTTAGCAACTGTAATACATTGTATTACAAGGATATAAAAATTGGCAATAAATTAGCCCTTTTGTCGAATAAAACTGTGAATTACTGTACTCCAATACAGCAATTGGAATTGTATTTTTAGTACGTACGTACTTGTTGTTGCTCGCGACTTCATCTGGGTGGTAATATTTAAGAAAAAATCAAAAAAAAAAGTAGCCTAGCTTACTCCCAGTTACACCAGCTATTTTTCAGTGAAATTCCCGTCAAATTGGACCAGCCCTTCCAGAGGTGAGGCAGAAAACAGACAGATGGACAAACATTTAAAAAGAATAGTTTTGTTGTATGTGATTAATTAAAAACATTATTATTTAAAAAAAGGTTATTTTGATGTTACAATCAGACTCCAATTTTATTTATATGCATACCATATGTACTTTTATTGCTTTCTTTATTCTGAATTTGTTTAGGAAGGTTTATTTTTTTTATCTTTCCACCTTCTCCCTGTCTAGTTATTTAAACTATGATTTAAAGTAATAACACAATTAAGAAAACACCGAAATGCCGTCGTATACATAAAACGTCAAAAAGTAAAAAAAAACAAAAATAATTCAGCTATTTTGAGTATTATATTAGTAATGAGGTAGATAATTATCCTTAGTAATAAATATGTAATGTACAATGTTAAAATTAGGTCATAATTTCAAAATAGTAACACGAGGTTATTCAATGTCTAATTTATGCTTTGTTTAAATTGTCCTTTAATTCTTTATCATCATCATCATCATAAACAGCCTTTAGTAGTCCATCATCAGTCTGTAGCTAATATCGTTATAGCATATCTAAATTTACATAACTTCATTTGATTTTTATATTTATCACAAGCACATTGTTTAAAATATTTATTATGAATTGTGTAATGATTTTTTGATGTGTGATGTATTACTTCAATAAAAATATATTATATAATTTAAACACCAATAAATTATTTAATACCTCGAAGTGTGGATTATCACTTTCTTGTGATATAGTAGAAAAAAGGATGTTTCCTAAAACGCCTAATTGCTCCAGGGCTTGAAAAATGTTGACTTTTAAAAATACGATTAATTTCTGTTTATTTCGTATTATTTTATATTAACTAAGTTAGTATAACGTATGTAGCAGATGGAAAATAGAAAGCTTGCATTTATTGTTATGGATATTAAAAAACTGTTTGTATATATGTATTAAATGTATTCGGATTACTAAGAAATATTAAGTTGTTATCGAAAATATTATTATATTTGAATAAATAAGTAAATAACCAATTCTTTTGTTTACGCAAATACTACACGTTACTGACTTTTTACGAATTTTATTACAGTAAATCATATATTTACAAAAGTGGGTTTTATCATTGAAGAGGTTAAGATCAATATCTTGTGATCAGGTGATCTATACTAAGGTTGAATTTACGATTAAGGGTCACCACGGTCCCACTTTGCTACGTAACTAGTTTCTTAAGTAATGAAACAACGTAGGGCTAAATTAAAGCGACGAATTGTTTGACTTAAGGTTCTAGGTACGTCCAGTTCTGAATACACGAGGTGTTCTTATAAATGAGTCATTATCAAATATTTCACAAATAAACTCTTTCGTAAGAAATAAAATAATTATTTTGTACAATTTTTTCTAGTTCCTTTGAAAATAAAAAAATAAGCACTGTTGTTTTATGTGTCGTATTGATGTTTATTTCTATTTGTCTTTGTTTTGTGTATGTATATGATAATAAATGTAGGTAATTTAACGCCTCAAATTTATCAGGTAGTAAGTGCTTATGGAGATTACTTATGGTCTGAAGCTAAACGTGGCTGTTATAACACAAATTATGCGTGAATCAGTTTAAACTGTAATCATTCTTATCTTCTCCATCTAATGATTCTTATAATCTGTCTCACAACACTAGATATGATTGCTTCATACAAAATGCATACAAAAACAAGTTAAAAAAAATGTTCAAAGAACAAGTTAGAAAAAAAAACAAAAAATGTTTAATAAACGCTTCGCGCATTTATTAAACATTTTTTTTAACAACTATTTTATATCTCTCTTGAATATCTCAAGAACAATTTGTAAAAACTCAAAAACATTTTCGAGGTGAAGTAGAAGCAATTCCCAGTTTTTGATAATACTTAAATTACTAAAAATTATAAAATAGTTAATTGGGTCACACCAATTAATACAATGAAGTAAAGATAATTTCTATGATATACTACATATAAATATTAGCCAGAATTTAAACTAAAAACGTAACGTATTGACTTAACGTAGAGTCATGGCTGGCAATCATAACTTCCTTGCAACGAAGACAAATGAAATCGAGGCTACTTATTTGATATCAAAACTAACAATGGTTTATAACAGAAATTCATAGTCTAATCTATAAAAATGTAACGAGATTTATTTAGCTGAAACGACTGGAGTATTCTTTCGAGATATAACGTAAGTTTTAGTCCTTTCTCGTATGAATGAAAACAATTTTTGGAATAGCTGTGTGTGTATGTGTGTTTCACTGCGTCAATAAAATATATTTAAAAAAAGTAACGAAGTACTCTTCTGCTTTATATATATTTCTACAGTTCTTTACTAACAGCTTAATATATCTTACTGAAAGGGATGATTATAAATCTACATTTCATATTTTATAAAACTAAATAAATTAACTGGTAACGTTTCATAACCACACGTAGAGATCTTAACTAAATTCGACCGTATTCGATTAATCTGACTTAGTAGGCTACAGTCAGTCAAGTAATTCTGAAAGTAAGTAAGAGTAATAATATGTAATATTTTTAATATAACTTGAATTAATGAATATTTAAAAGAACATGTATATGTATGTGTACTACAACTTCATGCTTAACAGAACATTGTTTTCTATTAAATATTCATTAAAAAGTATTCCATTGTCAAAATAAATAGCTTAAAATTAAAAAGTATTCCATTGTCAAAATAAATAGCTTAAAATAGATAAAATAATATTAATGAAAAAATATATAATTTGTATCCAAGATTAATTAAAATTATAAAAGTCCTTGATGTATTTTCGTGTTCAATCTGACCTTTCAAACTCATAAATGAAATCCTTGAAGTTCCACGGCTTCCGAAAATTTTGGACACTGGTAAACGATATTTATTATTGTTCAAGGCAGCAAAACTCGATGGGCGAACTTTAAATCTTTTTAGTGAAATTACCTGTGAAAGTTTTTTTATTTAATTTACCATTATAAAATACACTTAAAACACTTTTTTTTAAATTTAAGATTTCGCTTTGTTTGGAAACTGAACTAAACTAATATAATACTATTAAGATCATAACTAATGCATATGACATGTAACCATGTAATGTAACACTTATAGCAGTTATCTCTATCCGATAGTAAATAATTTTATTTTATGTTATTTGTCGCCAACTTCTAGATCGACCAACCGCTTAATGGCTTATTGTTACGCTTTTAGGGCTCACAGCAAAATTACAACAAAATATTTAATTCTCAGAAATAGTCTTTTTTGCCAATTAGTAGAAATTAAGCACAGCTCTCTGTGGCTACATAACAAATGCTATTAAAATAGGCCCAATGGTTTTATATTTTGTATCAACTATCATTTAGCCAACTTAGAGAGAGTCAAACTCAATTGGTGCCAAAAAGTCGGGCACTTCTTATGGGTTAAACAATGCGTGGGGATTAAAACTGGCGGCGGTTCACCAATAAGAGCGCGTTTGCGTCTGGCGCCATTAGTTTTTAATCTTATTAACATAATATTTTTTAACATTCATTCCGAAGTCTAAATTTGCTGAACTATGAGTACATAAAATTCAAGTATTCTAATTGGCTGTATAGTCTGTTACATGGGCTGCGAATACCGCTGCGACGATGATATTAAGTCCAAAAAATATGCGTTATTCGAAGTAACTTCGTTCATTCAATCACAAAACGTAACGTACATAACGTAGTAAATGTTTTCCATTGAAATTAATTAATTCCCCTATACCTGAAATTTAAATATCGTCAGTTTCAAACAGGATTCAAATGATAAAAACAATGAATAACTCTTTTCTTACGGCTCTAGATAATAAGCTTCTAGAAAGCGGTGTAAACTTTTAACATACTCATTTTGATCATTGCGAAAGTATTTGTAATCGATTGCTTTATTTTGCACGTGTTCTTTTATTGGCTTGGAAATCACAATTATATAAATATCAAAGAAAAATTACCAATTTTTACTTGTTCTTGACGCTCAAATAATAAGTTTCTTTTAGTTAATTTTCTTTTAACGGAGCCTTTTTTGTATAATTCGTATTCGATTCAATCAGATCTTTTGTTAGTAAACCGTATTCAATTTATCTTTGTCGAGTGATTTTAGTTCTTTTGTTCCGTGAATCTATTCAAAGCTCAAACATGACGTCCACTTTGTTGCGACTTTTTAGCAAGGTTGCTTTTTTTCAGTACTGCAACGACGTACTAATTTAAATATATCTGTGGTTAATGTAATGTTGTGACTAAAATTATAAAAAAATATTATATTTAACTATGTATATAGATGGATATAACTTAAGTTATCAAATAAGGTCATGAAACATTTAAGAATAAGTAGCGTCACTTTGGTCGTATTATTTGTAGGCACATTTTATATTTTTCATTTTATATATTATCATTTATCACAGTTGTCTAATCTAAATTAAATCTTATGTTTTGTTTTACTTATATGTTTTGTGACGTGTAAACAACAACCAGTAGCATATCACAGTCGCGTCATCAGCCTGTGATAGTCCACTGCTGGACATAGTCCTCCCTAATACACCTCTATCCATTAGGGGTTTTGGACCTGATCCCACCACGCTGGTCCAATGCGGGTTGGTGGGTGAAATAACTAGAGAGATTTTATCCACAGGCCTTGTTAGTCTAATGAGTTATTATGTTCAGCAAAGGTTGTTACGTAACGGTTTAGTAAAGTTAGTTTGTCATCGTCGGCTCAGCACATCTACAACGTGTGTGTAAAAAAATAGAACAATTAATCATTATTTTTAATAATAAAAACTCATTTAATACAACTATTTAAAAATATTTAACAAAGATTAAAATAAACAAAAAAAGTAAAGACTAGATCAAGAAAATATCACCAAATTAGTCTATTTTTCCGTTCAGTATGAAATTGGTATTCTATTTAATAATTATTTTCTTTTTAATTTCCATTTGTAGTTTTAAATAAATTCCATATTTAAACAAATGTAGACATTTATACATTTGAGCCAGTAACAATTTTTAGGATAAAATTGGACAAAAAAATTATTTGTTTTTCGAAACCTTTCATAATGTTTGGAGTACGAATTAAGCCTGCGTAGTATATAAACTCAACGATACTGCGTAAGTTGATTTTATATCAAGGCTGTATCGTATTGCATAATTAGTGATCCTTTTGTATTTTTATAGTTACAAATGAGCCTTTAGTATTGATTGTTATATAACTAAGTTATATAAGTTAGACCTTGCAAGAAAAAACGTAACACATCTCTTGGTTTAAAAGGAACGACGAAAATTAACCTTATCATCATCATCATCAGCCTGTGATAGTCCACTGCTGGACATAGGCCTTCTCTAATACACCTCCATCCATTAGGATTTTGGACCGTATCCCACCACGCTGGTCCAATGCGGGTTGGTGGGTGGACCGACTTTTACATGCCCATCCGACGCATGGATCATCTTACTTTTCAGACATTTGGGTTATCGGCCCAAATTGCCCTAACCAACTAGGAAACAATAATGAAAATTTGTTGAGTCCCGCAGGATTCGAACCCACGACCTCCAGTTTCTAAGGCACACGCCTATACCACTAGGCTACGGAGGCAGAAGATTAAACTGAGCTTCCTAATCAAACGCGTTAGTTCAGGTAATTTATAGACGTTACTAATTTAGGAGAACTAATTTTCATTATGTTGTTGTTTTCTTGTCGGTTAGGGTTATACGAGCTAAATATTTGCCTGGCAATCACTGCTAAGATTGATTTTATCTATTTGTGCGATTAATTGTGTCAATAGATGTCAAAATTAAATATTTGTGAATAAGTTTGATTGAAATATTACGAAAATATATTATTTAAAGTTGTAAGTTTTTACTTCTATGGGCAGTCCTTGTAAATGCTAGTTTTTTAATTATTCAGTGCCAATCATATAATTACTTATAAATCATTTTATTCTTATCATAAATAATTATTGAATTTTTTCTCACTAAGTGAATGTAACAAGATAGAATATATGGCGTTATAATATGAATTGTATTACAAACAAAACAAATTGCAGTCATAGTAATATGTTGTGCTGTTTTATGAACATATTTATTCATTTTACCAAAACAGATGTATTTGACTTATGTTAAAGTAAAAACAAATATCCCAAAAGACATACCAAATACTTGAACAAATATTCTTAATCAGTTCGTCAATATTAGCTAACGAGGTCAACAAGAAAGGTCATAACGATGAAAAAGTCAGGATTCGGATGTTAATAACCACATTCATTGGTGCTTTTTGTCCTAGTTATTAAAACTAACGAGGTTACGTCGCACGTATACAGTACGCATATTTAACACTTTAAACGTTATTCAAATTTACTAATTAAGAACCTTAAAAAGAAAGAAACATAAATGTTCTAGTGTGCGGACAGTAAATATATATTTAATGGTAGTTATGTTGTTATCTTAACACTTTAGTGAGTTAAGCAAATACAGAAAGCTGCTCAATCAAAGAAAGAAAAAAAAGTAAGAAAAAGTGTTATCCTTTTAGAGGGTCCAAGTCAAGAAAAAAAAGATCATGATCATTATTAATAATCGCTTTAGTTGTTCTAAATTAATAGCCTTTAATAATCTGCTGTAATGGCTAGAAGCCACATTCTTTCCATATTCATAATAAAGTAGATTGAGTAAACACAATTGACAAAATTGTTATTCGGGTAGGAGAGACCAGACCACTTTTATAAATATAATCCGGTTTGACTAATCGAGATTTTTTGTAGCATGTATCAAGTTTCCTTACGAAATGAATGAAAGCCATGTTTGTTTTAAAGGTGTTATGCATAAACTATAAAGGCTTATTAATTGCAGGAACATTAAGCTGTTAATAGAATATTTTCTGAATTGTCTATTAAATACAAAAGCAATGTTTTTTTTTTGTTTCAAAATGTTACAAAATCTCACAAAAGTTGAAAACTTAACGACGGTCTTGTGATTTTATTCAAAAACTAATATTTGAGTTAGAAACTAAAAGTTTATAATTGACGTCAGGGATTATTGATAATACATACGTCTGTTTCAAATGACACAGGAATGATGAAGGGTCCGCAATGTGTCACAGGCCGCTTCAATTTGGAAATAGATTTGTTTCTGTCATTTATTTTCCATCATTTCGTCTGACAATAATAGGTAAGCAATGTGGAGGAGAAACACATTTTATAGACCTCAAAATAATAATAATATTTTATATTTAACTTTCTTTGTAACAGATCTAAGAAATATTTAACAGTTCGCTTTCGAATCCGAGTAACTGCTTTCCAATAAAAAAACTTTAATAATATTATTTAAAGTAACATATTCAGATATTTAATAAATTTAAATCGCAACCTTTAAAATATATAAAAATAAGATTATGAAGAAAATGTTTTGAGATAAAAAGAATAGGAAAACTTTTAACGATAACTCGCTAAATTTATTCAAGAATTTCATTGAAAAATAAAACCGCATGTATTATATAGCATTTTTTTATTTATACGGAATTTTGTTCCGTTTGGATTATTCTTAATAGTTGGCAAATTTAAGCATACCATCTAACATTTTGTTCCCGTAAAAGCGCTGTTAATAATTTATTAAATGTATATTTATATAGCTAATAATGTTACATTGCCCTTGTTTTACAAACCGGAAGTCGCGGGTTAGAATCTTTCTGGTTAGTGACGGAAAAATGGGCTGATCAAGCCGATAGTTAAAATAACTCGTGCTTCATGTCAAATTGTACCTACGCTAAATCCGTTAAAAGTCAATTAATAATATAAATATGTAAATACATTAGATACTACAGTTACTATGATGTGTTAAATTATAAACCTACTAAGGTTTTATTGTGTAAAAAGATAACAACACGTTTATTTATTGTCAATTTGACATCAATTTAAATGTTATATAACGAAATACTGTTTAGCATTCAAAATATTTTCTCATTGTAATTAACACCAAATAAGCAATAGTCACGTAACAAACAAACTTATATATACATATAAATATATATTTACTTATAACATTCATTGTTAAAAATACTTTAATATAATTATTTAAGGTACTAAAAGCATGTCACTTGATATTCAAACAAAAACATCGAAGACATGGATAGGTCGATAACACTTTCAGTTATTAGTTGCCTGTTTGCGTATATAACATGGTTACGGAAGCATCTAATGCCTCCCAAAGCTCTCAAAGCAATTTGCTAAAACAGCAAATAGGTTGGAAAGCAAAGCGATGCTTTATTTCATTAAAGTTTGTTATTTTCAATTTATATGAAATACATTACATGATAAATAATAAATTTTAGGGCTTTTATCGCGTTCTATTACTTTACAACTGTTTAAAATTATATAAGACGTTTCAAACCCTTCCCAGAGTATAGTGATCGTGGCTATGGACTGCCAGCCGCAAAAGTATATTATTTATCATGATTAGAACTCGCGTAAGCAGCAGATAGTATTTAATGCTTACTACTACTTTTTGGCCCAGAAAATTTGTACAATGTTATGAATAATAAAGTTGGGAATAGATAGTAAGTGCATTTAGTTGCTAGCTTGGTACTTTTACTTATTGAAGCTCTACTCTATTTCTATCTAATACTCAATTTCTATCTTATCACGGATGTCATAAAGAGTATCTATACCGGTTCAAAATAACTGCTAACAATAAATGCCCTTGTGAAAATGCCACAATTCAGACAATGAAGCACTTAATAATAGATTGCCCGAAATTTAATTCAACAAGGCTTACCCACACAATTAATTGCAATAACTTTAATTACGAGCCATACGATTTACAACAAATATTAAATAAAGGAACTACCATAAAAACCTTTAAAAGTCATATTAAAACAATTATTAACTCACTGAAGAAATGTAATAACACGTGAAAGACAAGAAAATCTACGAAAACACCAATGTTCTTGCTCACAACAGAAGCGATTGTATGCCGATAGCAAACACTGATATTGTAGAGCAAAATCAAGTTACAAATAAATTAAAACTTATTGATGCAACAACTATCTCTCAGGTCTATCGGTTTTTTATTAATATATCATCATCCTATGACTAATATATACAATGTTGTATAAAATTTAAATGAGCCGTAGCCTCTTCTTATTTAGTATTCACTTAAGAAAAATGTATAATCAACCATTATTAATGAATTAATATATAATTCGATTCCTGGTGATGAAAACATTGATTGTAAATCAATATTAGTCGTTAACATAAATAATAAATAGTACAGTTTATTCCGTTATAACCTAAGAATAAACAGTGCTAATGTACATGTACGAACTATTCTGGATCTGTGATCATTTTAAATAAATTATCTAGGAATTTGAGATACTATCCATGAAAGAATTTATTTAACTATGAAATTGCAACAGCATGTATAAAATACTTTAAACACACACTGAAATACAAATAAACAAAAGGCAAGCGGAAATTAAATAAAAATGTGTTATAGATTAGTGTCCGATCAAAATTTCGATTCAGTGTTCAGTTTCGATTTCCGAGAGATTTCGACACTAGTTTCAATTTACCTAAACCGATAACTGTTTTAGTAACGACATGTTATCAAAATTAAACGATTTCAAAATAAAAATCAAAAGTAGCGAAAGTAAGGCTGTTCATTGCTGCAATCTGAGCTCAGATGGTCGTCGATTTTAGTTCAGACAAACATTCAGTTACCTATAAGAGATTGATGAATCTTTCTAGAACGACGAGAAGAGATCAAAAATAGAATAATGTAGAGAGAAACATATAAGGGTTAAGGAAAAGATGTTACAGATTCGTTTAAGGGCGTGGAAGTACCCATCATTTTCTGACCATTTCACTAGAAACACCTACCTAAACTTAATCCCTTTTCGAGATATTCGACTTTTAATTTTTATTTAAAATTGCGATTTTATCCTAATATTTTTTTTTTTATTTGTGTGTCTTATGATTGTTATTATTACATTTTACATGTGTAATAAGATGCTTGTGAACATCAAACATTAATATTGTACATAGGTTACTTAAATAGGCCGTAGTAGACAAGTGAAAGTTAAGAAATTAAAAGATATTAGAAAGTTTATTTTTCTCTAATGGATATCTAAAAAAATTTATGGCAGTTGTTCGGAGATATGTTTTAAAATATCTACGTTTCATCAGCTATCTAACGAGGTATAACAATCTAGGATTTGTATTACATTTCAAGAGAAAAAGTATTTGGGACGCTTCAGGTATTAATCCCAGTCCCAGGTAACGGTCCCGAGCCTATTGTTCTTTAAGTTATGACGTAGGTACCGTATTATTTTTTTCGGCAAAATGGCGGTTTTTAGTTCTTTGGGGTTGACACTTATTGATTGTTTTGATTATCAGTCTGCTTTTGTGCTTCGTACATAGTAGATGTGATATCGTTTTCTTTTTCTCGACTTGGCTGTAATACTGGACTGTTTCTTCTAATTTGTGACTACTGTGCTTGGAACTGGACTCTGATTTGTACTTGTAATACGGAAGTGTTGAAGATGTCGGCCTACACACCTGAGGAATATGCTGATATGCTTATTTGTTACGGATACTGCGATTGTGTGTCTGCGCAAGCTCGCAACGAATACATAATTCCTACCCCGATCGTCGAGTGCCGGATGTGGCTGTTTTGACAGAGTTTATCGAAGACTTCGAGAAACTGGCTCCGTTTTGAGACGAAATACAGACATGGGAAGATCACGAATTAATGACGACGAAGAACAGGACAATGAGATAGTGCAACGCTTTCGAGCGGTTAATGTTTGATGTTCACAAGCATCTTATTACACATGTAAAATGTAATAATAACAATCATAAGACACACAAATAAAAAATAAAAATATTAGGATAAAAATCGGCAATTTTAAATAAAAATTAAAAGTCGAATATCTCGAAAAGGGTTAAGTTTAGGGTAGGGTGTTTCAGTGAAATGAGTCAGAAATGATGGGTACTCCACGCCCTTAACGGATCTAGACGACTTTTCCTGTAACCCTGTATATACTCCTTGGTAACAAAATAACTAAACACTGGAAGGAATAGTAGCTCTTAGCTCAGATAATTGTTATTTTAATAACATAACAATTTCGATTCTCTTACTTATTTTCTGAATGTAGTCATTTGTTTTCAGCCCGTGTTCCTACTTAGAAAATCCAAGTGCGGGCTTGTTATTAAAAACCTCTTTTTTAAAAAATTAACGACGCATAAGATTCAATGCAATTTGGAGGCAACATTAGAGGAGTCTGCTTTGATACCTAACTCGAGAAAAGGGCATTTTGAAAACGTTTAGCTATTGTTTGTGACTAAATTCAAAAAAGTTGTAAAGAAATGTTTGTGTGTTAAAGGAAATTATTGCTGTGAAGACTACTTGATAGGTAACACATACTGGTATTGATCTCTTCGCTCCAGGCTATTTAAAACTGTTAAAATATAATGTTGTATGTTAAAAATATTGAAAAGAGGAAATAAAAGTCCCGCTAAGTTCCGTACGCCGGTTTTACTTAAGTCAGAGGCTACCGTTTCCAAACCGTTGATAGTTTATTTGACAATCAATAAGAAAGTGTTGCATGAAATGCTTCCATTTTGAATAAAGGTCATATGAATACCTCATTCAATCCATAGTAACACAATTTTTGAAAAAGTCTCCGCAATATAGGTGCCGAGAATAAAAAACAAAGTCTACTTGTTTTTTTCAAAGATATTATAGGGCAAGTTATTAGAAGATTCTAAAAACATTTCGTCTCGTTTCTTTCTTGTGTCTAGTTTTGTAACAGTGGATGAAACATGGGTTTATTCTTGTGATCAGGAGACAAAACAGAAATCTTCGCAATAGAAATGGCCATCCTCTCCGACCCCCGAAGAAATTTCATGCCATGGCATCGGCTGGCACTGTTATGTCCTCAATATTTTGTGAGTCAGTAGATTCAATTCAAATTCAATTCAATGTTGATTGATAACCTGGAGCGTTGAACAACTATTACAAGTAATAATGCAGCGTTAAATCTCAAGTCGAGAATGCCGTTAATGATAAAGTAGATAAACATCTTAGGGATGTACTGTTTTTCTTGATATCGCACCGCACTATAGGTTGGCAGTAGCGATGGCTGCCATTCAGCAAGCTGGCATTCAATAGGTTGTGCATCCCCTTATTCACGAGATCTGGCACCTAGCTGTTTTTTATGTTGTCACCAAATTAACGCTGGAGTCGGTGTGTAAGGCGAATACGTTTAAAAATAAATATTTAAGTTGTCAATCCTCATTATATTCTATCTCATTCTCACTACTTTTTGATCCCTTCTTGGAACTACAAATACAAACCAAAGCATTAATTACTAAGATCTCAAAATACCAATAGTTAATAATTAACGCAACAGTAACAATAAGTATTTTTTTATTTCGCTTTGAGAATTTAATTTGAAAAATAATTGTTTTAATATTAATATTTCGTTACAAAAAAAACAATTTAAATAAATTATTACCAGTATCCATACTATTTCTTCATGTTATGTCTTAGCTAATTTAGAATAATGTAAAAGCATGAAATTGCAGTATTTTGAGGATTTTGATACTTGACCAAGTAAGTTTCGGTTTCGGTTTCGGCCGAAACTGAAGCCGCGGCCGAACTTTCGGTTTCGGTTTCGGTTTCGGCCGAAAAATCAGTTTCGGTCGGACTCTAGTTGTAGTTATTTAGTTTTGTCATGTTTACAATAATTTACGATTTAGTTGTTCTATTTATATTACCATTTTTGTAAAATTTTGTGACATCTAAGCATAGCAAAAACTTACCTATAAGACGTCTGACATAACATGTCGCTGTTTAGTTAACGAAATTTGAAAAAAATTATAGGTATCTTACACGGCCAACGTTCACAAAATAAGCGTATAAGGGTAACTGTTCGCAACATTGTCTTATTATTTTTCTCTCTATATTTTAAAGTTTGAATAAAGTTATTCACAGCATTCTAGCAAATATTTAGGTCTCTTAATCTTTTGTATTAAAGAGAAACTGATGCTATTCGTGGCAATTCAAGGAAGTAATTTTTGTCTCTCCTCGTTAAAGTATATCCAACGTATTCAATGTTTCGCAGAAGATTGCGATTTTAACTATGTTAAATTTTATATTTAGGGAAGTATTCTGATGTTTTTGAAACAGTATTTTCTTTGCTTTTCTGACTTTGGAACCAAACTACTATATAAAATTACATATAATACCAATACGGTCGAGGGTTTGAATCCCGCAGGGAAACAATCTTATACAATTGTCATCGTTGTTGTTCTGTTTGGTTAGGACAATATGGGCCGATCACCCAATTGTCTGAAAAGTAAGACGGATTGGCATGTTTTTACATGCCATAGTTAATTGTTTACGTGAAGCCAGCTGAGCGGGAGCGCTTGTACTTGCAAATGAACTCGTAGAAAAGTTCTGCTTCCGCTGCATGAAGTTAAAGATGGACCACCGTAAATTTCGGAGAATGTGTCGGGTTGTTTGCTTTGCAAATAATTTTTCATAGAAGAAGTCCCTGCCTTTTTCCCTTCGCCACCACGAGATAATTCTATTTTGCAAATTTACCAACACAACGTACTTTGCATCGTCTTTTTCTATTTCAAAACATACGTAACAGGTTGAAATCTGCACGACGGGCCCGCTGCATAACTAAAATGTAGGTATCGTTTGGCCAGCCGAATATTCGGCGGCCGGATACCGGTATCCGGCCAAACAACTATTCGTTGCATCACTAGTTCCGATTGTCAAGACCATCTTTGGCACCTTTACCTTTTGGTTGTGGAGGTGCCAGTCGTTCTTCGTAAAAAATGTTATTCAGCTAAATTTCGATAGATTAGATGCCGACCCCACAATAACTTGGGAAAATAGCTAAATGAAAGAAAGATATAACGACAACACGGACCACATACCACGCCCCATTCCTTTAAAAGCGGAAAATTGCTTGCCGTAAAAATAGTCTCTTTTTTCGTGAGGTTCATCAATAATAATTCTCTGTCTGTAGAACACTACAAACCGTACAATTGAGTTTTATAATCATGAATGTACAAATTTCGTGTACCATTGTTTATATAAAAAATGGGCGATTGCAGAAAATAGCCCAATTTTCAAAGTCCAAAGACCAACTTAAGCTAATTATTTAATATGGTTTCCTGAATTATGGAACAGACTATATAAATGCCACCAAAAATAGGCATCACCTGTTAATCCGCAAAAAAATGTTGTACAGGAACAATTGTGTGTGTGTGTGTATAAAGGTCAGCGTAGCTTATGTTCACAAAATTTATATCTCTTTTTTCAACGCATTAAGTGAATCTGTATTAAGTGTGTATAACATTTGATCTTTATTTTCACTTTGTTTATATCTTTTACTAATTAACATTGATGATTTACGGGCAAACAATACACAATGTTTTTTCCCTCGGTTGCCTTTTCAGTACAAGACTTTAGAAGATATATTAGAGACTTATAAAAACTAACAAATCAGTATTACAAAGAGCTAATCCACTTAATATTGCTTCACTTTAAAACAATTTTCCTTACTAAATACATAATAATATCTTCATTGCGACCTCTAGAAATTTTCCCTGAAAAAAAAAAACGATCGGTACAGTAACTACTAAACCAAAAGGTCCTCGAAAAACAGATGACGAAGAACTCGTAATAAATAAATGTCGAGCAAATTTTAAAAATACTTACCATACTTTTAATTCAAAACTTGACGGGAAACGAAGATACGGAAGGAATTTTAATTATAATAAGTTTTCGATTAAAAAAATCTGTTTATCATGTTATAAATAAGTTACAACATAAAAAAATATTATAACGTATTAACAAGTGACTATAAAATGTTTTAAAAACCAAAATTTAACGTTATCACACTGCCTCAGTAGCCTAGTGGTAAGGGCGTGTGCTATAGATTTTCATTGTTGGTTAGGGCAATTTGGGCCGATCGCGAGTCGGATGGGCATGTAAAAAGTCAGTCCACGCACCAACCCGCATTGGGCTAGCGTAGTGGGATACGGTCCAAAAACCCCCTAATGGATAGGGGTGTATTAGGGGGGGCCAATGTCCAGCAGTGGACTACCACAGGCTGATGATGCATGTAACGCGTTATTATTATTTATTTAAATGTTTTTCTAAACAGCATTATAGTTCAACAATTAAGTTCTTCTAAAAGCCAACGTGCTATTACAGAAATTTTAAAGAAGTGATTTATTAGTCACCCTAATTGGTACAATGAAATCAGGCAAATAGGCAATTGCTTTTGCGGATGGAATACAAAATGTCAGAAAAAAGTGTTCGCTCACTTTAATCAATGAGACAAATGAAGAAAATATATCCCCTGTAATATAATTCGTACTATTCGGTTCTAACATGCTTCCAGGAAAAGAAATAATGGAATTATTTAAATAAATGAGCACTTTCTGAGTCCACTTTATTTATTAGTTGCTTTATGTTACCCAAATTATACAACCGTTAAGGAAAATAAATTATAAAAACAATAATAAACAAGACTAACATTCTTTTTCAAAGCAAGCAAGAGCGGAGATAATGAATTCATCATAGCAATAGTAAAACATTTGTAAGTCATATTATCTGCTAGTTTATGCATCCATTCTATGCTATTGTAAAAATCATTGCATTATAATGTTACTATTATAATAAAATAATAAGTCGATTAATGAATTGACTTAAGTTGCGCTAAAGGGTGTGGGTTCGATTCCCACTACGAGGTAAAATATTGTGTAAAGAACATAATGTTTTTCTCTCTGAATCTTTGTATCTTTATTTTATGTATGTATTTACTAAAAAAGAGTAAGTTTATGTATTTATCAGTCATCTAGTTGCCATAGTTCAATCTTTGCTTAGGTTGGGGACTTGATGGTTGTTGTTATCGTCCTAAATTATTTATTTATATTTTTTAAATATAATATTTTATAAAGTTGCATGAAAATAATTGATTATAAAGCAATTATATAGATGATATTTAAGCGTTTACTTACCTAAAATACTTACTAATACTTATTTTAAAAAATATCACCGTTATTATATATTGTTCTATTCAATATGGGTTTTGTTGTAGTCAACTTTTTCCTAGCGGATATCCCTTCTTATTATGGGATTGGCTTTTATTCATGTGTACAAGAGTTCTTCAGCGTTAGGACTAAGAGACGTCTGACACGTTATAAGGCTCATTAGTGTTTGTTGATACCATTTTCTATAATATTTATATTCATATGTTGTTATGAATCATACAAAAATTATAACTAACTGCCTTCGTAGCCTAGTGGTATGGTTTAGGTATTTAGAAACCGGATTTCGTGGGTTCTGTGTCTTTTCGTGAATCCTGCGGGAACTCAAAAATTTTTCATTGTTGTTTCTTAGTTTGTTAGGGCAATGTGAGCTAATCGCCATATTGCCTGTAATGAAAAATGATCCATGCGTCGGACAAGCACGTAAAAAGTCGGCTTGCCTAATCTCTCTCCGGTCGTAAAATTTTCCAGTATACTTTGATCTAAAATTAAAAACATTTAAAATCGCAAATATTTGATATTCCTAAAAATGTGTGGCAACGATATCAAAATAGTTTTAGAAATTGATGCTAATATAATAAATATGGGTTCATTCTTCTGTGTAACTGTTATTAGGAATGCAATATGAAATATTATTGCAAAGAAATTATTCAAGAGATAAAAGCTTTAAGCAATGGTAATTTAAATATAACTCTCTCAAGAGTTATTTAAATCTTAATCGATAAGAAATCATTAGATGGCCTTATCGACAACGAAATCGGAATAAACATAAAACGTTTTCAGCTGAAGGAGCAACGTTCTTTCACTTCATTGAATGGGGTCTCCAAATGAAATGTTCCAAAAGGAATCTAAAATAAAGAAAGGATCGTAAATTATTTGCAGTCCTTCGAGCGCTTCGTGATATCCTTTATGTATTTAGGTATTTTTAATGTAAATTCTCGGTGCAACAATTCACTTCCTCTAAAAGCCACCAAACTGCCTCCGTAGCCTCCTGTTGTTTCCTAGTTGGTTAGGGCAATTTGGGCCTGATCACCCAATTGTCTGAAAAGTAAGATGATCCTTGCGTCGGAGGGCATGTAAATTCGGTCCACCCACCAACCCGCATTGGACCAGCGTGGTGGGATACGGTTCAAAATCCTAATGGATGGAGGTGTATTATTATTTGTTAGAGTCCGACCGAAACTGTTTTTCCGGCCGAAACCGAAACCGAAACCGAAAGTTCGGCCGTGGCTTCAGTTTCGGCCGAAACCGAAACCGAAACCGAAACCGAAACTCACGTGATCAAGTATAAAAATTCTTAAAATACTAAAATATGGAGCTTTTATGCCTTTTATTTTGCTTTATTTTAGTCATGGAATGGAGACAGTGTATTAAACGTGTGGTAATCGTTTATTTCAGTTGCTAATAATATTTTTATGTAACAAAATATTAAAAATATATTAATTTCTTTTTAAATAAATTTCTTATAGCAATATAAGTTATTAATAAATAAATTAATAATTGTGACTGTTGCATTAAAGACTAAGTATTGGTATTATGAAATCTTACTAATTAATACTTTGGTTTGTATTTGTAGTTCCGAGGGGGGATCAAAAAGTAAAAATGAGATAGAATATAATGACTATGATAGCTTAATTATTTATTTTTCTACATAATCTCCGAGTCCACCTACACACCAAGTCCAGCGTTCCAAGTTTCCAATGCTTCAATTCCTTTAAAAAAAGGATTGTCTTGGTCCTACAAAAAGGTCACCACGGCCTCGTTTACTTGTTATATATAGTTTTAACACATGTTTCCTCCAGTATTGTATCAATTTGGAGAGAAGATGAAAAATAGCTAGGCGCCAGATCTGGTAGCATGCTGAACGGTGGCCATCGCTAATGCCAACCTATGTGCCGGTACGTTGACAAGTTGAAACAGCTCGCCCGTTCAAAGTTTGCCTCTTTTTTATCATTGACGGCATTTTTCAACCTCGGTATTAAAGCTGCATAATCTGTAATGATGATTCCATGCTCCAGGTAATCAAACAACAATATCACTTCTGAGTCCCAAAATATTGAGGCCATACCCCGGCCAGGCCATATATCACGGCCACGGCAAAAAGATCCTTCGGGATAAACCCGTGTTTCGTCCACTGCCACAAAACTAGATTTAAAGTTTTTAGAGTCTTCTTAAAACTTATCCAACGATAACTTCAAAGTCGATTTTGTTTCTGATTCTCGGCACCTATCTTGCGGAGACTTTTCTCATATTCAAAATTTGTGTCAATATGCATGGCAATCATGGCAGCATATTCTAATTGTTTCTTGTTGGTTACTGGCTTCGATGGACGTCTGCAACCATGTTCGTCTTCCGTGTACGTTTTCCCTACTGAAATTAAGAAGCCCACTTAGGGACGGATTTATGACAGACAGTTCTTTTTCATGTTGCCTTTGGTTTCAATAAATTTGTGTTGTTAACTTTTATAACAGTGGTTTTTAATGACGTCGCATTTGGTTTTTCTTTTTTTCGAGGAAATACGCCACACATAGCAAAACAAATGACTACATTTAAAAAAAAAAAGTAAAGAGATTAGAAGATTTTTTATTAACAACAAATATTCGAGCTAATTTTTCCAGTATTTTTGTATTTATTTTTTTGGTTAACCAAGGAGTATTTAACGTAATTAAATTCTTCCAAACTAGATCAAAATAATGGCCCTTTTTGGGGACAAATGTATAATTTTTACAAAAATCCCAGAACGTTCAGTTTTAATAACAAATTTGCCAAAGGTAGTCAAGGGACGTTTAGGTTAAAACGGATATTAATGAATTTTTAAAAATAACACAGCCTGGAATGGAAGTTTCGCTCCAGGTCTTTGTTTCAAAAATTGGTTAAATGCCGAATTATCAAATTTTTGTTATTTTAAAAGATGAACATAAAAAAAACCCCTGAGTTTTTTTTGCCGGTCCTTCCAGGTCTGAGGGTCCTTTTTCCGAACCGGTGTAGTATGTATGACAAATCAATAACAAAGTAAACTTTTTAATATTGAATAAAATTTGAATTTGAATATATATTTTGATCTCACCACTATTTGTTCCCTCCTCAATTTCTGTTGTCAACCGAAAGGGCAATGAACATTTAACTTTCGTATTAATTTGAAAAAACAACTTAAACCAGTTTGGTTTGGAAAGTTCATTTAATTTGGCCGAAACCGGAAACTGGGCCGAAATTTTGATTTTTTGCCGAAACTCGGCCGAAACCGAAACCGAAACCGAAAGCCGGTCGGACACTATTATTTGTAGGTATTGCAATTATTACTTAACATATTCAAGGATCTTCAATCACAACTACGAAAAAAAGATTCAGCATAAAGTAAACATATTTAAAATAGTTAAATAATTAAATGCTTGCTTTCTTAAGTATACATGGCTAAAGGGACGGTAACAGTTTTGTAAATTCGTCTTCATTACTAGTACGAACGATAAATATTTCATAAAAATATATTAAAAAATCACAAAATACGTCAAAAGTTTTCACGTCGAAAACTTTATATATTGTTTTCAATATCAAAGTTTCCAATCATAATTTAAATGTCTTTAAAGGCATTAATTATTCTTAAACATTATCTTGTGTCATCTGTCATCGTAATATATATTTTTGTTGCGTTATCTTCCGCAGTTTCATTTATATTCACTGCTTACAGCTTGTATTAAAGATTAAGTCTGTACTTATGACGACCTGCCCCCGTAGCCTAGTGGTGTGGGCTTTTGCTTTAGAAAACGGATGTCGGGATTGAACCTTTGGGTTGAATCAAAATTTTTTTTTCTTAAAAGACTACCGTCTTATTGGATGTTAAAAGTCAAAATGCGCCTGATCTCTCTCCGGTCTTGTCCCTTATCCGTCCCTTCGGATGAGAGTGAAGGAATAGGGACCTGTATCGACGTGTGCACTTGTGCACTTGTTGACTGATTTCTAATGTACATCGGCTGCTGTAGCCGGAACCGACTAGGAGACAATTTTTTTGTTTCATAAAATAGAATCCATTACATAGGGGATATTTCGTTTAACATTTGATCGGTATATTTTTAGTTCCGCTACAGTAATTAATGTGCGAATCATCATCATCATCATCATCAACAGCCTGCGGCAGTCCACAGGGCTGAAATTAAGGCCCCACCCAAGGGGCGCGATGAAAGAATTAACGGGGGACGTCGCTCCACCTTGGAGAGGGGCGTTCACAACATCCGTTTGACTAAACGTGGTGATACTCGAACCCGCTTTACTCAATGTGGAATAGGTCGGAATAAACGTCTCAATCGTATCTATCAAAAAAATCTGAAATTTAAAATCAAAAATCTAATAACACTAGATAACCATGAACCTTTTTAATAAAGTGACAGTTATTTTTTAAAGGTCTTTATTTTTTGCTTTAGGCAATGTAAAAAAACTACATAACGATACGATGAGAACATTTATTTGGTAATTTCCTAAAAAGACTTTCCTAAAATTTTCAGATTCTTGTATTGTACTTGTTTCCATATTGCGTAAATGAGACAAGTAATACCGGTTAAAGGAACGTGTTTTTATTAAACATAATCTACGTAAGTTATAGCAAAAAAAACAACGTAAATTTTTTTACCTAAGATTTGATCAAAATTATGTCATAGTTACATAAAAATAATATTTTATATTCATTTTAGAAAAGGGAACGAATCAATGCCTATATGCCTGTATAAGTTTACCCATTCCCCTAAGTCGTTTCAAAGTTTAAGACATAAGTAATAAAGTAGACAATCCGGGAACGTTTTGATTTGTTACAGTTTTCAACTTATATTCCCCGGGAAAAAACACTTATGTGCATTAATACAATTACGATATAGTAAATATTTAAAAAATGTATGTAATATGTATACATATATATATATACAAAACACCTTTTTTATTCGTTATTGTATAGCCACACAAAAGGTAAAGGTATAGAGACTTTAAAACGCGTTTTAATGTGTTTTACGCTAAATGGTTATTGAAAAAACCGTTTGTGACCACATTTAAAATTCTGCACAAAAACTATTGAAACTTAAATAAAAGCACTATTTATAACAATTAAAGTGATTTTTACTCATGAAATATATAAGTTTCATCACTATGCTGCCGTTTCCCAGCATGTTGAATTGACTTTTAAAACGGCTTTAGATAATTAATACTATCAGAATTGGTATATAATAAAAATGAAACAGATTTTCGTTATGAGATAAAATAACAACATCAAATACAAGTAACAAATCAATACGGCATCGATACTGAAAGCATTTTATTTAGTATTGAGAACCTTGATTCTTAATAAAAACTAACTACAAAATTGTTTTTTCGACTGCACTAAGGTCAAATAAATACCTACTTCCGTTCGTTGAAAGGTATCGGGTGAATTTGGAATCCATATAATGCCCGACTTTGAAAAAAAACTTTCGCTATAAACATTGCTGCAAAGCGTTAAGAGATAAACTACAGAAAAGAGGAAGAACGAAATTGGTTAACCAGCAAAATTCACGAACGAAACTGGCCAAAACCAGTCAAATTTCCACAAGCTATTGCGTTTAATCCTTTTCGTGACTGGGTATTTGTCCTTTTGTGCTGCAAGTTTGTAGCTGTGCTAGATTTTTTTTACCCTTTTTATTCTTTTTTTTTCTGCTGACGTACGATACATATAAACTGCTGCTGGAGGCTTCTTCGGAAGACATTTTTCAAGAAAATGTTCTGGCGAGTTTTCTCCGCTTCTATAAAACCCAGAAATCTATTTTTAAATCTGGAGTATAGGTTAGTTGCAATCAAATAGTTAGAATTTTGGTTAAAGTGGTTCAACCACTTTGACCAATTGAAACGACTTTTTTATACGGCTGGCTATGAGATTTATACGTTAGGTAAATCAAGTTTTCTTAATCTTTGTCTAAAATTTTTTTAGAGCAGCAAAAGGGTTTATTTGGTTTCCAGCCAAAATATTAAAAGTTACGGACAACCAGAACTAGTTAAATTAGTTATTTTTTCAAAGGGTTTCAGAAGTTTGAAAATTTTTACCTATTAGTGTTATTTATATTTATTATTTTTAAAACTTTATGCACAAGTTGTACAGAGTCAAAGCGTCAAAAGAAATAAAATTATCTAATTTAAAAACTAACCATTAAGCGGAAATTGATGTTAAATTTAGACCAGCCCCAAAGAAGTTTTAAAAACATTTATCAGTGGAACAACTTCCATTTGAGATTTTCCATAGAACTTTTTGAATAAATGAATATGTATATATTATTTAAGAAAGAAATATGCAACCATTCCACAATATTTAAAGCAACCTCAGCTGTCACCTTTTTAGCTTTGTTTGAACGCTTTTACCAATAATAATTTTAACATTTTATTTACCCGCGTATTCATTAATTTTTTAATATTGAAATATAGTTTTAGTATCAATAAATATTAAAATTTTACAACGGTTTTTTTTACAAATTCAATAAAATGCCAAGATTATTAAGTAAGTTAAAAGTAATAATTTTATCCACAGACACAGTCCTCAATTTGAAGAACATATATTATAACAGAAAAAATTCTAAAATATATTAACGTAAAATATATAAATACGTAGTGCGGGACGCCCTGCGGCAAGATGGAGTGACAACATTCGCAAAGTGACCGGTGTGGGCTGGATGAGAATAGCCGAAGATCGGAAGCAGTTGCGTCCATTAGGGGAGGCCTACGTGCTGCAGTAGACTTACACAGACTGATGATGATGATGATGATGAAAATATATAAATACACAAACCGAGCGATAGACAACCATTTTATATATTCATAAACAACTAGATCGTCTCCTTCAACTAAAACGGTCTGTCTAACAGTAAGCCAACAATTTGGTAGTAAACACTATGCTACGTTATTACTTGAATGGAATGATTACCATTATGAACATATAGTAATGACGCAAATTTGAAATAAGTAAGCCCCTCATTGAGTCCTCTTATTGGTTTCTCTTTTCTGCACTACTTTATTGAAGTAGATAGTAGTCTGTTCTTATTGAAGAAGCCGGTGATGCATATATTTGGTTCTCATGGTACAATCATAGTTCTTATGATCTACCTATTTTTTGCTATACTTATTTATTTTAGATTTTCTTAGTAATTGGTTTCCTTTTTTTTAATCCATTAGTTTCTATTTAAAAAAATACTAGATAAACAATAACAAATTCTTTCCCTACCTATTGACTTCTTTTTTCAGTACTTATACATTTTGTCTTAATGGTACTTTGATTAGCTGAGTGATTCCCTAATAATTTTTTCCTATAAAAAAATTAAATATTTCTTTGACGTACAATCGGCCGTTGCGATCAAACGGTTACGACGTCAAACGGTGACGCGAACCTTTTGTCTTCGTTCAAAAATCATAGCTCGACAAGGACAATAAACGACATTCATTCTAATGAGTGAGCTTCATTCCTAATGAGAGTGCAACTGTAGTCTTCTCGTTATTAAAATGATTGTTAGGAAACTGCTCTGTCACTGATCACAATGATGCATCTTCGAACACATCAGGTAAAAGCTTGTATTGTTATTGCTTGTTTACTTTATAAAATATCACTTGATGTCATAACGATTTATCATCCTTTTTAATAAGATATCAAAGTAGTGTAATTATTTTATTAAAATGCATGTAATCTTTGATAATGATAACTACTGATAAAGAGAACTATAAATATTACACAATGTTGAAATTACAACCAAATTACTATACTACGGTCACTTATTCATTTATACTTATTTATTAAGTAAATAGTGCGTGAAATTTTAATTAGAATAACATAGACATTAATTTATTCAGTCTTTTGCACAAAATTATGTACATAGCCGAGCTTAATGCCTTAGGCATTGTCTAACAGCCTCCTTTTACACACATACATATCATTTAATGTTACGATGAGATTTTTAATAATATACTAAGTATTTTTTAAAGAAAAGTTTTAGTATTTCATCTATATAATGAGCATAACAACAAAACATCACCAAATGTAACTGTTGAAATCGTACATTTCACTAAGTAATACGCAAATCTTCTAATTATTTATTCATAATTGAAATACCAAATAATCCTATTGCCGGTACCCTTAAGCCTGTTAGTTCACCGCAGGGAATCGATATTAATTATTATCGATCTATGATTACAATATCTGAATTGCGTTGTATTAATATTTGATCCTTCCACAAAGTGTTTGCGCTACAAGTTGATTATTGTACATAATTGATTAATTAAAGATTTACAGTAAATATTCCCGCCCTTTCGGTACAACGCATGTACCACTTACGCACCAAACGACCTTACGGTATGGTGCTGGTTACGCTAGAGCGCTCGAAGGCCGGTGTGGAGTTGTCAGATCTCGCATCCGGCGCGTTCCCAGGTTGCGGATAGGGGAACGCCCCCCATGATATGGGGGATACCAGCTTCGGCCGGCGCGGACAGAAACTGACAGGAGTGCTGCGGCTCTGCTCAGTTAAAGGGTGGAGATGTGGCGAGGAGCAGTTGCTCCCAGAGGCGAGCCTGTCGTGGCGGGCCTCAGACCCTCGCTCCCGGTACCCCTCTTTGTTAAGAGGGAACACATGGGATGCGAGCCGGTCTACCTCTTGCGAGTGCGTCAGAGCCTCGGCGAGCGTGATGTATGAAAAAGAAAAGGTATGAGTGTGTGTGTGGGGGATTGGGGCAAAGGGAAAAGAGCGAGATGTATAAAGTCCCCGAGAGGAGACGGTGTGATTCAGGGTGACAACAAGGACGGTGCGAAAATTAAAGGCCCCTATCTCGTCGGCTGTAGTTATTAAGCTGCAGCCGGGAGCAGCTGAGAAAGGGGTCACGTATTCTGACATCCTCCAGGATGCCAAGAAAAGGTATAAGTTGGAGGATATTGGCATTGATGGCCTCCGGTTCCACCATGCGGCAACGGGGGCCCGAATCCTCCAGGTTTCGGGGGCCGCCAGCGGAGAAAAGGCCAACCAATTGTCAGAAAAGCTTCGCCAATTGGTTGGCCCAGAGGTGGCTACAATACCCAGGCCCGAAAAGTGCGCGGATCTTCGCATCTCGGGCCTGGATGATTCTGTTGAAAAGACGGAGGTGGCTGAGGCAGTCGCGCAAAAAGGCAGCTGCCCGGTCACCTTCGCAAAAGTCGGAGAAATCCCCCGGGACCGGTCCGGTCTCGATGGAGTAGTGGTGAGCTGCCCTATAGCAGCCAACAAAAAAAATTATCGGTGGTGGGCGCCTCCTAATCGGGTGGTGATCAAACTGCTTGTGGCGCGTTCGATGCGCTGCTTCCGGTGCCTCGAAATAGGGCACGTAGCGGAGCAGTGTCATATGGGCGTCGACCGCAGCAGTGCCTGTTACCGCTGTGGACAGCTGGGCCACCAGAGCAGAGGCTGTGAGGCCGCGCCGTATCACTCACTGTATCCTGTGAGACACGGCAAACAAACCGGCTGGCCACAAGTTGGACAGTGCGGCCTGCACCACCAAACCCGACAAGAGGCGGAGGAATAAAGTTAGGCCTGGCCTTGGAAGCCAGGTGCCCAAGCCCATCGCTTCGGTTGAGGGGACTCAAATGGCCGTCGAATAAAAATGGCCACGCTGAGCATCCTGCAGACAAATCTGAACCACTGCGCCAGAGCTAGAGCTAATCAAGGACTTGGGTCACTGATTCGTTCTTACGGACCCTTCCCAGTACACCCGTTGTCGAGGACGACGGCGCAGAGACCGGCCCTGGAGGCCGAAAAGCTCGCCTTTTTCAGCAGCAAAAGATTGGCACTTAAAGTGGGAATAGCCGAGTCGATCGTGGTTGAGGATGGGGCGGCCCTACAAAATGGTTATGAACAGGCTTCGCCCTTGGCCCCCACTCACCGAGAGTCTGGCACCGCAGTTGCTTGAGGTGATTGCCGAGGTTTTATTATAATATAGGCCGAGGTCGACCCAGTCCCGGAAGCGCCAGAAGTCACCCCGGGAGAGTTCGGTACAGTCCTTCTCGAAATTAAGGGCAAACGCATCGCCCCGGGTCCCGATGGCATTCCGGGATGCGCGCTGGCGCTGGCCCTAGGGGCGGCCAGCAAGACGGTGCCCGCCGCCCAGAGAAGGGCTCAGGGTAGCACCGTGCTGTTTGTTCCGGCACGGTGCCTAAAGCGACGGTCCGGGTGTCCCAACATACCCGGAGAGAAGAGGCCCGAGAGAGGCCACGTCGCGCCGGGGTCGCCCAAGACTGTCATCAGCGTCCGTGGCCCCGGCTACAGCGACACGAGAAAGGAACAACGGTAGGTTTTTTTAGTAGTTAGTTTTAATAGTGCAAATACAACTAGAAAATGTACCTCAGTACTAGCGATTACTTTTCCACCATGTGGGATAAGCAAAGTCGATTATTAAATCAAATGATTTTTTTATGTGGCCTTGGTCAAGGGGTAGACTATTGTTCATTATATCTACCCCGAGACCACGGCCGCTGGAAAGTGTTCGAAACGTCGGGAATTTAAATATGTAAAATAAACGCGATAATATCCGTAAAAAGTAATTTTATTTAAAAATGTATAGTATTCGCGTAAACAAAAGAAATAATTAAGCAAAGTAGACAATAAATTATAGAATAAAAAAATTAAGAACAATTAATTGATGACTATATTATTGTATATATTTGTTATAATAGTTAATATTAGCTATTGCAATAAATTTTCCTAATACCTGTTATCATAATATCCGTTTTTTAGTTTGTCGACACAGTTTTTCGTATTAGTTAACAGTAGATTTACCAAACCAGTCATTTTGACTGGTTTTAGAAGAAAATTTACATTTGAAGAAAAAGCTGGTATCTAGTGTTAACTAAACCAAACAGTGCCGACTCGTCAGAATAGCTACGTTCATTTAATTAGTTTAATTAGACCAAAAATCCGGGGATACGGAATCACTGTGGTTTTAATGTGACTAAATAAACCTATTCTTAATTTTGGATTGGTATTGTTTTATTATAATTTTTACTTTTATTGCTTGTGCTTTTAAGCAAAACTAAATGAAAACATTAAATTTCCGTATCTAAATAATGGCTATCTATGTTTTAAACCTCAATTGATTGTTTCAATTACTAAAATTTATTTTCATTATGCCAATAAAATCATGTGGATACTTTTGCACTTGTATTTCATCCAAGCTCGTCTTTTGAAGGAAGTGACCCGTATTCCATTTGTCTTCTTCGAATGATGTTAGTGCTTTTTTTCCGTATGCCTATTTGTGACCCGATTACATCACGCGCTATCAACTACGTATTAGTGAACCCATTTCGAGGTCGCTAAGAGAAACAGAACCTAAATAATAAATATATCGACGCAAATAGGTACGTACAGAATGCAACATTTAAAAATGTGAATCTAGTTCGAGATAATTTCATTTTTACAAATAGATATTCGAACAATTTAAAAATAAGAATGTAGTTTTAGAAATTTCTTCTTTTGTCACTATCATTCGGTCATTCGGTGTGTCGCCGTACCGCACGAAGATATCTCTCTGAAAAGTCGTAACGTTACCCATTGTATTTTTGCTTTGCAACATTCTAGAAGAAAACAATAGTACCGGCAGAATTGCGAATGACACGCTTTTTAAAAATACTAAGGGGTTATTTATCCAAAAATAATTATTTATAACAAAATTTCTCTTTTTCGTTCTCTTTCAAGTCATTAAAAATATTTCTCGACGTTAAAATAAGTGCATTAAAAATGCTTTAAAACGTATATTTGCTGTTCCGGTCATAGAGCTTCGATTTTGATCATCCTATATTTAAATGGTAGGTAAAAGCTGTCATGTGGTCCCATCTTTCTAATAATATTGTGATATTTAATAGATATTTAGAAAATAAAAAAATTGCAAGCGGTGGGAAACCGTAAATTGTGTATTTATAGTTATTATTATTTATATTTACTTATGCAATAAGGTTCGCGAGTGCAAAACTATGTTTTAAAAATAACCCACAATAATTATTTTAATGTAAATTATCGTTAAAAATGCAATGAGGAACATTCGAAGCTCAATTAAGGTAATTAAAAAAATAAAATAAAAGTGAATACATTTAAAAAAATCAAATGTATGTACCTACATAAAACGTGTCATAGATAAAATTAATACGTTAAAAGGTACGACGGATTTAAAATGCGGCAGCCAAAATCACGAGGCAGTTATGTGCAGAGCACGTTGATATTTATTTATATTGGGCAAAATAGTTATATACTGTTAGAAGTCGGTCATATTTTTTAGTTACTTATTAGAATTAAAAAAATTACAGTTATTAGAATAAACTAAATTACAGACGTTCACAAAAAAAATAATCAGACAATTAACTATATTAAGTTTGTATTTTTGTTACTTTGTATACAAGTAAAATAAAGGATTTTAAAAATTTGAGATTTTAAATAACCCTGTCATTTATAACCTTAAATTTTTGATACAGCACTAAGTTACGATTTGTGAGAAAAAATAGGAACACAAAAATAAACGAATACGTTGAAAATTTAGAAACGTTTTTCATGTGGTCCCATGGGGCGTTTCCCTAGATAAACAAGTTACTCAGATTAACGGGAATTTTATTCTGCAGATGAATTTATATTTTTATGTTTTTAAGGGCAAATAATGTCTATGAAATATTAATGTTCTACGTTTAACCACGTTACCGTATACTATGTAACTGGTTATTCTTCGCTTCCAAATTCAAATTCAAATATCAATTATTCAAAAGAAGGTAACACTCGCTTATTGATCGCCGACGCTACCACCGGTTCGGAAAGCTGCTATTTCGATGGCGGATGAAATGTTTACCAAAAATAAATGATACCTAATGTACGTACTATTTATTGAGAGTAAATTAACATCAACCAGCACTTTAAATATGATAATGATTACGCCAGTGCAAAAAAAAAATGTAACCTCAAACATTTTGGCATTATTAATGCCACTAACTCAACACAATAAAATATCCTTGCTTCTATGGCCACAAAGCTTATAGGTCTTCATATCTGTTTATTTAAAGAAAAGCTTGCTTTATTACGAGAGATCTTCACAGAAGAGTCACAGTCGTTCGATCTTTTGGGTGAACAGTTGGACCCTTTGTTTTGAAAATGTGTGAAAATGATTTTTTTTAATAATTTTTAGGAAAATAGGATGCCTGAAAATTTGTAATTCCGTTTTGATACATTTTGGAACGATCAACGTATAATTTCTCGGTCTCTATAAGGTCTGCTCAGTGATTACAAACGCTGAAAATGCATGAAATGTTTTTCTACAATGATGTGTAGTATTCTTGTAATTAAAACAAGCCTTTAAAAAGTACTTTATATTTACAATTTGGGTTTTTAAACAATTAATTGCATTTAAAGAAAATTTTTAATATAAATTTTCTTTTCTTTCTTTCTCTATAAATTTTCACGTACCTACCTAATATATACATCTGCGGACTAGTTTCTAAAACACTGCGTCATTATTTGCTTAATTTAAAAAAAAATGATAATTGTTTCATGAATCGAGATACATATCACATTATCAGCCTTTGTTAGTCCACTGCTGGACATAGGCCTCCCCTAATACACCCCTATCCATTAGGGGGTTTGGACCGTATCCCACCACGCTGGTCCAATGCGACTGGTGGGTGGACTCGACTTTTACATGCCCATCCGACGCATGGATCATCTTACTTTTCAGACAATTGGGATCGGCCCAAATTGCCCTAACCAACTAGGAAACAACAATGAAAATTTGTTGCGTCCCCGCAGGATTCGAACCCACGACCTCCGGTTTCAAGCACACGCCCATACCACTAGGTTACGGAGGCAGGTTCCTCCGGTTTCTAAAGCACGCCCATACCACTAGGCTACGGAGGAATCGACATAACAATATGAAAAACTATTGATGTTTAATTGAATCAAATAAAGACGAATGATTTTTAGAGCAAGCACAGATGTCGTAACTGGAGCCGACCCTATTCGGTGAAAATAGATTAGATGAGTAATTAGATAAGGCAGGCAGTAAAGTAATCCTTTCATTTCCGAAAGCACTTTCGTAAGTTTGTCAGCAATGTCACGTTACATTCGTTTATTTGAAATGAATAACCTTTGTGCAATTGTACTATTTTTATTATTTCTTTGCCTTTTACTCAAGTTAATATAGCATTAAGTATAAAAGTTCTTCGTTTCCCTGTTTTTTCATAAGAAAAAAAAGTGCTCTTCAATTTTGAACCGACAAAAGTTATCGCTCTTTGTGCTGAATTTTTTTTATTTTTTTTTTATTATTTATCTAATTACTCATCTGATCCAATTTCACCGAATAGGGTCGGCTCTAGTTACGACAAAGTCAAAGTCAATGTCAAATATCTTTATTCAATATGGAAGCATCACGCTTTGTTATTGATTGTCAAATAATCTACCACCGGTTCGGAAATGGAAGCCATAGAAGACCTGAGAAGAACCGGCGTAAGAAACTCAGCGGGACTTTTTTTTTCATTTTCTTCAACAAATTTTAAATTTTTTTTACATAAAACCTTACATTTTATTACTTTGAAATAGCCTGGAGCGAACCAGGGTATGTTATCTATCAAGTAGTCATTACAGCAATAATATCCTTTAACATACAAGCGTTTGTAATCACTGAGCAGACCTTATAGAGACCGAGAAATTTTATGTTGATCGTTCCAAAATGTATCAAAACAGAATTACAAATTTTCGGAAGCATCTACTATTTTCCTAAAATTATTAAAAAAATCATTTAAAACAAACATTTTATGACCAACAAAAGTCCATCAACTGTGTCACACTAGTCTATAAAATGATAAGAATGTTTCAATAAATAAGTGCTAACTTTAAAGTTCTCTCTTTTTTACTCCTTTTGAAAACTTCGTACAAAGGCTTCTTCGATCTTTCAATGATTCATCCATTTCCTTGTTAAAATGTTGTTGATGGTTAAACTTGTTTAGGAGGGTTGGCAAAAAGATTGAAATCTAATTACTCATTACGGTACAGAGAACTTTTAATTAAATTACAGTTTAATCCGTTTAAGCTATGTAGAAGTATCAAATAAAGAAAAAATGTTTTAAATTACATTTTGGTATGATCTATCATTTATTTACGGACACTGAGTATTATGGACTACGTAAAAGGTTATCGAAGGTTCTGTATAATCCAATAAATAATAAAACTATATGAAGGAATAATTCAACACTTATATCATGAAACTTAAATGCTTTAGAAAGCTGTGAAGAAGTTAATTTTGTAAACACAGGTTACATTACATTTTGTAGGTAATAGGTCTAAGTTTGCTGGGATTATGTCGGAAACACCACCTTTGTGTAACGCAAAGTAGCGTGTTATATCTACACACTACCGTCTTCCGATTCAAAGAGCACCGAAGCTAGCACGAGGGACAATACTACTTTACTTTTTTACTTTCCATCAGATCAAAGAACTGATTGTCTCTTTATTTAATAAAGTACGTTTCTATTTATTGTCTATTGATAATAAATAAAAAACACAAAAAGCATTAAAAAATCGCTGCTTTAATTATTAAAAAGTTAAATCATCTTAATTTAGATACAAAAGAGTATAATATTTTTTTTCAAGAAATAATTTATTTAAAGTACACTATCTACCACATAATCTTCTTTTGTAAAAGTTTTTAGGATGAAATCGCAGGAATACTTTTTGTTACCTACTGCTCTAGTTTGTATCTTTCGTTCGTTTTATGTCAAACTTATTACAAACAATGAACGTGTAATAAGTTTGTTACTGAAGATTTTAATATAAAAAGCGTACATAAAATTTCTAACAGCGTATGTTTGTATTTAATTTTAAGATGTTAGACAGATCTCAGCTTCGTTGTAATGTTTTGACAATCAATAGGTAAGTGTATCACTCCTATGTTGAATAAAGATATTTAAATTTGAATTTACTTCATTTTCAATACAAAGGCGAGTCTTCCTATTAATTTTATAATTTAGGAATTATAGACCGAATAATTATATATATTTTTTGAGGAAATTGTGACAAATGCTTAGAAAAAAAATCTAGATTTTTCTATGCCTTGAGCCAATCTTTGGCGGCATTAATGAGTAAGACGCTACGTCAAACACTAATTAATATTCTAATTTCTCGTAGAAAATACATATTTTTTTTTTACATGAATGACATGCGTGTATTGCATCATTTTATAAACATTTTGGTATGCGTTCTATTTAATAATGTTCTTAATTCTAAAATACCATTGACCCTTGGTCGTTAAATGTATAGGTAAACCAAAATTCACAAAATATTTTTTTGTATATTCGCTCACCGCTACGTTTCACAAACTGTATAAGACCCACGTCTTTAAAGGATTATTTTCCCGGACGCGTTCGGAAAACAAGTTTAACATAATTATTTCTTTTAACAAGTTTAACATGTTTCAACAAGTTAGAATACTAAAGATCTTTATACACGGCTTTGCGCCCTTGCACGCACGCCCTCCTGACGGGCGCCCGTATCCACGGAACTACTGCTGTTGGGTGATCGGCCGAATGGTGGGGGATGAGGCTGGACACCCAAGAACTGACGGCCAATAGTGTTAGCACAACACCAGCCGCGAATGTGGATTGCTTCGTATAGTGTGTGCGCCTCGTTGCGCAGCAGCACACTATGCGGAGCAAGTCCAAATATGCGACCTCGTTGTCCGAGAAAAGCCGGGGTCGATAAGCGACGCTTGCATGCCTCGCATGTCGACCTCTGGTGAGGCTCCCGGGGGTGTCCGTGTAAAAGCGGATGGCCTCAGGCGCCCTCTTGTGACAACGATGCTGTTTGTTGCGTTGTCATTTATATGACGACGTAATCAAATTAGCCACCAGAGAGCCGCAAGTACGGACAGTGCCCGGGGGGACTGTGTGCCCCCTGCGTTGCTACTCGGGTCATGGGGATAACCCCCGATACCCGTACCTGCACCTTCCCTGTCCCCAGGGCAGCGTGTAGACGACCCTCATGCAAAGATCTTTAATTTTAAGTCGCTCGTGTGTGGGCCATAAGATTCGAGGTAACGTCCTTTCTGGTGATGCCTATACACTGGCAGTCTGCTATTAATTAAATATATTACCTTGAACTGAATTGCTTTCTAATTGTTATTTAAAAGCGGTGAATTATTTGACGACCTTTAGGTCCACTTTGAATCGACAGGGTATAAATAGAGTTAGAAGGGACTAGCTCTCTGTAATAATCAAATTATGTCATCTAAGCACGAGGCCCCGAAAACATTCTAGTTTGTTTATAAAATGACTTACAACGGTTTTAAGCATTTTACAATGATCATATTAATATGGAAAAAGTACTTTACGTATTTATTCATTTTAAATAGCTTGTCTATAATTTCTCCTATATACTTCCCAAACATTCATATAACGTACTAAAATGTCTGTAGCTTTGTAAGACTATTTTATTAGCCGGCTCTAAATCATAACATTCCGGACCTAAAAGATGTTTATGATTTTTGAACGTTTAAAGAATAACTATTGAACGGAGTTTATGCTTCTTTTCTCTGAGTGTTTTGATATATATATATGATAAAAGCCTAGTTTCGGCATATATATGATAGTAGCCTAGTACAGGCTACAATTATTGAGATTAGATTTATTTTTGTTTTGTTGTTATTATTATTTTGTATTATAAATTATTATACAAAATTATATAAGTTTCATAATGAATTTAAAGGTTTGAAATTATCAAATATTTATCTAATCATTCTACACAGTTGCAGTTAGTTATCAAAAACCCGTTTTAATCTTACCAAAACGCAAGGTGTGTCCCGTCCAAACACATTGTTGTCTTTCTGAGTATTACCAGTTTACAAACAACTAGGAAATTTTAATTTAAATCTTTCACGCCGTCAGTTTTAATACCTATCACACTATTTTCATTGCTATGCCATTTTATTTTTTTTTTTGCGGCAGTCAACTGCTACTTCTCGGTTACAATGTTTCGAAATCGCTTTTCAAGTTATTTACTTTATCCTACGTTTGAGTCTGAGCTTTTTCTAATGGTATTTATTTGGTAACATTGTGTTTGATTTTGTTATTAGATTGCTCAAATAAAGTCGCGAATATCTAACACATGTCAAAATAGTTTTAATTTGTTAAAAAAATAACTAAAACTTTTTTGTGTCATCTATCGTTTAATTATCATAATACTTCAATTATCAGTATACATATATATGAATAGAATTTCCACTTAAAATTAGTTGTAATGTCTCATCTAATTTAAAAGAGCTATAAAAAATAATCCTAAAGCGTATTCGCATCAGAAACAAAACGGTTATTATTGAAGTTGTATCTTATTCTTGTTATTAGAAAGTAATTAATTAACTAAGGAAAACAATGTGTAACAAAATTTTAATCATAATTTTAATGTCAATTTTGATACAGGAAAACAAATATAAAGTAGCGAAGTCACTCTTAAGTGTTACCAATAAAACAAAAAATGGCTTTCGAAAACAAATATGAACGCGTAACTGGAGTCGATCCCATTCGATCAAATTTAATTATATAAGTAAGACAGGCCGTAAAGTAATCCTTTATTTCTGACAGCGCTCTCAGACTTGACAGCTACATTTAATCGCCTTCCATATTTTATTATATTAAATTGACCGGCACCACCGCGTTACGTTCCGGTTTGAGTGGAATCGCAGCAGAATATTTACCGGGTAAACGAGACTTAACATCCTATGATTGACGTAGGCAGCGCGTTAGTAATGCCGATGTCCACGGGCGTCGGTGACCACTGGGGCATTTCACATGAAGCAGACAGGGAAAAAAGTGAGGTTCTGAAAATCGATTACATTCGGCCCATTTATACTTCTCGTAGGTGTGAATGTGAAAACAAACTAATTATTGCGTTTTTTTTTAGGCAGACGAGCAGTCGGGCCACCTGATGGGAAGTGGTCACCGACACCCATAGACATTGGCAATACCAGTGGTATCGCCAACGCGCTGCCTACCGTGAGACATAGGATGTTAAGTCTCGTTTACCCAGTAAATACGCTGGCTACGGTGCCCTTCAAACCGGAACACTGCAGTGTTTTCACACTACTGCTTCGCGGCAGAAATAGGCACCGCGGTGGTACCCACCCAGACGGTCTCCTGTAAACAGGGGACCTACCACCGGTAATAAACAGGGATATTATAATATAAAATAGTAACATTGTGCGTTGTCACAATGTTACTATTTATATTATAATTGTTATACCACAGCAATTATACAAAACATGTTGTTTAGCGCACACCGACTGATCTAAGCTTGCGCCAGATTTCACGCCCATTGCGACGAGTTTACTAATCTAACTCCTAAACAAATAGAGATCCCATTGTGTAAATCTTAAAAAATAGCAGGCAATCATCATTGGTAGTTGCCGAATTATTCGTAATATTGACCTTCACCAAGTTCTACCTGTAATATTCAATAACTTACCTATTTCATTTTCTAGGAATGTCAAAGACCTTGGCTTGCTTAGTGACTCAATACTCACTTGGAGTAACCAACTAACAAGTGTTTGTCAAAAAGCAACCAATGTGCTAAGATCTCTTTACCGCTTTCATTTTTTTTTTTGCATGGCATTGAGTTTCAATACTTCGGTAAACACCATCGGACCTTATTTCGAATATTACCATTTTTAAACTTTATGATAAAGAGTTGAAAGCTGATATCATTTTATTTGGGAAAGGGACGTGATTTATTTTATAAATTCACATATCCATTATAGTAAAGACTGGCGATTGCTAGTTATATGGTGTATTTATAGTTTGAAAACGTTCGGAATTTTAATATAACACATATTTGTTTTCATTTCTCTAGCTTTTTCGGTTTCAGCTATTGAAAAAACATTCATAATATTGCTGCAAACATGCTTTACTTACGTGAAGACTTTTACTACGGAGAATATACAGGATCATATTTCAAACTTTTATTGCAGTCATGAAAAATGTTTATTGCTTATAAAAGTTTTTATTATTGTATTGTTGTAGGCGATGTGAGGAAAATCGCAATAATATTTAAACATATTTGATTAAATAAGATATAATATTTAAATAAACAAAAGGTTAAATGTGTGTTTTTTTATTGTATTATAATTTAGTATTTGCGTTTGTTTTTTAAAATATACACAGATTGAACTATAATTTTAGCTTTATTTAATTTAATTTAAAACTGACTTTTTAATGTAATTTTTTAACTGTCATTTAAAGTATATGCAATAGTGCAGCGCCTAGTTTGGCGCTGCACTATACATATTTATTGCGCCATTAGGAACTTCGGTCATCTTTAATGACGCTATTTTTTATTTGTTTTATTTAAGAAATTGAAATATGCGAAGAGATATCAACAACGGGTTATTAAAAAGCAATATTGCAGTTGAACTAACCTTTTACGAGGGTGGTCTGAAAAGTTTCCGACCTCAACTCAAAGATGGCGCCACTAGTTAATAAAAGATAGTGAATGTAGTTGTGCATATTTTAACAGTTACTCACCAAAGTTTCGGCCAGTCGATTGAGTGAATAGGAGTGTTTTTGTGAAAATGGAAAAAATTGAGTATCGAGCTGTTATTAAATTTTTGTTTTTGAAAGGCAATACGCCTACGCAAATCAAAGATGAGATGGACTCTATGTATGGGGACTCTGCACCATCATTTACCACAGTGAAATTTTGGGCAGCTGAATTTAAACGTGGCCGTAAGAGCTTGGGAGACGATGAACGTTCGGGACGTCCAAAAACTGCAACTACTGACAATAATATTGCTAAAGTTCACAAAATGATGTTAAACGACCGCCGAATTAAAGTGAGAGAGCAGAGGTTATGAAAATGTCCAAAGAACGTGTTTGTCACATATTAAATCAAGATTTAGACATGAGAAAGCTGTCCGCGCGTTGGGTGCCGCGTTTGCTCACATTAGACCAAAAACATGTTCGAATGAACATTTCCAAAGCTCTGTTGGCGCAGTTTAGGCGCAATAAATCCGAGTTTTGCCGCCGATGAATTACTGTAGATGAAACTTGGATACACCATTATACGCCCGAAACAAAACTACAGTCAAAACAGTGGACTGCAAAGGGGGAACCAGCTCCAAAAAAAGCAAAAACTGTTTTTCGGCTGGGAAAGTGATGGCGACTGTTTTTGGGATAGTCATGGAGTTATCTTTATCGATTATCTTCAAAACAAAACCATTACAGGAGCATACTACGCATCATTACTTGACGAGCTGAAGGCACAAATTGCGGAAAAACGGCCACATTTGCAGAAAAAGAAAATCCTGTTTCACCAAGACAACGCGCGTCTCCACCTTCAGCGGTTGCCATGGCAAAATCCACGAGTTACGGTTTCAACTGCTTGACCATCCGCCTTATTCACCAGATCTGGCCCAAGAGACTTCTTTTGTTCCCTCATCTAAAACTGCGCTCTAAAACCTTTGTGACCAGTTATTTTGCAGAGAAAAACGCCAAGTACTATTTGGACGGGTTACAGAGATGGGAGCATCGCTAGGCAAAGTGTGTAGAGTTACAAGGAGACTATGTAGAAAAATAAATAAAAGAAGTAAGAAAAAAAATCTTTTATCATTGTTAGGTCGGAAACTTTTCAGACCACCCTCGTAAGCAAGGTTTCGTTAAATAACTTTGCTTTACACATAATTTAAATAGTTATTAGTTCCTTGCTCGTGCCAAGACATAGGTCGAAGTTAATACTGTAACCTCTTACGCTTTCTGTTTCATTACAAGTTATGTCAATTTAAACAAGGGTGTATTAGGTGTAATATAATTTGCCATTCTATTACCTCGTTTACATAAATTATAAGGTAGAGCCTTATTGATTGAACTGAAGTATTGATTATAAGCAACCTTCACAAATTTGAATATCCACAATGTGACAAATGGTTAGGTGTACGGAAGCACGCTGATTCAGTGAATTGAAAGTTAAAACCTTAAAGGCGCTTTGTAATTTATTACGTATTTTACAACCCTTGCAACGATGTAAAAAATAGTTTAATATCATTATACAGTGCCTATTATTTACGCTTATATTTGATTCAGTTAAAATTCAATTATTAATATGCCTGCGATTTATTTGCCCCTATAATATCGAAGAAGATATTAAGAGTGTACATACTTAATATGATCAATTTATATTTATTTAGATAAATAACTAGCAGGATTTTTACGGCTCTGCCCGTGCTATTTTTAGATTTTTGAAATTGATTTTCCTGGGGACAAGTGCAGTTGTCTGAAAAGTAATATGATCCATGCGTCGCATGTAAAAAGTCGGTCCACCCACCAACCCGCATTGGACCAGCATGGTAGGATACAGTCCAAAATCCCTTAATGGATAAGGGTGTATCAGTGGAGGCCTAAGTGCAGCAGTAGACTATCAAAGGCTGATGATGATGATGATGATGTTATTAAAGGTGCATATAGCTTTCGTATGGTGAAAGTTTTTTTCTCTTTGAGGTATGAAAAATATCCTTAAAAAAGCGTCTGAATCAAGCCGAGGTACCGGCCCATTCAGCATGCTAACGCGAAAGTACAAATTTATGGCCAAAGCCAAAGCTTTTCTTCTGAGGGCCCTTGGTGCATCAAGTCACTCCGTGTGAAGATGTTCCTGAGGTAATATACTACCTCACATACGGTTAAGTTCTAATCGGTTTATTCCACAGAACAGCAGATCCAGTCACGGCTAATTACAGTCATGTATTTCTATGATACAAGAAAGTTTAATTTTCATGGCTGTCTAGACTTGAAGAACTAATCATAAAATAACATTAGGAGAGTAGGTATATTAATAAAATGCAATTTTGGTTAAGCACTGTAGTACGAATTGGCAGATAAAAAACAACAGACGTATAAAGTAAATTTTCGAAATGTAAAAACATTTCCATGGAGTCTGGTAGGAGCCTTTTTATAGGTAAGATACTCAGGGCAAACATAAATTCAACTCAGCACGTGTGATATTATTATATTCATTATTGCATTCCTTTATGTTTAACATTTAGCAGTAATTAATTATAAGACCTTACTTTGATTTTCACTCGTCAAACACAAAATGTTGAAATAATTAATGATTCTTTAATTTGAATTTGTTAACTCAATTTCTGATAAAATATTAAATAACTTTGGTGTATTATTAAAGTGGTATTACTGCCGAAATTGTAGAATTGTTTTGTTTAAAAGAAAGATTTTTTTTATATAGTCGATTCGATTTAAATACTGGCTTGTTTATTTAGCGCAATGTACTTGTAATTATTGGAGGTTAAATTGCTAAAGTTTAAATTTCACATATTTTAGGATTATTCCCGACGTCTCGAGGTCTTTCCAGCATCCATAATCACGGGCAGACTGAGGTGCTGTATCTGTATCTCAATGTGTTTGGAAATGTTTCTATTTTCTTAATTTGAACAATGCTTTAGCAAAAAGTACTTTATTTAAAACTTACTTTAAAAGCATATTTAGTAATTCGTCTATTTGACCGTAGCGCAACTTGTTTGGTAGCTGTATTAATATTTGGAAGTTTCAATTGAAATGACTGTCATAAATTTTAATTATAATTCTATTGAAGAGTTTTTAGTTCTGATATATTTTTTCTCGACCGCCTTCATGGCGAAGTGATATTAATCCATGCATTACAAGCCGAATGTCGGTTTAAATTGACTGACAAATAACTAATTAATCTACTTTTTATTAGAGTTGTGGAATTCAGATGCCATTTATTCAGGTAAATCTTGATGGATTAGTTAGATGAGTAATTTGGATTTCCAGATAACTTGGGAAAATGGCTGGCAGAAATAAGTTTTTTCCACACGAACTAAAAATATATATGTATATATCGTTGTTAATTTATAGCATATTTAACGTCTTATTTCTCCGTCTTGGGGTTTTATTAATGTATGTAATGAATACATAGAATTTATTTTGAATTTACCACCTTATTAGGCGTAACAGCCGGCAATTATGCCACGCGGGTGGACAAATTAGAAAAAAAATCTTTTCATAATAAAAGTGATAGAAAAAAACGTCTTATCAGCTTGAGTAACACGTGTTTCGAATGTCACCGTTGCAATAGCAGAGGGTTAGAAATAAATTAGCCGCAGAACGTGCGCCTAACTCGGACACTATTTTATTCAAGCCTTTAACGGAATACGTGACAAAAAATAAGTTGGTCGAAAAGTAAATTTATAGCCAAATTAAATTTACTGTTAACAAAAAATAAAACTATAGACATTGGTTATATACCTCCTTTTAAACGGAGCTGCAGATTGCTTTGTTAAATATCAAGTACTTGGTCAGCTTTATTTTTACGTCGCCAAGTCTTACGAGTATTATATAAAAAAAATCTTTTACAATATGAAATTATATTAAGTCTTACTTCGAGTTATGTTTATGCAATATAATATTTTTTTATTGTATATACATTACTCTTACACTTAAGATATGTATAAACGTACTGATAACGTAAACGCGTAAATATGAAAGAGTATTAGTATGTTTCATGCAATAAACTACTAAATGAATTTAATAGTATATTACAATACCACTTACATAGTTTACTGTACCATATGAGTTATAAATCATATAATATAATAATAAATATGGAGTGTAAATCATCCAAATAATTAGAATGGTCTCAAGAATGTTGGAAAACTATGCCATCCAAAAGCTATCCCGGCAAATGTACGCCAAAACCGTTAAAATCGTTAAAGCTAACAGTTATACGTACATATGCATGTGATGCACATTGAAAATATTTTAAAAAATTGTGCAATAGTAAAAAACAAACAAGCAAAATAGCCAGTAAATTTTATCTAAAATTATAGAATAAAAAAATAGAGAAAATTAATTGATAACTATATTATTAAGTCAGTTGTTATAATAGTTAATAGTTATTGCAATGAGTTTTACTAAATTTAGCTTTCATATATATGACGTACCTAATGTATACCATATTAGGTGCTTATTGTTTTAATATCCGTTTTTAAGAGATAGGGTTAGACTCAGTTTGTCATATTAATTATCTAAATCAAACAGTGCCGAGTGGTCGGAAAATCAAAGTTCATTTCTCTACAATTTCCCTACTATTAAATTTAATTAATATTAAATTATAATTAAATATTAAATATAATTAGCATAATTAGTGGAATCGTGGGTTCGAATCCTGCGGGGACTCAAAAAAAAATTTTCGTTGTTGTTTCCTAGTTAGTTAGGACAGTTTGGGCCGATCACCCAATTGTCTGAAAAGTAAGATGATCCATGCGTCGGATGGGCATGTAAAAGGCGATCCACCCACCAACCCGCATTGGACCAGCGTGGTGGGATGGTCCAAAAACCCTAATGGATAGGGTGTATTAGGGGAGGCCTATGTCCAGCAGTGGACTATCAAAGGCTGATGATGAGTATAATTAGTACATCTATGGATGTGGAATCACTGGGATTTTAATTTGGCTAAATAAACATTTTCATAATATTGGATTAGTATTGTTTTTATTTTATTAATTAAGAAAACAAGCAGAAGTGTTGTATTTTTTCAATATTTGGCTTTTAATAAAAATTATATATGTCTTGTATTTATTGTTTTCATTACTTTTCTTTTTTATAGGAAAAAATACATTAAATGTCCGAATCTAGTTTACTATTTTCTTGTTTCAAAGCTCAATTGCAAGTTTCAATTACTTTTAGTTATTTTCTTTATATCAATTTAATTTACAATATATTTTTTCCTTGTAATTCATTGAAGCTTGTCTTTTGTTGAAAGTGACCCGTATTACTTTTGTCTTCTTCGAATGTTGTTCGTGCCTTTATTCCGTAAGCCTATTTATAACTCGATTACAATACCCGCTCTCACGCTACGTAGTAGTGAATCCATATCGACATTGCTAAAAGAAATAAAAGCTAGATACTAAATATATCTGCGTATATATGTCAGAAGATTGAAAAATAAACCAGTAGCGTGAAAACACTGCTGTGTTCAGGTTTGAAGGGCACCGTAGCCAGCGTATTTATTGGGTAACAGAGGCTTAACATCCTATGTCTCACGGTAGGCAGAGCGTTGGTGATACCAGTAATCCCAATGTTTATGGGCGTCGGTGACCACTTTCCATCAGGTGGCCCCGATTGCTCGTCTGCCTGCGTATGCAATAAAAAACATGTATTTCAGTCATGCAGTTAAAACAAACAGTTTTAAAAATAACCCAAACCCTTAATAATAATCTTAAATTTTCGTTACAGCACTGAGATATTATTTAGGAGAAAAAAAATAGGAACATAATATAAACGAATACGTTGAAAATGTAGAAACGTTCTTCATGTGGTCCCGTAGGGCGTTTCCCTAGAACACCCTTCCCTAGAAACAAGCTACTCAGAGTATCGCAAATTTTATTCTGCGGATGATTTGATACTTTTACATTTTTAAGGGCAAATAATGTGTATGAAATATTATTGCTTTACATTTTGACTTTTATTGGTCATAAAATGTGCGTTTTAAATGATTTTTTTTAAATATTTTAGGGAAATAATAGACGCTTCCGAAAATTTGTAATTCCATTTTGATACATTTAGGAACGAACAACATAAAAATTGACGGTCCCGATATCCTTCTAGAATCTGCCCAGTAATTACAAACAATGAAAGTGCTTCATAAATTTTACTTCAGTAATGTGTAGTATTCTTCCAAACAAAGTAAGCCATTAAAAAGTACTTTACATTTACAATTTGCGATTATTTACCTATATTGGATTAAAACAAAATATTGATTAGAATTTTTCTTTTAATTTACATCGACCTAATATGTACAACTGTATCACCATGTGCTTAATGTTTTGTGAATCGAGATAACAATGTAAAAAAAACTGTTGATAACATCAACCAATCGGTTAAATTGGATTAGATAAGTAGGGCAGGCAGTAAAGTAATCCTTTCATTTCTTAGAGCGCTTTCGTGAATTTGTCAACAACTTCACGTTACATACGTCTATTTAAAATTAATAGAGTTTGCGTAATACTACGTATGTTTTAGTTAAGTTAACATAGCTTATAAGAGTTCTTCCTTTTCCTGTTTTTACATAAGATTAAAAATATGCTCTTAAATTTGAACCAACGAGAGTTATCGATCTGTGTGCTACAAGCACAAAGTAATTGTTATGTATTTACTAAATTACCTAAAAGCTTGGAAAATATAAAGAATTTACTGGGTTAAGGAAACTTAACATCTTAGGTCTCGCTATAGGCAGCGCCTTGATGTTAGTCTCGGTATTACAGATGTCAATCGACTTCATAGACTTCTTTCCATCAGACCATCCGACTGATCGTTTGCCTTCGAAAGTAATTAAAAAATATTTCACCAATAAGTGCAAACGTTGAAGTTTCACGGCCTGTGAAAACTTTTTACAAAGGCGATCGATATTTCAATGACTCAACTATTTCCTCGTTAAAATTTTGTTGACGGTGAAACTTGTTTAATAGTCTTAATCAAAATTCAAAGATTTATTAATTTAAAGCAATTTAGAAACCTCTCATTACGTTATAGATATATTTCAATCAAATACAGTTTATGTACATTAAGGTATGTAAAAGTTACAAATATAGAAACATTGTTTTAAATTACATTTTGGTATCATCTCTTATATATTCATTTACGGACATTCTATATTATGGACTACGTACTGGTAATATAAGCTTCTGTTGTATAATCGAACTAAGAAATAAGAAAGCTGTATAAAGGAATAATCCAATACTTATTTAATGAAAAGATAAATGCTTTAGGAAGCTGTGGTGGAGTTTATTTTGTAAATACAGGTTACATAACATTTTGAAGGTACTTAAATTTCGACGGACCTCAAAAGACTTTAAAAAAAAACAATTAATATGTTTTAACTTAATTTTAATCTGCCTCCGTAGCCTAGTGGTATGGGCGTGTGCTTTAGAAACCGGAGGTCGTGGGTTCGAATCCTGCGGGACGCAACAAATTTTCATTGTCGATTTCTATTTGGTTAGGGCAATTTGGACCGATCACACAATTGTCTGAAGAGTAAGATGATGCATGCGTCGGATAGGCCTGTAAAAAGTCGATCCACCACCAACCCGCATTGGACCAGCTAGGTGGGATACATCCAAACACACTAATGGATAGGGGTGTTTTAGGGGAGGCCTATGTTCAGCTGTGGACTAACAAGGCTGATGATGTGATGTGATGTAATTTTAATCTTGTCTTGATCGCGGAGTTAAAACAGAATGATGGCTTATTTTAATGTTAGTAATAAGGTCTCGATATAAAACAATAGCGTCAACATATCGTATACTCATTCAAGCGAAATTCCACTTGCGTGTGAAGTGCTTACGTAGATGTCGCAACGAATAACGAACGGGAATACGGTTGCGGCGATATAACTAGGTAATCTAATTTTTATTGGGTCTTTGTGGGTGTGTAGATACAACTGTCTTCCGGTTCAAAGTGCACCGTAGCCGGAGTGATGGGCTAGACACACTACTTTCTATAAGATCAACGACCATATCGTTTTGTCTCTTTTTTAATAAAAACAGAAGCAATTTACTTAAACTACTATTTTATAAAAAAATGCTTGAATTATCACCAAGTTTTTTTACGAAAAATTAATATTACTATAATGAGCACATAAGTACGAGTATATTACATATTATCTCTAGATATAATTAGTTTAAAGAACATAATGATGATACGTTATGTCCTACAAAAAGTACTTTGTAAGTTTTACTAAAGTTTTTTGGAAGAAGATCGCAGGAATACTTTTTGTTACCTACTGCTCTAGTTTGTGTCTTTCGTTCGTTTTGTCAAACTTATTACAAAAAACGAACTTGTAATAAGCATGTTTTAAAGATTTTTATATTTGATAGATGTCGATTAGTTTGATAATCAACAAGTAAGTTTATCTTAGTGTACTCATATGTAGAATAAAGATAATTGGATTTATTCAATTACAATACAAAGATGAGTCTTGATATTCTCTGTTAATTTTACAATAAACTAGCAGACCCGGCAGACGTTGTTCTGCATATCTAACCAAGCGATAGGGATGTTAAACAAAGTGAGAAATTAAAGTTGAAGTCGATTCAGCAGTTTACTTGCAGTATAGAAAAATAACCTACAAACCGAATCCGGCGCCATCTTCCGGTCCTATTTGTGAACTTAAACCATCTTCGAATCCATTTAAAACACACACAAAAATGTTATTCAAATCGGTCCAATCGTCCAATCTTTGCCGGCATTAATGGATAAAACGCTGCGTTAAACACGATTTATTACATTTTCTCTTAGAAAATGAAATATTAAAATTTTTATACCTGACTGACATCAGTGTCATTCAATTTTAAAAATTTGGTATTTGTTCTACTATATAACTTTCTGAATTTTAAAATACCATTGTCGTTAAATTCGTTCACCGCTAAGTTAAAAACCTTCATAAGACCCACGTCTTTATAGGATTATTGTCCCTTACGCGTTCAGAAAACATGTTCAACATGTTTCAAAAACTAGCTTTGACTTGATGTCATTCGTGTGCGGTTACTAAGTTTCGAGGTAACATCCCTTTTTGCTGAGACTGTGGCTATAGAGTAGTGTGGTATAGGCCACCACTGCTATTAATGGATAAACATATTATACATATTCTACCTTGAACTGACCTGCTTTCTAATTGTCTTTCTAAAGAGGTGTGTTATTAAGAGAAGTTTATGTCTGTTTTGAATCGACGACGTAAATTTTTTTTAGGAGAAACAATGTATAATTGTATTGATTAGAATCATTACACAAAATACATTCAATATTACTTAAGTCTTAAATATAAATCTTTTCTTTTTTCTTGTTATTTACTGGGCGTACTCAAATACCAATTCTGCCCTTGTACTAGTTTTAAAATAATCTATAAATTGATTGATAAATATCTAGGGAGTTATTTGACTTTGACATTTAGACGAATGATGCAATGGACGTTTTTATTAACATACAAGTAATGAAATAAAATCCTTTTTAACTTTGTGATATATATTATTATAATACGTATCTAATTATCACTTAGATTTAGAAGTTAGTCGTCTCTTCAACTTGTTAATTAACTGTACTCTTAGTTTTCCTTTTCCTTTGTTCTAAAAAGAATTTGTAAATCTAAAACTTTCAAAGCCACCTTGTACACTCTCTTGCGATCCCTAGGCTTTAAAGGGCCAGAAGAGTATTTATGTTTTAATATCGTGTATCTAAATACGATGTGGGATCTAAAAATAGTGATAACGGCATTGCTACGATATTTGTAATATTAATAAAGACAAAAAATCGATTCTCTTTTGTTATTTCTTCTGAATGTTGTCGTCTGTTTGTTTCGTGTTATTTTCAAAAATAGAAAAATAAAGAAAATTGAAGTGTGAGCCGTTAATAAATACCACAATTTAAATAATGTTAACGACGCAAGAGATTCATTACGATGTTAAACGTTCGGAGAAACAAAATAAATTTTGAATGAATTTTTTTTTAATTTTAATTGAATTTAATTTAATTTAAACTAGCGAGCACGCTAGTTTAAATAAATGGTATATTTCATGTTTTAAATGTTCTTAATTAATATATTATCCAATTAGATAAAGTGTGTGATCGGTAGTAGTAAATAAAAAACTGCGTCACTTTGGGTTACATAGCTTATCTGTTAACATCTTACCTGGTTTGAGAAAATAAGAATGGTAATTGTTATTTTTTTCATCAAGAATTTAACGTGAGAATTAACGTGTGAAGATTAACGCCAACTACAATATCGCTAAGTACAGTTAAAGCTCCCTTTTCACGGGGGATACGTTCCGACAACATGCCGCAAATAAAGAAATCGTGAATACAGAATGGTAATTTATATGGGAATATAGGGGATACATTCCTATATGACTAAATTAAAGGAGAAAACAAGTATCCTAGTCGATTTAGGCAAATATCCATCTTGCGGTTCAAAAATTCCTGAATGCCACTAGATTCTATCAGTTCGAACCCGTTTCGTTCTATTCCATTGGCTATGTCGAGCTTGCCTGCAGTCAAACTTTGAAATTGCTCTGATTCTTCCCTTTTGCCGCAGTCAGAGCAGGCCATAGTTTTCCACATTGACTTCATAGTGTGAGGAATCTGTTCTTCCAGTGATTCTTTCGTGATCACAACGTTTGCCATGTCAAATTTCTTTCTGTCGTACATTATTTTGAATCAAGACTAAAATCTATGGGTATTAGTCCTATATTATAATATCGGATACGGTTTAGAAGGTTTGTCTAATGTAATAAGGACTTCGAGACCTGGGAATATTCATTTGTTCATTAACTGAAGCAAAGCCGTCAAAGTATTTTTAAGTAAACTAAATTATGTATTTTATAAATGGCTAAACGTAATCGGTATTGGTGTCTATCTGTCGGTCCGTCCGTCTGTACGTCCGTCTGTCCGTCTGTCCGTCCGGTCCGTCTAACTGTCCGTCTGTCCGTCTGTTCCGTCTGTCCGTCTGTCCGTCTGTCTGTCTGTCCGTCTTTCCGTCTGTCCGTCTTTCCGTCTGTCCGTCTGTCCGACTGTCCGTCTTTCCGTCAGTCCGTCCGTCCGTCCGTCCGTCCGTCTTTAAGGTCTAAAGCACTGAACCGATTTAAATAAAATTTGGTTTTTGATAAAAGATTGAATTAATGGATGAAAGTTTATATAGAAATGAGTCATCGTCTAAGCAAAAGCCATAAAACTTTGAGTCTAATAAGAGGCACAAACAATATTAACACCTTATTTATATTATACTATACAGAATATTTTTGTGCACTCGCGGACATTTCTCCTATTCCGCGCGGACGAAGTCGCGGGTAATAGTTAGTGTTATGACCTTTCAAGTTTGAAGGTATCAAATATTTATCTTATTAACGTATTTCTACACGGTTGTACTTCGTTTTCTAAAGCCGGTTTTAATCTTACCAAAATACAATTTCAATAAGTGTTTCCTGCCTACTGTATATGATAGTAAATCTTTGTTCGTACAAAAACCAGAAGACACAAGGAGCTTTGTGGCTTTAAATGACTATAGATTGTTACATGCTATAACTTACAAAAACGCAAAAATGGCGGACTGCATGAAGGCCCTAACATCAGCAGATTTATGAAAGATATGTAGATGACACCATTACATATTACCAGTAGAGAAAGTAAATGCTTTTCTTGACCACCTCAACTCTATCCATTTTAAAATTAATTTCACTATGGAATAAGAAACATGTAATTATTTGCACTTTCTGGATGTATTTGTTAAAAGAAATCCTAATAACACCTTGAGCCATACTGAAGATAAGTCACTTACAAGATTAGCTATATCTTAACAAAGGCTTCTACCATAAACATTTTTCAAGCTATCTAAGAAGATGAATCAGTTTCTACCTCCTGTCATGTGTAATATCCCTCTGCAAGATCCAGGAGTGTACAAGCTTGATTGTGAATGTGGTCTCTATATAGTCTTGCTAGTTTACAAATAACTTGTTTAAAAAATAACACCCTATTTTTATATTTCTTTTAGCGGCAGTCAGCAGCTATAATTTTTTTCAAAATTTCGAAAGCTTTTCAATATATTTACTTTATCCTACATTTGATTCTGAGCTTTCTTCGATGATATTTATTTGTTAAGATGTTTTTAAATTTTTGTTATTTTGCTCAAAAAAATGGCATAAATCGAAGCCACTCAATATTTTGCATTTGACAATATATTTAGTAACTAAGGAAAACAACGTGGAACAATAAGTTTTTTCGTAATTTAAATATCAACGTCGATACAGATAAAACAAATACAAAATTGTAGAGTCATAAACGTTACCTATAAAATAAAAATGGCTTTCGAGAACAAAATTGAATGCATAACTCGAGTCGATTCCATTAGATCAAATTAAAGGCCATAAAGTAATCCTTTACTTCTAGAAGCGCTCTCAGACTTTACAGCTTCTACTTTAACAAAACTGTTGGCACACTTTTACAGAGTTACTTGCAATCGCCTCAAATATTTTGTCATATTAAACTTTTTTTATCTTGAATTAATTTTCAGTGAATATATAAAAAGGCTCCTTTGATGCTCTGTTAAATTTATTTATTTTGGCAAAAAATTTTTTACATTATTAGAGTGAAGGACTTCATGTATTGTGCTGTTTAATGAGACTTTATTTTATTAACGAAATACGTTGAGTTTCAAAAATTTTAGAGTTTCTGTAATCTTTGAACACCATTGAATATTTGTATATTTTTAACCATTTTTACCATTAAATATGCGACCATTTTTCAATTTTATAATAAAGAATTGAAAGCTTATATCATTTTGTTTGGGAAAAGGGCTATAAAAACTATTATAACAATTTACAAGTCCCTTATAGTAAAGGCACAGGTGGGCAATAATAATGTTGGAATTTTAATATAATACACATTTTTTCAGTTCTCTAACTTATGCGTTTACAATTCTTAAAAAACATTCAGAATATTGCTCCGAAAATGCTTTATTTATGTTAAGACTTTTACTATGGAGAATATACGAAATCATATTTCAAACTTTTATTGCAGTCATGAAAAATGCTTATTAATACTAAAAGTTTTATGATTTTATTATTGAAGGCGGTGTGAGGAAAATCGCATTGATATTTAATACACTGATATCTTATACATAACTCAATATAATATTAAATTATAAAAATGTGTACGATATGGGTTTTATCGATATTATTATAATTTAGTATTTGGGTTTGTATTTTCAAAATACACACAAACTAAACTAATTTTTTTTTACTTTTTGAAAGTAATTTTATGCCTGTCATTTAAAGTATTAATGATATTGCAGCACCGAATTTGTAGCATTAGGGTCTTTTTTTATTTCGGTTTGATATGATACGATATGCGACAAGATGCCAATAACGGGTTATTTAAAAGCAATATTGTAGTTAAATTAACCTTATGGGCAGGCGTTCGTTAAAGTAACTGTGTTTAACACATAAGTTAACTAATATGTAGCTTCCTCAGTCTACTAAGGAAACATAAGCAACAAAAACTGTATTAGGTCCTTGCTTATGCCAAGACACATAGAAGTTAATATAATAACTTCTTACGTTTTCTGTTTCAGTATAAGTTATGTGATAAGTTTTCATATTAACATCTGCACCATACTATTTACTCGTTTGCATAAATTATAAGGTAGAGACAAGTATTGATTATAAGCGGCCTTCACAAATGTGAACATCCACTTTTGTGGCACACTGTTAGGGGAAAGGAAGGATTCTATTCAGTGAATTGGAAGTTAAAACTTTAAGGTGCTTTGCATTTTAATACGTATTTTAAAATCGTTTAATAACATAATACAGGGCGTATTTACGCTTATATTTGGCTCCTTTAAAATTTCATTATTCTTGTTACTTAAGTTTAAAGAACTCAAAAATTTGGCAAATTCTTTCTGCCACAAAGCAGAAGTGTGAAGGGCTCACTAAGCTCCGTATAATGAGACGCAACATCCTATGTCTCACTTAATAATATTTTGTTTATTGGTATTGCCGATGGCCATGGACCTAGGTCACCATTTTCCATCATGTGTCCCTTTGCAGACTCTAAAAAAGACTTAAAATGTAAGTATAATTATAATTAAAATTATTTATATTTTAAATTAAGTTTTCAGTATTATTTTCTCGGGCGTAATAGTCACATGATTGTAGCATAGGTTATTTAACAATATATAACGACGGTATATAATCAGCTCTATAACATCAATTATTATCACTTGGTAGGTTGTCCCCCCTCTCCCCGCGTGTCTACCAGTTTATGCAATTAATTATCATATGAAATTGCAAACAACGTTTGCAGGGTCAGCTAGTTATTTCATAAAAAATATTTTAGTTTTTTTTTATTGATACGTAACTTACTACAAGTACAGAGCCAAACGTCGTGGGTTCGAATTCTGCGGAAAAACAACATTGTGTCATAGTTGTTTTCTGGTTTTTGTCATTGGGTCAATTAAACTAAATTCTTAAATTTATTTAAATAGTTATATAGTTTGCTTTATGAAAATAAAACAAATGATGTCTATTATTTTGTATACTGAACTTATTAGGCTAGATGAGAGCACCCCGCTACAAGGGTAATTGGCTTGAAAGCTTACATCGTGCTCGAGAAACTAACTGAACCTGATTGAATCTTCCAGTTTCTGCATACATTTTTATGAGAAGTACTTTATTGATTACTGAAAAGTTGGAAGCCGGATAAACCACCTTTGAATACAAACAAATTTTTATGCAAAGAATACGTAAATATTTCTTCCTAAATCTCTTGTTTTTGAATGTTAAAGAAATATCGGCTAGCAGGTTGGCAACCAAGTACTTGAGGAATTTAAAAGCATATGAAAAATTTATTTAATAAAAAGCGGGTTGTGGTTTAAATTAGAAATTTGAGCATTTAAAAAAATTACTTAAAAATTAATAGATTTTACTTAATTTTTTGTCGGATAATCCCTTTGCCATATGACACTGTAGCTTAATAACATGTTAGATTGGAGCGTTGCTGGAGTTTCTTGCGCCACTTCTTCTTTCAGTGCCTATGCTTTAAGAAGTGGTACTAATATTAGCTAGAGCTCTTGAGGCTGTGTAAAATATCCTTAAAAAAGCGTCTGAATCGAGTCGAGTTCTCGGCCTACCTGGGATGACCTAGATTCAGCATGCTAATGCGAAACTACAAATTGACGACCACCGCCAAACGTCCTTCCTCAGGGCCTTTGGCGCTTCAAGTTACTCCGTGGGGAGACGTGCCTGTGGTAACGGGCTCTCCCACATACATTTAAGTTCTAATCGGTTTATTCCACGGATCAGTAGATTCAGTGTCGGATAATTAAAGTCGTGTATTTCTTTTATACAAGAAGGTTTAATTTTTATTGCTGTTTAGGCCAAGAACTAATCATTAATTAACATTAAGAGCTTAGAAAGAGAGAGCACTTCCCACAAAAGACAAGCTCATATGAAAAACGAAAGAAAAGGTATTAATTTGATTTTATTGGCATAAAGTCAATAAATTTAGGAAATTGAAACATTTAATTCAGGTTTTAAACAAATATAGCCATTATTTAGATTCGGACATTTAATTTCGTTATTTATTTTTAAGAAACTACAGTAAAAAAGAAATGACAATACATCTGCATGTTTTCTTATTTCAATAAAATTTAAATAAATAAAAGGTTTATTTTGCCAAATTAAAATCACAGTGATTCCGCATCCCGGGATAGTTGGACTAATTAAGGTCTAGGGGAAATAAACTCATCTTTTGAGAACTTAATTAATAGGACTAACTGAGTCTAACCCTAACCCTGAAAAACAGATATTTTAACAAAAAGTACCTAATATAGTATACATAAGGTACGTGTTATATATAATTGTTAAATTCAGTTAAACAAATAACTATTAACTAGTATAACAACTGATATAATAATATAGTCATCAATTAAATGTTCTACATTTTTTTACTCTATAATTCACTAGATATAATTTATTATCAATTATGCTTGTCCCGTATGGTGGAAAAATAATACAAAACAAAACGCTAGTAATTATCTACTTTTTCTACTGTTGTACTATTCAAAATAAATATTTTCATAATACACGATATACATAAGTACGCTCCACGCTAAGCACGATATACGCGTTTATATTATTAGTAAGTTTATACATATCTTATAACGAGTAAAGTATATACCCATTTGTCTGAAAAGTAAGATGATCCATGCGTCGGATGGGCATGTAAAAAGTCGGTCCACCAACCAATCCGCATTGGACCAGCGTGGTGGGATACGGTCCAAAACCCCTTATGGATAGGGTGTATTAGGGGAGGCCTATGTCCAGCAGTGGACTATCAAAGGCTGATGATGATGATGATGATATACAATCAAAAAAAAATATATTGCATAAACATAACTCAAAATAAGATTTAATATTATTTTATATTGTAAAAGATTTTTTTTATTTAATACTCGTAAGATAGCGACGTAAAAATAGAGCCCGCAAAATGATTAATATTTAACAGGGCAATATGCAGCTCCGTTCTAAAAGGAGGTATATAACCAATTTCTATAGTTTTATTTTATGTTAACAGTAAATTTAATTTGGCTATAAATTTACTTTTCGACTAATTATTTCTTGTCACGTATTACGTTAAGAGGACTGAATAAAGTAATTTACAAAACGTGCGCCTAATTTCTTTTGGACCCTCTGCCATTGCAACTGTGACATTAGAAGCACGTGTTACCTACGCTGATAAAGCTTGAAGTTTCTTTATATTTTTATTATTGAAGGCTTTTTATAAAAAATATTTTGACTTTATGACCTCAAAATTGTATGTAACGATGTAGAAGACAATCAATAAAATTATATAATCAACGACCTACGTGACATTGCGGTTAGCGACTCTGGTTGTTACGCCTGGAAAGGTAGTAACATCAAGTATTTACGCATAGCGACAGGTATTTGACCTCCGCAACCCTAAAAAAAAAGTGGGTTAGTTGCCAATAAATTAGAGCCTACAACATTTGGCTTGTAATGCAAGTTTTAATACCACTACGCCTTTAACATTAAGAGAGTACGTAACTTTATATATTTATGTGCAATTTTTAGCATTCAAATTTCGGTTAAGTAATGTAGTACGATTTGGCTAAGGAATAAAATAATAGAAATAACAAGTAAACGTTGGAAATGTAATAATATTTCCGTGGAGTCTGGTAGGACCTTTTTATAGGTAAACAAGTTACTCAGGTCAAACATAAATTTAATTCAGCCGGTTGTTATATAAATCTATGTTCAACATTGAGCTGTTATTATTTATAAAAGCTTACTTTGATTTTCATTTGTCAAACACAAAATGTAGAAATCATTAATGATTCTTTATTTTGCATTTGTTAACGGACTTTCTGATTTAATATTAAATAACTTTGGGGTATTTTTAAAGTAGTATTAATGCTGTAATTGTAGAAACAATTTGTTTATATTAATAGGAAAAATTGTATAGTGGATTCGGTTTAAATACTGACTATATTAGTAGCGCAAAATGGTCTTGGAAATTTTACGGTAAAATTAATAAAATTTAAATTCATATCAATTCTAAATTAAACGGATTTTTCACGTTATTTATATTTCTGGGTTTTAATTTCTAAAATTGTTGGAGACCACGCAGGTGGCAAAGATCAACTATTCTCACTGTTATATAGTATAATATTATATAAACATAATATTATTCATAATCATATTATGATTCATTATGCATTTTGTAAGTTTATAAACAATGTCGCGTATGTACAAAAGATACTTTTTGCATATAAAGCATTACCGATTACGAAACCAAATCATAACATAGTTTCGTTTACCATACTTAAATAAGCATAATGTTCCCATGTCTACTATTGACAAGAATTTCGATAACTACACATTTTATCTACACTGGCTATTGTAATCCTGGGTAACATATTTCAAAGTATTATAAATTTCATAGGTGTCTAAGACTTTTTAAAGAGACCTTTATAATGCGAGTTGCATTTCCATGGCTTCTGAAAACTTTGTACTATGGTAATCGATATTTAATAATTCGTCCATTTGACCGTAGTGCAACTTGTTTGGTAGCCGTATTTATATTTGAAAGGGTTAATTGAAATCATTGTAATAATTTTTCATTACAATACTGTTATAGAGTTCTATTACATTTTTTTCGACAGCCTTCATGTCGTAGTGGTATTAATCCTTGCATTACATTTCGAATGTCGTAGGTTAGAATTTATTGACAACTAAGTAATTAATCCACTTTTTCTTTAGGGTTGTGGAGATCAAATACCTGTTGGTAGGCGTAAATACTTGATTTAACTACCTTTCCAGGCGTAACAACCAGAGTCACTAGCCACTATGCTACGTAGGTCGTTAATTATTATTTATATATAACTTTCTTGATTGTCTTCTACATTGTTGCATACCTTTTTGAGGTCATAAAGTTAAAATATTTTTTATAAAAAGCCTTCAATAATAAAACTATAAGGAAACTTCAAGCTTTATCAGCCTAGGTAACACGTGCTTCTAATGTCACAGTTGCAATGGCAGAGGGTCCAAAAGAAATTAGGCGCACGTTTTGTAAATTACTTTATTCAGTCCTTTTAACGGAATACGTGACAAGAAATAATTAGTCGAAAAGTAAATTTATAGCCAAATTAAATTTACTGCCTCCCTTTTAAACGGAGCTGCAGATTGCCTTCTTAAATATTAATTATATGGCGGGCTCTATTGTTATGTCGCCGAGTATTATAGAAAAAAATATTTTACAATGAAAATAATATTCAGTTTTGTTTCGAGTTATGTTTATGCAATATTATGTTTATTGGATTGTATATACATTATTTGTAATAAGGTATATATAAACGTACTAATAATATAAACGTGTAAATATGGAAGAATATTTGTATACTTGTCACTCATTCATGCAATAAACTACTAAAGGGATTTTATGGTACATTTAAAAGTCACTTACATCGTTTTCTTAACCATATAAGTTCTAGATTATATTATATTATCATAAATATGTAGTGTAAATCATCCAAAAAATAATAAAGATAGAAAGTTCACAAGTATGTTACAATAATATGCTATCCGAGAGCTATTCCGACAAATATACTCAAAAACGTGCGGTAAAGCTATGTCATGTATAATGAAAATATAAAAAGTAGTTAAGTACTCGTGTTTTGTTTAGTATTATTATTCCACCATGCGGGACAAGCATAATATCTAAAATTATAAAATAAAAAAATAAAGAACAATTAATTGATGACTATATTATTATATCAGTTGATATAATAGTTATTGCAATAAGTTTAACTGAATTTAACTTTCATATATAACACGTACCTAATGTATACCATATTAGGTACTTTTTGTTAAAATATCCGTTTTTCAGGGTTAGGGTTAGACTCAGTTTGTCGTATTAATTAACTAAATCAAACAGTGCTGAGTCTTCTAAAAAGCTGAGTTTATTTCCCCTAGAATTTACCTACTGTTTGAATTTAATTAGTTTGATTTGTCCAACTATCTTGGGATGCGAAATCACTATGATTTTAATTTGGCAAAATATACCTTTTCTTAATATTGTTATTAGTATTGTTTTACTTAGTATTGTTACTACCTATTAGGATTAGTATTATTTTACTTTATTAGTTATTTAAATAAGAAAACATAAAGAAGCCTTTTTTATATTCATCCTATAATAAACGTCACATAAATACTATCGAAAAATTTTGTCTTTTATTTTTTTCTGTTATAACTTTTTATTTTTTAAAAAGCAAAAAGTAAAATACCTTAGATGTCCAAATCCAATAAAAGGCTATCTTTTTTTTCTTAGGCTCAATTAAAGGTTTCCTAAAATCTTTATGCCAATAAAATCATATTAAAGTTTTTCTATATTGTTCCATTTCGTCTTTTGGAGAATATTATTATTCCATTTGTCTTCTTCGAGTGATGTTAATTTGCCTTTTTCCGGCCCTATTTTAACCCGATTACTATACCCGCTTTCGCGTTACGTATTAGTGAACCCATATCGAGGTCGCTAAGAGATATGAAACCTAGATAATAAATATATCGGCGCATAAAGGTACGTACAGAATACAAAGATGTAAAATAGTCCAGTTTTCGAGATATTTCCTTTTTGCAAAATAGGTCGAAAATCGAAATTTTAAATAAGAATCTAGTTTTAAATAAATTCTTGCAAATCAAAAAAGCGTAAAAAAGACTTAGAATTTAAAATGCGGCCAAAATCACGAAGGCGGTTATGTCGAAAACATGTTGTTTTTTTATACTGTGCAAAATAGTAAAAATAACGTTTTTGAAGGCGGTCCTATTTTTTTTTTAAATTTTCCTTATGAAAATAAACAGACGTAAAACAACAGTAATTAACTATATTAAGTCTTATTTCAATCCCCAAAGTAAAACTAAGGATTTTAAGAATAATCCTGATATATAAACATTAAATTTTTTTTAACCTTTGATTACGATTTAAAGAGAACAAAATAAACATGAAAAAAAACGAATACGTTGAAAATGTAGAAACGTTTTTCATGTGGTCCCATGGGGCGTTTCCCTAGATAAACAAGTTACTCAGGTAACCCAAATTTTATTCTGCGGATGATTTGATCTTTAATGTTTTTGGGGCCAAATAATGTCTCTGAAATTTTAATGTTTTAC